>OX030950.1:37220724-37588224 GCA_943735915.1 Pherbina coryleti
GTGATATGACCGGTTGCATTTGTTGCAATGAATTGAAAAAAGCCAAAAAAACCAATAAGAATACATTAAGGACACAAGAACACTAAATACTCATTAAAATGGAGTTTGTGGAGTGAAACGTTTCATTTTGAAAACACGGCTGACATCACACAACCACTCAATAAATATTTCACAAACACTTCATATTTTTTAAAAACAACATTAAACCAACACGACTGATATATTTACCTTGTGAATGCCTTGAATTTGTTTTGAGCAGTTGGCATAAAACAGGATAAATTCACTCGATTTAAAAAAACATTTGGAAAAAAATTGTTTCCACAGTTTTGGAAGAGCAACTGTGCGGCAATGAAAGCAATACGTGACAGTATGACACTTAGCTATATATAAGCGCGCTGTCAAAATTTCACATGTAAAATGCTTTACTTATAGCCTAACAAAAATGTAAGTATTTATTTATTGTTGATTTCAATACCTAAATTGCACTAATTTTATGAAAAAGTGGGAAATGGGTGCGGGAGAAATTTCGATCTATCAGGGTCGATAACCACGCCCACTATAAAAAAACTTTGTAGATGTCATATTTATTGTGTATGTGTTCGAAAACATGCAAAATGTTTATAAAAAGCAGAGAAAAACGTTTTTTCTAATTTATGCAAATATTGGCTAATATTAACATTTTTTCGAAACTTTTGGGAAACTATGTATGTGGTACGGGTAAAGGTTGTCATAAAAAAGATTTTCTTGGTTTCATTCTTAGAATATAAAAACGTATAAAAAAATCTTTCAGCCACTTGATATTTCTAAAAATTGCAAAATAAGGGACAGTCTACTGTGCACGTGTTCATTTAGTAGCCATTCTCCGTAGAGTGAAATTGTCAAAATCAAAATCAAGATCTTTTGCGAGAAATGTGTGAAAAAAATAAATAAATAAAGGTAAGATAGTTATTAAAAAAAAGAAACATGAAAAAAGTGTTAAGTTTGTCCAACCACTGCCCAATGTTGCCTATAGATAACATCGTGTAACAAACGAACCAGGACACCAAGGACTTTGAAATTATTGTCAGTTCATATTTGGGTCCAAATTAACACAAAAACCACAAAAAATTTGTAGGTCCACCCATTTTTAATTCGGGCATGAAAGGGTTATATACTCAAAACAATTCTTTTGAAAAAGCAAAATAAAAGTTGTTAATTGATGCTGTGAATTGGTGGAGTTAATTGATGCTGAGCATGCATAGTAGGAGAACAAAATCACTTTTGCGGTTGCTCACACTGCTGACACACGTTTCTTAAAAATGATGCTTAACGGCCCTATATTACAATATATACAATATATAAAGGGTGATTTTTTGCTATTTGTTTTTTCATTGTAAATTTTTTGACACCTCACGCGTGATTCGTAATATGTGGCAAAGCCAAAAATACTCAGTAAGGTTTGCCATTTCACCACGAATAGACTAAGAAACGAACAGCGCTTTGAAATCATTGAAATCAAAATTCGTGCTCTGTGAGAAATGTGTTTCGCAAATTACGTCCATTTTATGGTCGTCATAAGTGACCCACCGAACAGGCTATTCAAGGTATTGTGACCAAATTTCGCATCAGCTTCACTTTATTAGACATCAATCCACCAACCCATATGCGGAGAGTGCGTACCGAGGAGAATATTGCTGCTGTATCGGGCAGTGTCAATAAAGATCGCGATATGTCAACTCGTCACCGTTCTCAACAATTGGGCTTGTGTTATTCGACCACCTGGAACATTTTGCGAAAGGACATCGGTATGAAACCAAATACAGCTGGTGCATGAATTCAAGCCAGGTGACTTACCACAACTTCGTTTGTTTGGTGAATGGGCCTTAGAAAAGTTGGATGGAGATTCACTTTTTTATCGTAAATTATCTTCAGTGACGAAGCTCATTTTTGGCTATTTGGGTACGTCAACAAACAGAATTGCCGAATTTGGACTGAAGAGCAGCCAGAGGCAATTCAAAAGCAGCCAATTCACTCTGAAAAATGCACTATTTGGCCGGTTGGTTCTTTTTTAAAAATAATTAAAATCGCAACGTTATAGTCAATGAAGCAAGGTACCGTGCGATGATTACCGACTTTTTGTTTTTGTACAAAATGAAAGATTTGAACTTGGTTGACATGTGGTTTCAACAAGACGGTGCCACATGCCACACGACACGCAATACTGTGGACCTATTGAGAGGCGAGTTTGGTGAGCAATTAATCTCACGTTTTAGAGCAGTCCAATGGCCACCAAAATCATGCGATTTGACAGCGCTAGACTATTTTTTGTAGGGCTACTTGAAGTCTCTCGTGTACGGGGACAAGCCAGCCACAATTGCAGCCCTGGAAGACAACATTACAGATGCCATTGGTGAGATACCGGCCGAAATGCTGAAAAAAGTATACTAAAATTGGAGCTTACAGATGGACCACCTAAGGCGTAGCCGCTGGCAACATTTACATGAAATAATCTTTAAAAAGTTAATGGCAGGCATTGATGTATAGCTCCAAATAAATATTTCATTCACTATTGCAAATTTTCTGTTTTTGTTCTCAATATTCAAAAACCAAACGCTTAAAAAATCACCCTTTATATTTCACATTTTAAAAAAAAAACTGCTTTAAAAATGTTTCTTCAAGAATCTTTTTTTAAAATTGTGTTTTTTAGTTTAGGGTCTCGGAAAAAAATTGTACTTTATTTTTTTTTTATATATGCCTCATTTACAAGTGTGTGTGAAATTTCAATTACATCCCAACAAGCAAGAAAAATATTTTCCTCCAAGCTTGAAAAAAAGTGTTCAACCTCCACTTGATCTCCAAATCATTTCTCCAAGTCTACTCCATGATACAATTATACAAGGTAGGAGTGACAACTTGCTTTTTTCTCACCAATACCTTGCACCGACTGTCATTTGCCTGTATATTTTGTTTTCTTCTTTTTTCGTTCTCCAATTTATACTATTTTTGACAGTTGTCGCAAGACGAAAGAACTGTCACTCCTACACAGAAAATAAAAGAATTGATTTATTACCTAAACTAGTTTAGCTAATGTGAAAGTTTCTATTTCACCTAATCTTTTCAACAACTTTTCTACTTACACAGTTAATTTAACAATCATGCATTAGGTAATTCACCTAATTAAAATTAGTTAATTCAACTAAAATTTTGCTTATTAAATCATCTAATTCTTCTAGTTATTTTACCTAATGCAAGTTGTCGATTTGTTCGTACACTAGGGAAATAACGCATATTAGCATTATCCACGCCTCAGTATAAATTTTATATAAATATTTACATGGATAAATCAAAAGCTTTCCTTACAACTTGTTTTTTTCCTGTATTTGAATTTTATAGGAGCACAGCGCTCTCCTATAAAAAACATAAATAAAAACAAAGTGAGAAAATTTTACAAAAATTAAAGCCTCATTGGGAGATTTGAACTCGGGCCGCTAGCGTTATAGTCAAACGCTTTACCGCTGTGCTGTTACACCGTTTGATAACTTGTGAACAAAATGTATATAAAAATATGAGATCCACAACTCTGAAATTATGTTTCCACAGCAATTTGATTAATTGGTATGTAGAGTAAATTTCTGTATTGGCAATTTAGCTCAATAGATAAGGCGTTGGTTGTTGAAATCTTGAGATGACAGGTTCGAATCTCAGCGGTGGCAAAGAAATTTTTCAGTCATTTTTACAATGTATATATCTCTCTCCTTCTATCTACTATAAAACAAATCTTTCTTCTCTTTCATGTGACGAAATGAAGTAAAGTCACCTAAGGAAAGTTTCACTTCAAAATAGAAATTGCAAAACAAAAAACATATTTTTTGCATATTTTTTGCACGGCATTCCCACTCTTAAGTGGGAATGCTATCTAAATAATTAGATGATTTTTCTACACTTAGTAGGTGGCTTGCCTAATCTGAAGTGGTCATAGTTTAAAAAAAATTAGCTAATTCTTCTAATAAATTATGTGTCTTATCTATTTTATGGTTGAAGGTACACCTAAATATTTAGGTTTTTTTAGCTACTCTCGCAGTTAAACTACCCAATATAATTGCATATAATTAACATTTAGAAATTGGTAGCGCACCTAATCAAATTCGTTGACTGAAAATCACCGGATTACTTTAGCTGAATTGACTACATTTTTAGGTAAAAGTTCTACTCTTTTTTTTCTGTGTACATTGTATAATTGTATCATGGTCAACTCCAACATCTTGGAATTGAACTGGAACTTGAGATGTGTTAACTTTCAAAGTGTCAATACTGTTTAAGTGTCAAAAAGAATAATTTATTTTTGTGTATGGCAACACTAGGTTGTTTTGGTTATTGTATTTCCTGTTAATTTGTGAACATTTGTCCAAGAGAGTGACTTGCAACAAAATAATGAATTTAGTAAGCATCTGCAGCAAATTATTTCAATAAATAAATAAATTCAAATAATAAAATAATAAAAGGTAAGATGGGAAAGAGACTAAAGGGCAAAGTGCAGAAAATTGTAGGTTTGCTATCAGACAGGCATGCAGGAGGAGCACCAGAAGCTCCTGGAACTTCAAATGTTGCAGAAGGAGCTACATTACTTGCAGAGAGGGATGTGATAGGAGCGGTAGAAGTGCTAGGAACGTCAACTGTTGCCCGAGCAGCTGCATTGTACTTTGAACTTGTGGCAACTTCAGACGAGGAGCAATGCAGCGCAAAAGAAGAAAATGGATACAGCTCTGAAAACTTGGAATGTAACATAATGAAGAAATACGCCCGCAACTAACTTTAAGAAGTGATTTTGTGAATTGGGCCGTTATAAACAACTTTACAAATGTGGCAACAAACTCCTTACTTGACATATTAGTGAGCCATGGCAGTTCTCTTGCGCTAGATGCAAGAACATTGAAACTGAATTTATATACCTGAATACACTCATTTATTTTATTTTTCAAATAAGCAAAAACACAAAATTAAATAATCTTATGAATTCATAAAAATGTCGTATGTTCTTAGGTTAAAAATTATTTTCAATGATTGAAATAAAAATATAATTGGAAAAGGACCGGAGATCGCTTTGAGAAAGAGCTTGGACATCAATCCTTATCTCAACTGGAGATCGAAGGTCAATTTACCTGGAGAATGGCTTGGATCTCAAGTGGAGGTCCACTTGACCTGATCCAACACTGCAGATTGGAGAAACGAAATGGTGCTCCACTTGAAGTCAAGCCAATCTCCAATGTTAATGTTTATTAGGATCAGACAACTCTTCCTAGTTGCTTCCATTCTTAATATGGGATCAACGCATTGTGCGACGTGACCATACATGATGAATTGTCAAACTAAACTACCACAAAACAACAGAGAAATGTCAAATCGCCTGTCACAGCACACAGTGTTGCCAATTTAAAGTTCTGCGCCTTTAAAAAAAAACACCCTTTACAAGCTTTTAGTTGCTGATTATTCTTTTAGACACGAAATATTTTTTTTCTTTGATGTAACCTATTAGCGTATTGGCTTTTTGGGGTCATTTGTCACATAAAAATAAACACGGAGAAACACTTAAGAGCCACTTCAAAAAAAGAAAAAAAAAATACAAACACTTTAAAGATGCTTTCAGTCAAATGCACAAAATAATTAAAGATGATCAATCAAAACAAATCAGTTAAGTGCGTTTAACAACTGGTCTTAAAACACACGCACACACACACAAACACACACCCGGCTCGTTTACATTACCTGATAAACTGTGTGCAAACACCAGAATAAAAACAACTGGTTCAACGTAAAACATATGAAATATTTTGCTCCATTGAACATTTTTAAAACGTTCTAGCGTCAAAGCGGCCACCTTTTCGACCATTTTGACAAGTTGTAACTTGAAGACTCGAATTGCACTATAACAGCCGGAGAGTGTAACGATCACAATTCAATCAGCGAACCTTAACCCGCGCCCACACAATTACAACTAAAAATGAATTTATTATTAAATTTAAATTCAATCGAAAAATTTAATTTTTACTCTGTATAATTGACAGACGACGGAAGCTCCGGTGTTTAATAATTTTATATGATTTAAATTAACCGAAAAATTTAATTTTTTCTCTTTAAATTTATTTCATCGTTCTTGTCACGTAATGCGGTTTATGTGTTTTGGTTTTTTAAGCTCGATTTATGCATATTTTGTTTGTACATAAAGGTAATTTTGGACGTTATAACCTCTAGTTTGAAAAAATTGTTTACTTTGTTGATCGAGTTTGAAAAAATTTTTTAATTTGTTAAACAAGCTACCGAGAAACATAGAAAAAGTTCTATTTATTTTATTTAAAGCTGTGATTGGCTAACTTGCTAGCTAACTGACCGACTGATATTTGAAGATTGAGGTAATACCCATGCTGGCTGACGCGACGCACTGAACTCGCGCGACACACACCGGAACTATTTTCAAACTAACTTCGAACTTCGTTTAGATTTATTTTATTTTATTTTATCGTTATCGCATGTATCTGCGAGATTTAGATGCAGCGGTGCGGCAATAATTATTTACAATTAAGTTTTTTTTTTCATTCGTTATTCTTCCAAACGATTCACATCACATACCTGTGATGCATATGTATTTGTTTTTGTTGATATATTTAAGTATATATGTGTATATTAATTAATGCTGTTTTTGTTTTGATTTTTTTTTCTTTTTTTTTTTTTTTGTCTATGCCAGACCTTTTGGAAAGTTGATCTTCGTTTTGATAATGGCTAGCTTCGAAAGTAGAAGAGAAAATAAAAAGCTAACCCAAGGGAATTACCGCAGGTTCTCGACAGACAGGCATTGTAGGCACCTACAGTGTTGGAAAAAAATAAGACTGGGTTTTTTTTTTTTTTCTAGTTTGTTATTAACTTTTTCAAAATAAAAAACTTAGTAACTACACTAATAGTGCTCAGTAATAGTTCGCTATCAGTTTTTTTTTTTCAAAACAATCCGGAAAAAATAATTAGAACAAATAATCTTCCATAAGACAATGCAATTTTTTTCAGATATTTTAAATTTGCCATTGTCCTTTCAGTATTTTGCTGTACCACCTTTTCTCTGAATCACTTCTTGGCACCATCGTGACATATATTCCACTAACTTCTTGCATATTTCTAACGAAGTAGCGTACCAAGATCTCTAGATTTTAGCCCATTATTCATCCTTATTTTTTGCTATATAGATACCAATTGACTTAGGCTCCACGAAATAACCCCCAAATGAAATCAACCCAAAAAAAATGAAATAAGTCCGAAAAAATGTCCATACATTTCATATAAAATAATACCAAATTTTTGTTTTTTTTTCTTGGGTTTTATTTCAAATTTTGGGGCTTATTTCATTTTCCATTTGGGTTTTATTTCATTGCATTTGGGCATTATTTCGTTTCAGCAATTTGGGGCTTATTTCATTTTCGTTGGGTCTTATTTGGCTCTCCGCAAAATTGCCCAAAAAAAAAAGAAGAAATGACCCAAAAATTTATGAAAAATCGCCCAAAACGAAATTTTACCCAAGAAAACGAAAAAAGCACAACATTTTTTGGAAAAATTACCCAAAAACAAAAACGAAAATTGTCTTCCCACACGAGATACAAAATTCCCTCTTACGAAATGAACATTTTCAAGGCCAATTTTTTTTAAGTCTATTTTTATTCAATCAATTTGGTGAGATAAATAATATTTTTTTATTAATATAGTTATTTATTAACCACTATTATTAAAACATGAAATAATAACACGTAAACTCTTATTAGAACTATATCCCAACGATAAAAGGTACTGGGTAAGCTGATTTTTAAATTGCACTACTACGTTACTAAGCAATCTTAATTGTGTGCGTTAAATTTAAAAATTTAATTCCTTTTAATTTTTAATAATCTCTTAACTACTTAAGAATAATACTTAAAAATCTATAAAAACATTTCGTACAAGAAAAAAATTCTAAATCTTTTTCAAAACAACAAGTTTCTTTGGTAATCGAAAAATTTCAAAAAGAAAAAATTATGGCGGAGGTAGTGGGGGAGGGGGTGAATGGCGGGGCGACGGGTGGCACACCACGCGTAATCCGCCGCGCCGCGATACGCGTGATTCGCCACGTCGTGATGAGCAGGCGCGGTACTAAATATTTCCTTTGACTTGACCAAACAAACTCAAGCAAATGATGCAAATACAAAAGAAGAACCGCTGCTTTTACTTTAAATACCATTATCTTTAACCCTTTCAACCCCAAAGTTGCCTGAGGGCAACTTCTGACTTTGTGGCTCTGTTTCTAGTTTGGGACCTCCCGATTTTTTACAATAAATTTTAAATGATAGATTGAAATGTGGTGAATAGAAGAAAAAAATTAAAAATACGAAAATTAATTTTTATAACATGCTTTTCAAAGTCGAATTCCGAGTCAACTCGTGTGCGCGACCACGCGACTACGCGACTTCAAAAAAGAGCAAATTAAAAAATTATATTTCTTAATATTTCCGAAAACTTTCTATAGCTGAAGATAATTAAATGTAAAAGTACGAATACAAGAGATCTTATTTACATTTTTAGTTAGAATAAATATGTGATAGTTAGAACGCTACAATTTGTAAAAGATTTTTTTAAATTTTTGTAAAATTTTGGTAGTATCTGTTAGGAAATACGGCTTTCAAACTTAGAACTCGGCTTATTTAGGTCAAAAACTGGTCCTCAACAAAGTGTGAATTGTTTGGTACCGCCAGGGCTAGTTTGGGGCTGAAAGGGTTAAGAACTGATTGACGTTTCTTATCAAATATTGAAAACGAAAGATTATACAAAAAAAACGAAAAATCACCCAAAAACTAAAAACGAAATTTTACCCAACACAAATGCAAATCGCCCAATTTTTTGTTGTGATTTTTCACATGATTTTTCATATGATTCGTATGGAAAAAATGGGGTGATTTTTTCATAATTTTTTTGGGCTATTTTTCTTTGGGCGATTTTGCGGAGAGCCGTCTTATTTCATTTGGGGGTTATTTCATTTGGAGGTTATTTCGTGGAGCTATTGATTTACAGTGTACAGTGGATGACTGTCATATTATTATATTCAAACCAAAAAATTTTATTTCGTTAATTTAAGTAAAGAAATAAAAATCTATTTTGATAGAATTATTTTATATTATAGTACGAGTATATTCGTTTTAAATACCTATTTACACATTTTAACATTACGTTCAAAAACACTAATGTCTCGTTAACATATTATTTTAATATTTGGTGGTACAAACTTTGGTATATGTTTATGATGGCCTGTATGAGTCTAGGCAGGCGCAGTGAAATAACTCCCAATGAAATAACTCCCAAGAAAAATAAAATAAGTCCCAAATCCAAAAAAATTAAAAAACTCCCAATGGAAATGAAATAACCCACAAGCCAAAAATGAAATGAGTCCCAATTAAATAACTCCCAATGAAATTATTCCTAATACAAATTAAACTAACGAAATAACTTCCAAGAGAAATGAAATAAATCCCAAGATAAATTAACTAACTCCCAGGAAAAATAAAATAACTTCCAAAAGAAAGAAAACTCCCTAAAACAAAAATAAAATAACTCCTATAATAAATACAAAAACTCTCAAATGCGAATAAATATATTTGACCAATCGAAAATGCAACAAAAAATAGGGAAAAAAATAAAAAGTTTCAAATTTTACAAAAAGCAATCTAAATTTCTGAAAACAGAAATCTACAAAACAAATGAGGCGTTATTTCGTTGCGTTTCTGTTGCGCAATTTTTCATAATAAAATAAAGTCCTAAATTGCAAACATAAAATTGCATAAATTTTTCAGTAATGTGCGATTTGAAATTATATCTTTTTATCATATGTTAAATCCATTTTCTGTTAGTTTATAAGAGAAAAAAGCGACATAATTGGGAGATATTTTATAAAAAACTAAAACAATTCCCAATAAAAACGAAAAAACTCCCAATTTCTTGGGAGTTATTTCTCTTTTGTTTTTGGGAGTTATTTCATTGGGAGTTATTTCACTGTGGAGTGGAGACTTTTATTCCCTTGAAATTTGTTTAATCAACACTGCCTAGACATTTTCGACCGAATTTAAATCGGGGAGTTTCCCAAGGTATTTCTTTACCGATTTTCCTTTATGACAAGACGCAATTAAAAATAAAAAAAATTACCATTCTTTGGTTTGCGTAACCAAACGTTTTCTCAAAACTATCTTCCTTTGCTACTGACCACATCATCACTGAATCCGAATGCCTTACACGTTCTACAATGCAGTCCTTGTGAAATTTCTTGTCTTTTCGTCACCGAACGAACTCTGTTTTGTCGTGTAGAATTTGAATGGATGACTCTTTTGAGAAGCAAACCTGCAAAGAAGAATGTATTATAAAAAAATTATAATAATGCCATTGCACGTTGCTGGAATAGGAAATGTACATACAATCCGTGCAATGGCGCAACAACAAAATAAAAATAAAAAAACCGCACAATATCTTCAATAGAACACGACTGAACGTGCTCACTGTGAGTGAACTATTGAACGCACTCGCTTCGTTTTGACGCCTATTTGACATTTATGCTTCTTTTTCACGTAAAAAGTTTTCGGCGGCAGTTGTTTATAGTCATGGAATAGAGCTCGCTCGAAAATCGTGTTGTTATAGTTGGTCTAAAAAAATATGGCATGGAAAGAGGCGATATCTTTCGGATCTTGCAACCACTCAGAGTCACTCGTAATTTTGTGTATCGTACTGTGAAGTTTGAGGATACTGGTGGAATAATCAACCGTCCAAAATCTAGCCGCGTCCACGTGTTGTAAGAACACCACAACCCATCAAGGCTGTAAAGTGCTGCGAATGCAGAAAATCTTGTCGCCGGAGATGAATATCTCGGTGCAATCGATCTCTCGTATTCTTAAATATGACTTGGGGCTCAGAGCATACAAAAGACCCACCGAGCAGATTCTCACAATAGCACTAAAGGAACAACGTAAGCGCAAATCGAAAGCGTTGCTTCTCAAGCAATTCTGTTTACTGACGAAAAAATGTCCACCGCAGGAATCGTTCAATAAACAGAATGATAGAGTGTATACTCTGTCATCACGACATGCAGCAGAACTCTTCGTTCCAAAAGTTCAGAGAGGTCACCACCCAGCTTCTGTGATGGTTTGGTGGGGAGTCGCCTATGATGGGGTCACCAAGCTCCATTTTTGTGAAAAAGGAGTCAAAACTTCGGCGAAAGTGTATGAATCCGATGTTTTGGAATTGGTTGTGAAACCTCTTAACATGACATTATTCTAAAACTAGTAAGAAATGATCTTCGGCTGGGCCGAAGTTAAAATACCCCCACGTCCGAACCGAAGTATATTCAAAGTCTTAAGCCGTCAATAAAATGTTTATTTGTCTAAAACATTTTTGTTATACCTACATAGTTTTAACAGTAAATATTCGCTTTCATTTTTTATAAAATCACTTTGTATGGGAGGTGGGTGTGGTTTTCACTCGATTTGGTTGAATTTTATACACAAAGTGCATGTTATATATCAAAGTTAATAAGCAAAATTTCAAGTACATATATTATTTTTTGTGGAATTTAAAGAGATTTTACCTTGTTGATGAAGTCACTTTGTATGGGAGGTAGGCGTGGTTTTTATCCGATTTGGTTGAATTTCATACTTAGAGTGCACTTTAAATATCGGAGCTCATATATTAATTTTAGTGGAATTCTAATAGATTTTACCGTTTTGATAAAGGCACTTTGTATGGGAGGTAGGCGTGGTTTTCATCCGATTTGGCTCATTTTCGAACTTGACCTTAGTTTTTTAGATAAAAGCTTAAATATTGAATTTCGTGATGATAGCTTGAAAATTACGGCTGTAATCGTGACGACAGACAGACAGACGGACAGACGGACAGACAGACGGACATGGCTAAATCAACTCGGGTGGAAATGCTGATCAATAATATATATACTTTTCTATACCTACCACGCCTCCTTATGGGCATTACAAACGGAGTGACAAAATTAATATACCCCCATTTACGTTTTTTAAACGTGGGGGTATAATTAGCCGGTGACCTTTCAACAAGATTCTACCCCGGCCCATAAGGCTAAATTGACTCAAGAGTGACTCATCGCTCATCTAATTAGCATGAAAAGTTCTATATTGAATAATTTAAAATGTGAAATTAATAATAATTTAATAATTAAATATTAAAATAATTTAATATTAATTTAATCTAAAAGATCTCCCTTAATATCATCACTCTTAATAATTTTTGTCATAAGGATCGACTGTAGTTCAATAAAATTGAATTCATTATTTCAGCAAACATATAAGCAATTTCATGGTATTTTTATTATTTAAAAAAAAAATTAACATTGTATGGGAGATAGGCGTAGCATTTGGCCTGTAACTCTTGTTTTTTGTCAAACTACTCATTTTTAAAACCAAAAATTTCATGACCCTAGCTGTCATATCGTAGTTTTTAAGATAATTGAAATGTCATCTTAAAATCGAAGATGATGTGGCGCCCGTGGCGTAGTTAGTTAATGTGTGTGGCCTCTATGTCAACGATCCTGGAGACCCAGGTTCGAATCCCAGCAGCGACAGAAAATTATTTGAATTAAAATTATTTTTCTGTACGGCCGCCACCTCTCTGCAGACAATGGCAAACCTCAGAGAGTAATCAAAGTGCCATGTAAAGCTTCTTGAGAACAAGAACATTCCGTTCATCGCCGTTTGGAGCCGGCGTTAAACCTGTAGGTCCGGTTCTCTGTCAATTGTGTACAAAATCAATAACACGTACAACACAATTGATCATAAGAAGCTATGTCAAAGTCCTTTCAAGGGCTGGAATGACCAGTTATTTATTTTTTTTTTATCTTAAAATCGAAAAAAAAATTGCACTGTGCAACAATGCATTAAAGTGTAGTTCACGAGATGCAATCCTGTGTCGAATGTTTTTGTTTATAGTTTGACATAATTATTTGGATTTAAAAGCAAAAGGTAACTTATTCGGTGATTTATTTAGTTAGATAAAAAAAATCAACGCAGAAAGTACTCCACCAGCAGAAAGGAAGAGGCAACAGCCGAATAGAAAGTGAAATGAGCGACCAGTGTAGCTTGCAATTTAGCTGTTTACTTTACAATGCCACACCTAAACAATAGGGCGCTCTCGATCCGTTACATATTTTCGCATAGGATGCTTGGGGTTCTCTTTATCAATTGCGATCCAGTGTTCCTCTGTGCATTGTTGATATTTTTTGGCCCAGACCAATCGTTTAGCCTACATTGCAGGAGTAAATTTTGGTTTTCGGAGGTTCCAACTTCAGAACTGATTCGAAAATTGGTTCAAAACGAATGCAAAAGCCTATTGATTATCTTGGAGAATACTTTGAAAAACAATAAAAGCATTTTCACTGATTAACCACTGTTTTTTCCTTATTAGGCGCAAGACTTAAAAGTCAACCCTCTTATAAGCATTTTAAGTCAAAAACTTCGTCAATTTGATGAAGGAAAAGCTGATGAAGGAACAAGCTGCTATACTTCTACTTCATATTGAACAATTTGAAATAAATAAAAATCCATTTAAAGCATCTCCCTCACCCCGAACGAAATTTTTTTCGGGGCAATTTATAATCAATGTGATTGATTTTTTTGGCAAAACGTTTTTTGTTATTTTATTTTTCAAACTTAATAAGCATGCAAATTTAATAACATTCCAAATCCACAACGAGTTGGTTCAACGGCCAAGGCCACTTTCACACATGCCCAACAGCCGAGACTTGAACCCATCATTACCGAATTGATATTCAGTTCGTGTTAACGGCCACTAAAATCAACTCATTATTATTTTGCTCATTAGCTGTCAATGTTATGCTTCCTGTATTCTCCTCCGACATCTCCACGCTAAATTTATAAGTATTTTTTTAAGCATTTGTGACACTTTTCAGTTAATTGCTGAAACAATAAATTTTTAATTGAAAAAAAAAAACAACAATAGAGGGTTCTTTCCGATTTCAATCAACAACAATTGATTGCTTGTGACATGACAATTTTGACGTAATTATATAAAATTTTGTTATTTTTGCAAATTTTAGGCAGCTCATTAAGTTGGAGTGAAATTTTGAATTTATTGTTAGCTGAAATTAATGCAAATCGCAGCAAAGATAAAAAAAAATCAATCATATAAATACTAGTTCAGCAGATATATTCAATCAATATATGTACATACGTATTTTCTCTCGCTCTCTATTTCTATCTGTAAATAATGTTTTATTTTTATGCTGCGTACTACATAAGGGGTATATTAAGTTGGTCACTCCGTTTGTGACGCCCATATAGAGGCGTGGAAGGTTTTGAAAAGTATATATATTCTTGATCAGGCTCACCATCTGGGTCGATTTCACAATTTCCGTCTGTCTGTTTGTCCATCGCCACAATGAGAGTCGTAATTTTTTAGCTATCGCAATGAAACTTTATATTTTAGCTTATTTTTAAAACATGAATATCATATTCGAAAAAGACCCAAATCGAATGAAAACCACGCCTATCCGCCATACAAAGGACGTCATCAAAATAATGACATCTCTAAAATTTCACAAGAAGTAAACTTGAAATGAACAAGTCTAAAAACTTGAAATTTTGTCCATTAACTTTTTGCATAGGTATAAGCATTGATTTCAAATACACACTTTAACTTGCCTTCCATGTAAAGTGATAAAATCTCTACAAATTTCACTAAAAATGAATCTGATGGCTTGAAATTTTGTAAATGAGCTGTAATTAAGAATAAAAACTCATCCTTTTAAATTTGCCAAAATCAAATGAAATCTTCCCCCACTTTACATACAAAGTGTCGTCAGCAAAATAACAAAACCTTCATAACTACAACGCAGGTTTCCAAAAAAGTTGAAAAAGCATTTTTCCAAAATGCATCGACGTTGCATTGAATTATTTCACGCTGAGTATAGGTGTTATAATAAAAGTAATATTAAAAAAGTAAAGGATAATTCTTTGACTTTGACAAAAATAAAAAATAAAGACGGCACCGAGACGCAGAGAAAGCTGACTGAGCAACGAAATGCAAATTTGTTACATCCCAGTAAAAAAATATAGGATCGCTCCCATGAGGATCAACAAGGGAGCGCTCTCTTGTTGTTTTATGGGAGCAAAAAGCGAGCACTTTGTGGTAGAGCTCCTTTACTGTTTTCTTGGATCAATAGGCGAGCAAATAATGCAAAAATAAGAAAACTAAGTGAGGGAAGAATATTTTAAAAATACCCTCTCACTTTTTGTTGTAAAAAACATTTCAAAAGCTCCTTTATTGATCTATTAGGATCAAAATGTGAGCAAACAGTGTATTATAAAAGCACTAATTGACGAACAAAATGGTAAATGCAAAAGCAATTGTAACGGTTAATTTGGGCAGAAAATATTTGGAATGCAAAATTACAAAAAAGAAAAAATATGCGAAGACGCGTGCCAACGACCTAATAGTATTTTGACAGCGGTAGCGATTAAATGTGATTTAAAAAAGTTATCTTAAAAATTGTAGGCTTGTGCAAAAAAAAAAAATAAAAATATATATATACTATATATATAGTATGAATTAAAAACAAGAGGCCTTATAAAAAATTAAATAGAAAATATACATAAGTGAAGAAACTTTGTTAGAAAATTCAGTCAGTGACACGGCTGAAAAAAAATTAAACTTGTGATATTTCAGAAGAGATAAGTGAAAGTGTCGGAGAGAGCCGATCGAAGATTGAAAATCCAACTTTTTATTTGTTTGGTAAGTTTAGTAATATAATTTAATTTATTTATCAACTTATAATAATTATATTCCAGAAGCATTAAAGGATAATTTTTAAAAAAATCATTCAGGATATGAGAAGGCCATCAAATACGCCTTTAGGAAGGCGAACTTTCCTTCTTGTTATTGGCAAACATATAGAATTAAGACAAAAAAATATATTTATTAAGTTTTTTATATTATTTATTGAATTCAATTTGATCTTTATCTTTTAAAAATGTAGAAATTATTAATATTTATATTTTTTTTAAATAAAATGTAACTTATTTTTATTATTATATTAAAAAAATATTCCACTAAATATCGCCATGGTTCAGGAATTGAGTGCTCCATTACATAAGACAATGGATCACACATTGATCGCTCCTTATCCGCTCCTTTCGGATGTCATATGGAGCGCTCCATTGCACATCGCAATGGATCATACATTGATCGCTCCTTATCCGCTCCTTTGGGATGTTATAGGGAGCGCTCCATTGCATATTGCAATGGATCATATATTGATCGCTCCTTATCCGCTCCTCTGGGATGTTATAAGGAGCGCTCGCCTTCCTAGGACATGCAATGTTAAAAGAGAGCACAAAATGCACTCAGCTTGGATCAATAGGGAGCAATCCACTGCTCCTCAGGGAGCACTCCCGGATCGCTCATAGGATGATCCACTTTTTTACTGGGATAGAATTATAAAGCGCTATGTATAGGTGCTATAGTAAAAAATAATACATGCCAGTAAAGGCTGGTTTTAGCCCTCATGGCAAAATTAGAAAAACTTTTATGACGTCATGAGACCGCAGAGAGAGACGCAACAAAATTAAACATGCATGGCTCATGCTACGGTGTTGCATGGAATTACTACTCTGTGAATACTCGTTTTTGCGACACGGTTATTACTATTCTGCAACAGAAATGAAGAATTTATACATAAAATAAACACAAAAAAATTATGACGTCTTCAAATAGCGGAGGTAGCCGCTTATGCAACAAAAATGCAATATTGTTGCATGGAATTTTTACCCGCTGAGTAGAAGCGCTACGAAAAATTTTATTTTACAAAAGTACAAAATTATTTTTTGACCTCAAAACGAAAATTTAAGCAATATTTTTGGAGCTACAGCACGGAGGCAACCGTTTAATTCAGGAAAATTTAGCAACAATAAAAAATCGTTGCATGGAATTATAACTCCGTGACTATTCTGTAAATTTTATGGAAAACGACAGTAAATCTGAGGTTATTAGACCTCTTTTGATAAAAAATTAATGGCGTCATGAGGCCTCTATTGACAAAAATTAATGGCGATATGAGGCCTCTCAGGGAACCCCTTAAAGTAATCTTTATGCACCAAATGTAAAAGCAAAACCAAAAACAAAATTTAATTGAAATTAAGGTAAGGACAAGTATTAAGACAAAGATCATAAGAATTTCGGTCAAAGTCTTTTCAAGGACTGAAATGGCCAGTTTCTTCTATTATTATGTTAGGATAAAGATTTGGATAAGGCTTAGGACATGGATTGGAAAAAGGATGGCCGTGTTTTGGACAAAGTTTAGGAATAGGACAAAGATTAGAGCATGGAATCCGACAAGGATTAGGATCCTAATCCTAATTAAGTTAAGGATTAGGAAAAACATTATGAAAAGGATTGAAACTAGGATTCGATCAAAGATTTAGATACACAAAAAAAATATATTAAGTACAAGATTGAGAAAAAGGTAAGGACAAGAAATGGGAGAAAGAATACTACCAAAATTAAGACACACTAAGGACAAGACTTAGGACAAGGATTGGGAGTGGGCCAAATATTGAAAAAGTAATTCGAACAAGGATAAGATAAGGATTTCGGATATGTATTAAATCAAGAGTTTGGACAAGAAGTACACAGAAAAAAAAGAGTAGAACTTTTACCTAAAAATGTAGTCAATTCAGCTAAAGTAATCCGGTGATTTTCAGTCAACGAATTTGATTAGGTGCGCTACCAATTTCTAAATGTTAATTATATGCAATTATATTGGGTAGTTTAACTGCGAGAGTAGCTAAAAAAACCTAAATATTTAGGTGTACCTTCAACCATAAAATAGATAAGACACATAATTAATTAGAAGAATAAGCTAATTTTTTTTAAACTATGACCACTTCAGATTAGGCAAGCCACCTACTAAGTGTAGAAAAATCATCTAATTATTTAGATAGCATTCCCACTTAAGAGTGGGAATGCCGTGCAAAAAATATGTTTTTTGTTTTGCAATTTCTATTTTGAAGTGAAACTTTTTCCTTATGTGACTTTACTTCATTTCGTCACATCATAGAGAAGAAAGATTTGTTTTATAGTAGATAGAATGAGAGAGATATATATATACATTGTATAAATGACTGAAAAAATTTCTTTGCCACCGCTGAGATTCGAACCTGTGATCTCAAGATTTCAACAACCAACGCCTTATCTATTGAGCTAAATTTCCTATTGAGGAATTTACGCTACATACCAATTAATCAAATTGCTGTAGATGCCCATAATTTCAGAGTTGTGGACCTCATCTTTTTATATACATTTTGTACACAAGTTATCAAACGGCGTAACAGCACAGAGGTAAGGCGTCTGACTATAACGCAAGCGGCCCGAGTTCAATTCTCGCGTTAGACTTTACATTTTGTAAAATTTTCTCACTTTGTTTTTATTTATGTTTTTTATAGGAGAGCGCTGTGCTCCTATAAAATTCAAGTACGGGGAAATAACAAGTTGTAAGGAAAGCATTTGATTTATCCACGTAAATATTTATATAAAATTTATACTGAGGCGTGGATAATGCTAATATGCGTTATTTCCCTAGTGTACGAACAAATCGACAACTTGCATTAGGTAAAATAACTAGAAGAATTAGATGATTTAATAAGCAAAATTTTAGTTGAATTAACTAATTGTAATTAGGTGAATTACCTAATGCATGATTGTTAAATTAACTGTGTAAGTAGAAAAGTTGTTGAAAAGATTAGGTGAAATAGAAACTTTCACATTAGCTAAACTAGTTTAGGTAATAAATCAATTCTTTTATTTTCTGTGTAGTACAGTCGTTAAGACAGATATAAGAATAAGGATAATAGGAGCATAAATTTGGGAACAAAGGAAAAGAAATGAAAGAAACAAAAATAAGGACAAACATAAATGTAAGCTGCCACATTAAAACCTAAGGGTGTGTTCACGATACAGTCAAATTCTTTTTTTTTTCATATAAGTATTGTTGATACATGCTTTTTCATTCTCTTCATCGACATCCTTGTTATGTTTCCTAAAAACAGAGTTTAAATCTTTTTTTATTTTTTAATGTAAACATTCCAAAATCAAAGAATCCGTAATTTTTAAATTTATTTTCAATATGTTGACGATTGAAATGATCCGAATTAATGATCCGACGCGCTCAAGATACTGAGGTGCTTTTTGAACTCCTTATTATTGCCCTGTTATTTTTCCAAAAAATAATGGTGCAATATTTGTTTTTTTTATTTAAACAAAAACATTCTTTAATCGATGGTTCATCAAATTAACGTTTCTTTACGATCGGACAAATACCGAAGGTACAGTTGTGTTCATAAAAATAGCAGCACCAATTCTCATATTATGAAAGGGTCAAAATTACATACTAAAATACTTCCAATAAAGTGGCTTGTTAATTGTTGTTAACTGCATGAAAATACTGTTATAACAGTATATCGTGAAAGCTCAAAAATTAGGTTTATTGTATTTAATGAGATCATTCGATCGCGCACTTGCAAGAAGAGATGTTCATAATAAAAGCAGCAATATTACCAGAGAGGACAACTGCTGCAAATTTAGTTTATTTTATTCTAATGACAGGTAAGCAATTATTTATTCAGAAATAATATTGCTTATAAATTTATTCATTTAATTAATTTCATTCAGTTATTTAGCAAAATGGGCCGATCT
Organism: Pherbina coryleti; assembly: GCA_943735915.1. Taxonomy (NCBI): domain Eukaryota; kingdom Metazoa; phylum Arthropoda; class Insecta; order Diptera; family Sciomyzidae; genus Pherbina; species Pherbina coryleti. The sequence continues at coordinate 37,240,483 of OX030950.1, forward strand.
AAGCACTGTTCTCAAGAAAAATAGAATATTACTAGTGACCACCGGTTCGCGTTGCTGCCCCCAGCAACTATAATAACATAACCTATATAAAGAAGAGGCAGAATTAAGTGAAATGTGAGCGGAAAATTGCAATAAAAAAAACTTGTATGTATCTTGGTTGCTAGCGTTCAGCGCGAGCGGCTTGCGAGAGCTTTATATATTTTCTGACTTTCAATTTGTTGTTAACAGACGCTCTATTAAGAAGAGACAGAAGAGAGCGAAATGTGAGCAGCGAATAGTTTTGCTCTGAGTTTGATAACGTTGTTCTCAGCTGCTCTGTTAATAAAAGAAAAACCAACATAACAACAACAATTATATGCAATTATATGCAAACTTTAATAAGCTATAACTTCAAAAATATAAATTTTTTAGAAATAAAAAGTCCAGTTTGCACATCTACAGGTCTAAACCTATCAAACCATACTAAATTTATTAAAATTGGACTTGTACTTAAAAAGCCTTATGCCGGACAAAATTTGGGTTTGCGTAATATATATAAGATTAATAAGTTGCGAAAGGAAGGAAAAACTTACCGGGAAATTGAAAAAATCATCGGTTTCTCTTCCAAAATGATTTCAAAGCCTTAAAATAACAAAACAAACCCGAAACAGTTGGGGCAAAATGTACAAAGAGCATGCGCATAGATCGAAAAATAGTGCAAATGGTAAAGCAAGATCCGCAAATCAGTTCTAAAAAAATAAAGGAGGTTCTTAAGCTGTCTATTAGTTTAGTGACAATAAAAAGGCGTTTACTGGAAGCTAAGCTGGCGGCACGAAGCCCCCGTAAAGTACCATTACTGTCAGAAAACACATTATTGAAAGACTAAATTAAAAGCACACCTAGAGTGGCCTATCGAAAAATGGCGAAATATTTTCTCGAGCGATGAGAGGAAAATAGTCCTTCAAGGATCAAAAGGTCTTCGGCAATATGTGAGAATATTAGTTAATACAGCTTATGATCCAAAATACACCGTTAAATCAGTAAAACATAGTGGCGCTAAGCTTATGGTTTGAGCATTTTTATTCTATCCTGGCGTATTGCTTATATATCCGATAACCGAAATCATGGATCAGTTTCTTTATATTCAGATACTTGAAGAAACCATGTTTCCGTTTGCTGAGGACAATATACCTAATATGAAATACTGAAATGGATAATGACCCGAAGCACAATAGTATAGGAGCCCAAAAATAGTTTAGGGGGAAAAAATGTCGACTTAGTGCATTGGCCAGCCCAGTCTCCGAACCTAAAACCAATAGAAAACCTTTGGGGATACATAAAAAATTCAGTAAGTGCAGTAAATCTTAAAAATAACAACGACCTCTAGGAAATATTGAATGAATCCTGGTATGCAGTATCGATTGAGAGATGACAGAACTAATTCAATACTATAAAACGCAGATGTGTTGCAGTTATTCAAAATGGAGGCCATGCTACTAAATATTTACTGTTAAATTACACCTAAAGTATATAATTAAAAATATTTGTTTTTCTATAGGCATGATATTTAAAATTAATTTTTCTAAAATCCAAAATATTTCTATCGCTAATTCTATCGGTAGTTTAGTAATTCTATCGGTACAAAGCCAATTCATTTTATTTCAGTTCAAATAAGAATAATTGGTGATGGGACAATAACTACGGATATTAGAAATTGAAAATGTTTTCCAAACGAAATTTAAGTTTTTTATAAAAAAACAATACATACATAAAAAAAGTTTAAAATAACTTAAAAAATACTTTTCATCACATCCTCTCCTTGGACTTAAGGCTATAAAGTTAATTAAGTACAGCATCATAATGTTCGGGATAGCGATATCGCTTGCGCATTATTACTCTGAAAATAAAAATTTGTAATAAAAAATAAAAAATTCAATAAAATCTAACATACAATAGTAAAGCAATTCCGATCAGAAATAAGTTGGCGCTAAATACATTGAAGAAACCGGGAAAACTGGATAAAGTAATGGTGTAGACAAATGTGTAAATGGGTGTGGCCACAAAGGGAATCAGCGTTTGAAGCACACTTTGGAAGGAAAATATTTTACCTAAAATATGAAATGCTTATAATTTCCAAAAACACACGAAAGTGATCATAATGAACTTACCCAACTCATGTGCCGGTACAATATTCGAGATAATTGTGCGTGCCATGGGCGGACCAAGTGATCTCAATGAGCCTAAAGCTATTGCCAAATATAAATGCCAATCTACGAAAGCGAATCCTTTCATCATATAACATGACGCTTGACTAAGGAAAGCGATTATGGCCACTTTAAGTAAGGATATTTTTAACAACTTTGATGGAAGAAAAATATAAAGTTACATTTTTAATAAACACATCAAATGACTTAAATTATTATTACTCTACGCAGTATCCAGACACCAAGAAGATTGCCAAGTATTGATGCCAAAATACTGATAGTTTCATAAGTGGTAAATTCCCGCACAGTCCAGTCAAATTTTTCTCTAATGAACAGATAGAAAACGGTCATGGAACCATCTGAAAAAATTTCATGTACAATTTTGTGATGTCCCTTATGGTATGAAATATACGAACTTATAATGAAAACGGTTATCAGCGTAGTGGATATGATCAGCCATAAAACTGCACGATCAGAAAATGAACGCGGCTTAAAACAAGTCAACCACATTTCCTTTAAAAGTTTTACATCGAATAACTGTCTTAGTTCACTGCGTTCATTTGGAGTAGCTTCAGCCTCCACATTTTCACCGAATACATATTTTAGGCGATAATGCAAACTTTCAGGTAAAAATATCGCTATTATAAATATAGCAAATATCAGAGATGCAGCCGATATCGAGAAAATCACAGTCGAATTTGTCGCCTCATATATGTAGCCAGCGGCAAGCGATCCAACCATAAGACCCACATAGAGAGCAGCTTCATAGAAGACCATTCTGTAGATTAAAGTATTAGAATTAATATATGATTAAATTTAATTTGATTTAAATAGACTAGTGTTGTTTTAGTCGGAAACGACTATAGTTTTTTTGTATATACGGTTATTAATGCTACAATAGTACTTGAGCTCTTTAACAGAGAAATTAGACATTTAAATAAATAGTGGCTTCGTGGTCTTTCATAAAGAAACATTGCATACATTCGTCTGTCTCTAAAGGAAGTTAGGAAGCTAACTCTAATAGTCTTCGGTCATAACCGGGTATGGGCACCATTACATTCAAAGCTTCTGTGTTCTTACTTTGTTTGTCTTTTGTCTTTGATTTGTTGTTGGGTTTTGTGTTGCTACATAAGCCTTTGCTCTCAATTCTTACTCTCAACGCTTCAAGAGCGCTCTCTGCCCAAAGCTGGTCATAACCCATAGAAATACGAGGACAATTTCATAAGTCAGTGACTTTTTGAATAAAAGGTATTTTTTTCACAAAAAAATCGTTTTATTCCTCAACATAGATCCTTTTAGATCGATACATTTATATCCAGCGTTTTTCCAATTTTTTTTTTATTCCTTAAAAATAATAGGTTTTATAAATGTCCTCCAAAAGGGCTTTTGTTTCAGTGATGAACTCTTCATGGGACATAAATCTCTTAACGCCGAGGCATTTTTTCAGGTATGGAAATAGGAAATAGTGCGAATATTCTTAGGGAACTAAATCTGAATAATACGAGATAGTGGATGGAGTAGCAGTTTGTAGCCCAATTTATGGATCTTTGCCATGGTGACTGCAGACGTGTGCGCCCTAGGCTTGGGCATTTTAGTTCACCACAAAGATCGCTCTTTTTAGTTCAATCGTATGTAATGAACTAGTTCGTTCATTTAGTTCTTTTAGTTCGTTCGTTCTTTTTGTTCGTTGCATGTTTTACTTCATTTGTTCTCTTAGTTCGTTAGTTCTTTTAGTTCGTTAGTTCTTTTAGTTCGTTCGTTCTTTTAGTTCGATAGGTCTTTTAGTTCATTTCGTTTACTCGTTCATGTCCAGATATACAAAATGAAACAAACTTGGTATGAGTATGTGATATCCATCAAATTCACCATTTGTATTAGTGCATAAACAAAAAGTGTCTCAAACCAAGGACTCAAACCATAGCATGGTAAAATTAGTTATTTTTGCCCTCGTTCGGTTTGTTCCTACTCGCTGCAATATCAATTGAACTAAAATGAACTAAAAGAACGAGAAACACTGAACTAGTTCACATAGTTCATGAGTGGGAATCGTTCAATTGAACTAGTTCGTTCATGAACTACCCAAGCCTAGTGCGCCCGGTGCAATTTAATGAAAGTGCACGTTTTTCCTCGCCAAATGCTGTCATTTTTGTTTCAAATCAATGTCAAATCTGTCGAACGCTATGAATAATATTCGCCGGTGATCGTTTTACCCTGATCAAGGTAATCGATGTGAATGGCGGTATGATTGACCCTGTTGACCGACAGACCCACCTTGCAGACCCACGTGCACTAAACGTTCACACGGAAAAGTCCACTTCTTTGACTGTTCCTACACTCAGTGAAAAAAATCGTAAAACTAAAGAAAATACACTTTGCCACAAAGACTTTTATTGGTTAGATTGTGCCCAAAGATAAAACATCCTTACGGCAAAGGCACAAAGATTGTAAAATTCCCATGAAAAATATACTTTATATCAAAGACTTAAATTCTTGTGACAAAGATGTACGTCTTTAAAAAAGTCGATTTCCTTAATACTATCTCTGCATGTCCACCTTTTTTTTCTATTACTCACCCCTTCTCCACTCTCCTTCCCACCCCCTCCCCCTTCCTCTTGACCCTTTACCTATACGATTTAATCTAGTGCTAATTACAACTCATACATATTAATACATCAATTGCCTTATATAGTACATATTGCCCACAAAGTAACTGCGAACTATAAGCGTGTGTATTTTTAAGAAAAATATGATTTTGTAGAAAAAATTCTTTAAAGTTATAGACTTTTTCTTTGAAACAACGATGCTTAGCTTCAAGAAAACAAAGAAAATTTGTTGATTTTGCGTACTTTTTTCTTTGTTAACAAATTCTTGTTAACAAATAATTAAATCGTTATTGTAAATAATTTATCTTTACGGCAAATATTTTTTGATTGATTTAGCTTCAAAGAACTTCAGTCTTTTGTTTCAAAGATGCAGCAGTTGCTTAGTTAAAGAATATATCATTAGTGCAACGCTCTTTTCTTTGTAGCAAAGATATTTTGGTTACAGTATTTTAACAACTTTTTTTATTTGATTTTAAGGCGTTCAACTTTCTCAGTGTAGGTCTCTGGTGTGTTGTGATGTATCTATGTTTCATCTACGGTTACGAAACGATGCAAGAACCCCTTTGGATTGCGGTTGAACACCGTCAAACAATCCTTATAGGTCACACTGCTGCACTTATAATCGAGTGTTAGCAATCGTGACACACATCTTGCGGATAGCTTTCACAGAACTCCTTTGGGTTGCGGTTGAACATCGCCAAACACTCCTTTGAAGAGGTGACACGACTGCACTTTTGATTGAGTGTTAGCAATCGCGGCACCCATGTGATGTACCCAATTAGTTCGGAAGCTTACAGCACCAGCCACCTCACGCACTTTCATTTTCCGATCCTCCAATATCATTCCATGGATTTTATAGACTATTTCTGGCATGACGACCTCTTTTGGGCGACCTCAACATTCAGCATCACTTGTGCTGATACGACCACAACGGAATTCAGTAAACCACTTCTTAACCATTAATATTGATGGTGCAAAGTCCCCATAATATTTAACAAGCTTTTCCTTGGTTTCGCTGATGGTTTTTTTACGCAAAAAATAATGCTTGATAAGTCCACGAAATTCCCTTTTTTCCAGTTTCGTAAAAGTATACAAAATTGTCTTCTTGCAATGGCTGTCAAACACAAACTAAATGATGCATCTTGGTCAAATTTTGACAGAAGTTTATTAACAGATGATTGTTGACACGACCAGTGTTGCATTTAAAGTTACTACGCGGGAAATTAAAAAATTCACCAACTTCTTAAATTGCCCTCTTATATTTCTCCATTAAAATATCTCGCGCAAACAAACGAGAGTCAAATTTTAACGAAAACGCCAAAAAATAAGTGTTGGGTCATAAGCATCAAAAGTCTCATGAGATAGAATTTCTTCCGCGAGTGCGTACGATTACTTGTGGATCTTTTCGAATCGCTTTTTTCGGCCTCGAGTAGGTAGCCTGCTCGACTGCCACCCCAGAGGTCCCGGGATCGAATCCTGGCCAGGCGATGATCCTACGCTTTAACTTTTCGCATTTGCAATTTTCTTTACTCATTTCTAATCAACTGAAATTGAGAACTCATCAATATTGACGACTCGAGAAGTTTTGGTAGAGAAGTTTTTTGACAAATTTCTGAATTTATTTGAATTTTTTGTTATTTTTTTATATTTTTTAATAAACAATTTTTTATTTCTTTCAAAATAAAAACAAATAAACTGACATTTTGAAACTAGTTAAAGCAGTATGAACGATGATGTTAAAAAAAAAGCTTTTTTCGAATAACACGTGAAATGAAGTCGGTTTGAACATGCTATAACGCTCACCTCAAATTCAAATTCAAATGTTTCCACCATACAGCTTTCCACCATGCTTAGAATATCCTACACATGTTTCACTTGATTGCCCCTTCCCTCCTACTAATCTATCACCCCATTTTCGAACCAAGGCAGACTTGGCTGAATAAGGAAATCCTTTGTTCAATGCTAAAAAAACAGGTAGAAAAAAATATAAATTTCCGAGGTTGGAGACACCAATTGACCAACAATATCTTATGATTTAATATCGTAAGACTACTTCCTTTAGGGTTATGTTAAGAGTGAGGTCTACACTAACCCATCGCACTATACCACTATACTACAATACAGTGGCAGACCTACAATTCGCCAGATGGGGAAGGGGGGATGTGGGGGCTGAAACTACAATTTTGTAGCCCAAGGAGGGGGCTAAAACGGCTTTTAGTGCTTTTTTCATTTTTTCCTATGAAAGGGGGGCCCTTTCAGTCCGTATGTAGATCCCCCACAACTCTTAAAGCGAGCACTGAACTCGCCATTGCTGAAATAGAACCCCAATTATGCAAAAGGGATCGAAAAAATTTCGAAAAAAGGATAAAGGTCTGAAATATATTCTACTTCAAAAATAATCTCCATGGGTCTACTTTATAATCCATTAAAAATTTAAGAGACATTCAAACAATTGTTCGATCAAAAACAAATCCTAAACCTCTTGTTGAAAAATCCGTTAAGGGGGACAATAGGTTTAGATAACTTAAAAAATTTGATTTTTTTTTATCGCATAAATTGTGAGTAACACCATTCAAAAATATTTTCCCAAAGTTTCAAATAGAAATTGAAAAATTTAATTTTCTTCTAATGACATAAACGATTAAGTGAGCACTCCTCTTTAAGTACCAGAGAGTGTGTCATAAAAACGGAGTAGAAAACTCAGGTATTCATTTATGTATTTCGAACAATCCTTTAAATCAATTATGTATTTGGTAGGCGGAATTTGGAAGGGGAATGTTGACAGTTCTTCTTTTATTTATTTTTGAAATGGTGACGTTGAATAGAAAGTACTTGCAGTATTGGCGTATTTAGCAATAGTTTAGCACCGACCTTAATAAGATGCATTTCTAGGTTAAAAACAAAATGTCAAAGTATCCGAAAAAAAGAATGGTTCTTCGACTCGCTCTTAAAAAATTAATAAACGAATAATATTTTTACTGAAATTTGTTTATTTATTCCCAAGACTATTATCTCAAAATAAAATCAAAATTAGAAGTCATAATCTTTTAAGAAACTAGTGTCTTATGATTATGAAACGCACCTTAGAACAAAACTTGATTGTTTAATAGAAGATAAAATGAGTTGAGATGAGGCCGGGAAATATAAGTAAATTAAGATAAAGATATGATATGAAAATGCGATAAACATAAATTATGCGGAAATGAAATGAGATGGAACATAATATGATATAATTTAAACAAGTATGAAAAATAAGATAACTTAAAGAAAACACAATTTATATGTATGTATATCATTAAGTTAGAAATCAAACGAAAAATTTAAATGAGATTATTTTTAGTTTGTTATGTTCACAAGATGTCAGATAAGATATCTTAATCTTAAGCCGAAAAGGTTATTCAATATATTAAGAATACACATTAGAGTGGCCCTTAAATTTTTTTTTTAGAAATTGAACATGTGCGGTGCTCTCGTTTATTTCTTATCATATCAAAAGTATATTGTGAAAATTTCAAGAAAAAATATTAATATTTAGACGTGCCGCAAAGCGAAACTTCATTCAAAATATGCCTTTATATTGGAAAAAATTGTTTTTTTTCCAACAATAATTAAAATGAAGACAATTTAATGTTCTTTTCTAATCTACTCAACATAATATCGTATTTTACATAACATTATCTCTCAAACGAGCTATCATCCGTTGAAATTGGCTACAAAGTGAGAAAACTACAACTATTTGGTCGAGCGAAAAAAAAAATTTTAATTTTTTTCTAAAATTATTTTACTAACGTTCTGCAATTATGTTTAACCAATCAACTTATTACATTTAAGACAAAAAATATATATAATTGAATCTACTAAAAGTGAAAGCACTGGTTACCTTCTAACATAGATGTCCTTCAAGTATTATTTTTTAAGATAAAAACAGTGAAATTATCTTTGAATACAAGTGCAAGTCTTACTATAGAAGAATGCAAATTAATTAAACACTTGTACCTTTTTGTGTTTTTAAAAAAGTTTATTATTTTTTATTCACTTCACTTAAATACTCTAGGAACTCAACTGGCTGAGCTGGGCTAAAAACCTAACTGTGAAAATCAGTTCTTCTCTTATTTAAAGGCTTTTAATATAAACAAAACTGAGGATGGCTTGATCGCGTTATTATAAACAAAAGTATTTCATCACAAGATGAAATATTGCATCAGCCAGAATATTTGCTGACATAACAAATTTTAGCTTAAGAAAAAGAATCTTAAGACAAAACCATTCTTGAATCTTTAAGATACAATTTTCTTTACATTTACAATTTACTTATTGAATAAAGGGTGATCTTAACTTGCATAGATTTTTGGAAGAAGGCAAGCATACCTACCAGAGTTCCCCCATCGATGTGTTCAAAAGTTGTTAGATTTGCACAAATGTTCGAAAAATTTACAAAGAAGTCAGTAACGCACAACAGAAAAGCAGCAAATTAAGGAGACTTTATTCTGCGATGAATTTTACAATCTATTTGATATTTCACACAGGGACGTTCTGAACCTAATCCGAATAGAGGATGACAGACAGTTTTTACTACTCCAGAGAGAAAATGGAAGACCCGGTTGCATGATTGACGTTGCATGATTGACGTCTTAAGAGCATGGCAGAAGCTCAAACTTATTCGGAAAAAAAAGAAAAACAGAGGAAGCGCAAACTCGAGGAGAAGAAAGTATGATTTATAAAATAATTAAAAATTGGTTTAGCTTTATTATTTGAGTTTTACTACTCTGAAAAAAAAAGTTAGCTTAAAATTAAACACAATGTGTTGTTAAATTGACTTTTTTTTCATATGTTTTTCAAAATTTTTAAATACATTTGCTCTTACTTTGACGAAATTTGTTGCAAGCTATTTTTTAAACACAAATATCGTCAAATTAATAACAATTGTCGTCAATTTTAAAACATTTTTTTTTCAGTGTAGTATTATAATGTAGAAAGAGCACAGGAAAAATATTATATGAATTACAGTTTCCATGAGAATTAATACAACCCAGATAGACAAATATACCTTTTCTCCTCCTTTTGTGTTGTTCGACGAAAGTCTTCCAACAGAAATTAAAGTTGACATGGCTAAAAAAATCCAGGAAGATGACCAGTTTGAAAGTGATAGCAGAAAGAAAGTATTTTTATACAAACACCATCTTCTTTTGACTTTTTGAGACTTTTTATCACCATCATCAATGAAATTTTCCCAACGTTTCAAAATTGGAACAGATTTCCTTTAAGTACATTCAAAAGATTGGAAATCTCAAAAAGACTACACTGATGTTCTGAAAATCAGTACTTTTAGAGAAGTAATGACACATCTTAACATGCGGTTAAATTAATTACTGATTTTAATAGCCTCCTAACTAAGAACACAAACCAACAGGATTATCTCCTAAAAGTATATATGTATTTCTGATTATTTGATTGAGAATTTAATGATTATCCGGGACTATCGTAAGAAATATCCAGGATACAGTCGTGAAATTTTATTTTGACCCTACGAACAATAACTAAAGTAAAAACAATTATGAATAATAAACGGTGTTAAGTTTAAATAAAAAAAAAAAATAAAATAATAAATGCATTGATTAAGATTTAATTTTATGTGGTTATTGTTGTGTTAGAAACGTACAAACTTTATACAATTTATAATTAGAAACATAATTTTTTTCAAAATAATTAATTTTACTTATGTATTTTCGAAAAAAGTATTTTTTAAAAATAGCTTTTTTGCTCCACTAAAAATTTCGAGTTTTTGCATTTTTACCCGATTTCGACACATAATATCTCCTTGGAAAGAAATGTTTATGCTCATGCGCCAATAAAAGATTGAAAAAAAAAATTACATTAATTTCATTTGTTTTCGGAAAAAAAATATTTCTTAAAAACAATAAAAATGTAATTTTCGTATTAGTCAACTGTTTTCGACGAATGATAGCACGTTGGGAAAATAAATTAAATGCCTAATGCGATATTTTGTTTCGTTGATTAAAAAATCACAGAAAATTGTCTTAATTTTAATTATTGTTGAAAAAAAACAATTTTTTCCAATATGAATGTGTATTTCGAATGAAGTTTCGCTTTGCGGCACGTCTAAATATTAATATTTTTTCCTGAAATTTTCAGAATATAATTTTGGCATGATAAGAAACAAACGAGGGCACCGCACATATTCAATTTATAAAAAAAAAAATTGCGCATACAGTTAAGGGCCACCCTAATACACATGCATGATGCCTACCTATAGGGTCTCTCTCTTGGGCTCGCTACATCGGAAATGAAACAAAATGCTGCCACAGTATAAGTGACGCTACCACCCAATAGTGTATGCGGAAGAACAGCAAGTAGATAATACCATGGACTCACATTGTGATATGTCGAAAGATATGATATGCCACCGCAAATAGTATAAAAGCATGCATAACCTTTAATATAAAGATATTTTCTTAATTTCTTTCGAGTAACTTCTTAACTTTTTATAGTAAAAAATCGCCATTACTTTACCAATAAATGCAGCTAATAACAATGGCTTACGTCCGAAACGATCCGACCAAGCTCCAATAAAAACGCCGCACATTGCTGGTATTAGGTTTTCGATAAGCGTAGATGACATGAAGATGCTTGCGGCATACGGCTGAACTTCGGTTTCAATTGCCTGCGGATAAAGAAAAATTAGTTTCGAAGAATTCTCTTTGTACTTTTGATGCTTTGCTTGGTGATTTCCAAAAATATTTAAAAAGGATTCATAAATTTCAAAAATAGTTTTACATTTTTTTAGTCAAAAGGCTTTTTAAGTGACGAGGTAACATTTTACAGCGCATATTTTCAAAAAAGTCGAAAAAGGTAACTTTTCCCAAAATTAATCGACGGTTGCATGGAATTGTTTTTCGCTGAATATAGGTGCTATGAAAAAAGTACGACAGTAAAGGTGAAGTCTTTGACTTTATGGCAAATAATATAAAAAACCTCATCGGGTCGGAGAGGGAGCTGCTTAGGCAACGAAACAGCAAATTTGTTACATAGAGCTATAACGTGCTATGGTATAGGTGCAACATTAAAACTTAGTATTCGACAGTGGAGACTGTTGCTTAGCGTAGAGAGCTACTTCAAAGTTGAATATGAAGCAGAGGAGTAGCATGGAATTATTACTCCTTGAGTATATGGAACACGGTAAATGTTAAACAACAGAAATGAAGAGGCCTTATTATACTGGGCCTTACGATGAAAATAAAAAACAAATTGTGACGTCATCAGGTCAAGAAGGTAGCAGCTGTGCAACAAAAATGCAATCTTTTTGCATGGAATTTTTACTTGCTATTTAGAAGTGCTACGAAAAATTTTATTTCACGGCAGTAGTAAATAGTTCTATGACCTTATAATGAAAACAATTTTTGGAACCACGACACCACGAAGTCAACCACCTAATGCAGTAAAAATGCAAAAACAATGCAAAAACGTTGCATAGAAGTACAACCACGTAACTATTGGCACTAAGGTAAATTTTATAAAACGACAGAAAAGTTGCCTCAAAAAGCCTCTTTCGATCACATGAAAAAATTAAGTGAAAAATTAATGGCGTCGTGGGGACTCTCAGGCCCCTAAAATAACCTAAACGCAACAAATGCAAAAGCAAGAATTAAATAAAAAATTTAAAAAAAAATTTATAAAATTTAAATAAGAACAAATATAAGGACAAGGATTTGGATCAGAATTAGGGCAAGAATTTGAAAAAGGATGAGGATAAGGGTTTTAGCAAAGATTTGGACCAGGAGTAAGATAAGATGTAGGACAAATATTATTACAAAGATTAGAAAATGGAATTGGACAGAGATTATAACAACATTTAAGACAATGTTTAGGAAAATGACTATAACAAGTATTGAGACAAGGATTATGACAAAGATTTAGACACTCCTAAAACAATATTTAGAGAGATGATTGGGAAATAAGGATTAGAATCATAAGGCTTGTCTCATAAGGACTAGAAATGAAACAAGGAATAGAACAGGGATAAAATTACTTGGAAAATGAAAAGGACAAGAAATGAGACAAGAAATTGAAAAGGAATTTGGATACACTAAGGACAAAACTTTGAAAAGGATAGGCAAAATAATGGGGATAAAGATTAGAAAAGGGATTCAAACAAGGACAATAGCAGGAATTTGGACATGAATTAAAACAAGAGTTTGAACAAGCAGTAGCACAATTATTAGGACAATTAGGCGAGCGGCCTCGGTAGTCGAGTTGGTAGCGTGCTCGACTGCCACCCCAGAGGTCCCGGGTTCGATTCCCGGCCAGGCCATGGTCCTTCGCTTTAACCTTTCTAAATTTTCTATCCTCATTTCTAATCGACTGAAATTAAAAATTCATCAATATTTACAACATAAAGTTGTAGTTGATGGTAGAGAAGTTTGTGGATGAGATTGCCTTATAACTTGAATTGGCTGAGGTAAAGGCATAACACTTGCCTCTGATTCAAATTCACATGTTTCTTTGGCTTTCCACCACATTAAGAACATCCTACACGTGTTTCACTTGATTGCCCTTTCCTTCCCACTAATCTATCACCCCATTTCGAACCAAGGCAGACTTGACTGAATAGGTATTCCACCTGAAATCCTGGGTTCAAAGCTAAAAAAAAAAAAAAAAAAAAGATACACTGTCACATCAAAACCTGCGTGTGCTTAGAAACAAAAACATATTGGTTCTCGTGTCTTGCTTATCGTTAGTAAGTTTTAATGTTTCGGAATTGTGTTGGCTCAATGAAATATGTATTTCTTAAGAATTTTTGACTAAAATCAAAAAACTTTGAGGATCCAACATATGTAATAAAGATTAACATTGGATGTTGCATTACGTAGGTTACTACATATATTTCAGGAATAAATATAAAAACCAAATTTTTTCTTTATTGCTTTTCGAAATATTCCCCTTTATGATTAATACGAGGGCTGCATTTTAAGTCTTAACCCGAATGGTGCTGTAATTATTTTTTTCGAATTTCTTTCGGGTCGCTGAATCCAAAAATTTGATTACATATATGAAACACGAGCAGTTTTTGTGAACGTCAATGTGCGTGACCACATGGTCACGCTGGCCCAGTTCGGGTTAACAACGGAAAAACAGTGGTTAATTTGTGACAATCCTCTCATTGTTTTTCAAAGTAATGTTCCCCAAGATGATCAATACACTTTTGCATTCGTATGAACCAATTTTCGTAATTTTGCCACCCAGAAATTAGTAATTCCGAAACCAGGCTTTTGAAGGCCTCAACGCCTGGTCTGTTCGGGCGTAAAAAAAATGCTCTCCACTTTTTTTTTAATGTAAGGGAATAAGAAGATGTCATTAGGTTACAAGTCAGGACTGTAAGGCGGATGACCCACCAATTCTACGTTTTAAATGGTCAAAAACTCATTTTTTTTAACCGATGTGTGGAAACTCGCATTGTCGTGATGGAGGATGAGATTTCTTCGGTAGTTAGTTTTCCTCAAATCTTCGAACGCTTCCGGCAAACAAGTGGTTGTGTACCATTCAGCATTAACAGTTCTCTATTGCTCAAGTGGTACAGTTGCCACATTACAGGTTTTTCTGAAAAAAAAACTGATTACCATTTGCTTGGATGTGCTTGTCCGCGGACAACTTTTGTCCGGTTTTGCTCACTTTGAAAGACCCGATTTGGGCTCATAAGTGATTTCGGCGTGACAAGTGATGATGCCCTAGACGGGTTTGCCCAACCAACCCCGCTGTATTTTTTCAGCGTTTCCTTACACCAATCGACACGAACTCTTTTTTTTTTTTGAGCAACCGTCAAATTATGGGGTATCAAACGATAAAAAATCTTCCTGACGCCTAAATGCTTATGTAAAATGGTATGTATACTAGTCCCACTAATTCCCAAGAATGATTCCATCTCACGGTATGTCACATGTCGGTCTGCTTCCAACAGTTCACGCACAACATCGATATTTTCTGCAACAGTAGCCGTTCTTGGAAGACAATAACGAAAATCGTTTGGAGAGAACGACTACTACGGTCCAACTCATTGAACCAACGTTTTACAGTCTTTGGGTATGGTGCTTGATCACCAAAAGTCGAACTAAGTTGATCGTTGAATTCTTTTCTTGTCCATTCCCATCGAAAATCGTAAGAAATTTTCACCCGAAAATGTTCACGTTCCCTTTTCCCTTTTTTTGTTGAAATACAATTTTTAAACCACTGTAAACAACACAAAAAGGGCACATAAATCAAAACACTGTGAGTACGTTTATGCTACAAAATGTAAAATTTTCGTATATAACTGTGAAAATTCATCCGGCAACGCTAAGTGTTACCGAGGCGCAAGTCTTAAAAGGCAGCCCTCGTCCAATTTTGAATACGTTCGAATCATTTTTCACAATATTTATCCCATTTCGCTTGAGACACCTCCAAAACATAATTTATGATAATTTATAATTTTCTTTGGCTCATTCTGGCGTCGGAAATCGTTTTCCACGAAGTTTTTTCTTGATGTCCGGGAACAAAAAATAAGTCATTGGGTGCAAATTCAGGATTGTACGGCAGATGATCGGGAATGGGCACCATTAACAGCTTATGTGTTGTTTCTGTGTTTGTCTTTTGCCTTTGCTTTGTTGTTGCGTTTTGTGTTGCTACCCAGCAGAAAAGTGGACCAAATTTGAAATAGTTCTGAATTAGTTCCAAAAGGACCAGTACTAGTTCCACTACAATACCCTTTAACATTGAACGAACTGACGCTTTTTGATGGTTGATGTCATAAGAAAAGACAATTGTCCCCATAAACACTCCTTTTCCCCCATATCTGAACTAGTTGCATTAGGAACATTTTTAAACTGATTGCTTTCGCAGTAGCCTAAAAGGGGTTCTTTTTACTAGTTTTAAAGTGAACATTTTAAAAATGTAAACATTTAGTGTATTGGAGCAAAGGTCCTAAAGACCTGATTTGATCCAGAAGAAATTTTGTTTATGAATGCCTATAAACATTTTTATTTTGATTTTTGTTATTAGTTTTTCTTGTGCGGAGCAAATTTTACAAATAGCTAAACGCGTCTATTTTTTTCAGGAATACTTTTGAAAACAAAAGCAAAGTGAACTGTTCTACTCTGAACGCCTTTTGTACTTTTTCAGAGCTACTTCGAACTGCGCTAGAAACTAACTAGTTCACTTTTTCAATTGACTTCAAAATAACTGCTGGGTACATAAGGATTTGCTCTCAATGGCTCTCAGCTGGCTCCGAAGCTTGCTCCGTGCCCATAGCTGAAGATGATCCATTTATTCAATGTATTAAGTGCTCAAAAACGCCTTCATTTGAGCATACGTGTGAGATCTTGCATTAACTTGAAGAAAATTTTTCGGCTCTTGTTTGTTTTCCTTATTTCACGAAATATATCTAATTTTTCTAAAAGTGTCTGAAACAATTGAACAAAAATGTTGGTCGTTTTTTTAAAATGAAAACAAAAAATTCGGTCTATAAGTAATTCCGAAATATATGTAATAACCCTCGTTTTTACAATTATCTCTCACAAATGTCAAAACTAGTTTTAAAAACGGAATTTGTTTTGGAAAGTGTTAGAAAGGCATCGACTTCGTATTTATTAAAGTGTGATATTTTATTAGGATTTGGCTACTAGCTCTATTATTGCCCCTCTTTTGAATGGCTTGGATACATTCATGGCGGAATAAATATAAGGTGTTCTCATCCGGAATATCAAAAAAAAAATAGGCTGCCTTATCACTGTTCATTCATTAAATTAGAATTTTCAAAAATCTAAATCTTCCAAATTTTCTAAATTCTTCCCAAGCTTTTCCAAAAAATAAGATGTTTGTCAGATTGGGCTGTTTTTCTAAGCTTGTTTGTCTGATTGGGTACCCACGATACATGGCTTACATAGGTAAGTAGTTTTCATTGTTCGAAATAACTAAACACTTTAATAAATTTGATCAGACCTTTGATTATAATTTCGAGTTGGAATCGTATTTTGATTTAGTCAGTACAGTTATTGAAAATTGATCATTACCTTGGTTATATTGGCGGCATTCCGCGTTCCCAACAGCTTACACTCAGTATCGTTGTGCAAAAATATAGCCGTACATGTCTGGTAAATAATTTGATTTTTAAGAATTGTCGCTGGAATTAAGAGTGAATTTTAAAAATGAAATTCGCAAACAGGAACCGAAGGATTCGATATAGCTTTGGTTCAGTGTGCATCAAATCTGCCGCTTTCACGTTCATAACACATTCACTTTTTAAAACACAAAATTCTTTAGTTTTAAATAAGAATCGAATTAGTTTAGAAATTTTTTTAAGTGCACATCTGATTTCTTTTGTCAACACAACAACAAATACTTACAGGACAAATTGTATGAAAATAATAGTATGAATACCAATGGTTCGATCAGATACAAATTTAGATGTCGCCAGCTTAAGCCAAATTCCATTTCGCTATAGTCTACAATAACTTGCTCGGTTTGCGAAGACGAGGAAGTGGCAGGAACTTCATCTTCTTCCTCTTCTAAAATGTCATCCTCAACGTCATAGTGATCATCAGCATTAAGACCACCATAAATATTTCTTTTCCTTTCTTTGGCTAGCAGCGCTGTATGATCATCCGGGTGCTCTGCCATTGTCAATAAAACTACTTAATCACTGCAACACTCTCGACACTAAGCAGCGTCTAATAAACTCCATTTAAATTGTAAAAATTTACTCAAGCCAGGAATGTTATCGTAGATTTGAGTCACATTTCAATGTGAGTCAAATTATGCGGGTTTTTTTCTGATTTTTTATATTATGTTTTTTTTTTTATCCAAGAAATTTTCAAATGCTCTTAATGTACTCTTGTTGCAGCTTATCTGCTTGCAGCTGTCGTTAAATTACTTATTTGCTAAAAGTAAAATTTTTTGCACAAAAAAACTGGACAATTTTGACTAGAATAGGGTGTGAAAAAATAAAAATATATCTTTATTGCATTAAGACTCTGCGTGGATTCCCATTGAACATAGTGGTGTTACTCATAATGTCTAGTCTTTATTTTCGGGGAATTTTCTTCTGAAGAGGCTTTCAAAGATCTTCCCAATGAGCAACACAAGTAGAGGTTCAATAAGAATTGAGAGTTTGCCAACATTTTCGGGTTGTTATATCGCATCCTAATTACAAAAGGCACACATCAAGAAACCTTAAAATTGTCAGGCGAACCAAAAAAACTATTTTAGAACTATTTTATTTTTCAAGTTAGCCCATATATGTATGTATGTTAAAACAAAGAGACAAAATTATTTTTTCAAAATTAAAGAGAAAAGAGATGAATACAAAATTTTGACTGTGGATGGAGATGGGCATTACAAATTTTTATGCTTTAAAACAGGCCTAATCAGCGAAATGAATAAAAGGGCCAAAGCCTAATTAAGAAAGATAATCGCCTGATTAAAATAAATAACAAAATACATTAACAACAACAAAAGCGAACATTTAGGCGTCACCACCATCGACGGCAACCTAATTTGTTGCTTTTTGCAAGTGCAAGAAATATGTTGATAAAAAAAATCCCAAAAACAAAATACATACGCGACAAGCATGCGTAGCAGAACACGAGATCGTCTGCATTTCTATTGCACTTACAAAACAAACGCCCAACAACAATTCTGTATGTTTGGTGGTCGCGCTTGTGGGTTTCAATGCGTATGTTGTTGTTGTTTGTATAGTTAATTTTCGCAAATGCATTTCGTCGTAAATTTGACGCAAGCAAAATTTGAGTTTTATTCAATTTTTATAAATGGGCCAATTATTACAACAAGGGCCACCTTTGTGATTAGGCCTGCTTTAAAACTTGAATGTTCACAAATTTTGAGTTTTGTCTTGGTACAAGGAAGAAAGTGTGATATGTTCTAAAAATTTATATAAATTTTTTTTTCGAAGAAACAATAAAAAATTTGTTAATAAAAAGGGTTAATATGTGTGACCGACCTCCATTACTTTTGCAAAAGGAACATTTTTGCCTTTGACACCTATTTCCTCCGACCACTCCTTAGGGGGGCTCCAATATAAATTTTATGGCTTTTGTATATTTATTCCATACACCTGAGCATATGACCTTTAAAAGAGTGCCGGAGAGGGTTAATATGTATGACCGTCCCCCATTACTTTTGCAAAAGGAACATTTTTGCCTTTCACACCTCTTCCCTCCGACCACTCCTTAGGGGGGCTCCGATACAAATTTTATGGTTTTTGTATATTTATTCCATACACCTTAGCATATGACTTTTAAAAGAGTTCCGGAGAGGGTTAATATGTATGACCGACCCCCATTACTTTTGCAAAAGGAACATTTTTGCGTTTGACACCTATTCCCTCCGACCACTCCTTTGGGGGGCTCCCATACAAATTTTATGGTATTTGTATATTTATTCCATCACCTGAGCATATGACCTTTAAGAGAGTGCCGGAGAGGGTTAATATGTATCACCGACCCCCATTATTTTTGCAAAAGGAACATTTTTGCCTTTGACACCTATTCCCTCCGACCACTCCTTAGGGGGGCTCCCTTACAAATATTATGGTTTTTGTATATTTATTCCATGCACCTGAGCATATGACGTTCAAGAGAGTGCCGGAGAGGGTTAATATATATTACCAATCCCCCTTACTTTTTCAAAAGGAACATTTTTGCCTTTCACACCTATTCCCTCCGACCATTCCTTAGGGGGGCTCCCATACAAATTTTATGGTTTTTGTTTATTTATTCCATACACCTGAGCATATGACCTTTAAGAGAGTGCCGGAGAGGGTTAATATGTATCACCGACCCCCATTACTTTTGCAAAAGGAACATTTTTGCCTTTAACACCTATTCCCCCTGATCACTCCTTAGGGGGGCTCCCATACAAATTTTATGGTTTTGTCGATAACTGTCGATAAATAAACTTAAGCAAACAAAAACATCAAATGTTAGCTTTATATTTGATGTAATTGTGTAAAATTTATATAAGTTAGAGAGTTCAAACATGAATTTTTCTCCCATTGAGGATCAAGCAGACCAACAAATGCTAACATCAACATTGTACTATCAGTACTTTAGGCACACCAAAGGCTCAAATTGTGATATAAATACCGACACCTGATCACTATCAACCACCCTACTTACCTCCGAGAATGACGTATCCTACGTCAGAACGTTCGATCAAGGGGGGAGGTAGGTTTAGGACTCGGTTTTTTGACGTAGAATACGTCATTCTCGGAGGTAAGTAGGGTGGTTGGTAGTGATCAGGTGTCGGTATTTACATTACTTTTTGAGCCTTTGGTAGGCCTAAAGTACTGATCGTACAATGTTGATGTTAGCACTTGTTGGTCTGTTTGATCCTCAATGCGACAAAAATTCATATTAGAACTCTCTAACTTATATAAATTTTACACAATTACATGAAATATAAAGCCAACATTTGATGTTTTTGTTTGCTTAAACTTGCTACCTATTTATCGACAGTTTCCGGTTTTATCGACAAAACCATAAAATTTGTATGGGAGCCCCCCTAAGGAGTGGTCTGAGGGAATAGGTGTCAAAGGCAAAAATGTTTCTTTTGCAAAAGTAATGGGGGTCAGTCATACATATTAACCCTCTCCGGCACTCTATTAAAGGTCATATGCTCAGGTGTATGGAATAAATAAACAAAAACCATAAAATTTGTATGGGAGCCCCCCTAAGGAGTGGTCGGAGGAAATAGGTGTCAAAGGCAAAACTGTTCCTTTTGCAAAAGTAATGGGGGTCGGTGATACATCTTAACCCTTTCCGGCACAAACAAAATAAAATTTGTATGGGAGCCCCCCTAAGGAGTGGTCGGAGGGAATAGGTGTCAAAGGCAAAAATGTTCCTTTTGCAAAAATAATGGGGGTCGGTGATATATATTAACCCTTTCCGGCACTCTTTGAAAGGTCATATGCTCAGGTGTATGGAATAAATAAACAGAAACCGTAAAATTTGTATGGGGGCCCCCTAAGGAGTGGTCGGAGGCAATAGAAGTCGAAGGAAAAAATGCTCCTTTTGCAAAAGTAATGGGAGTCAGTGATACATATTAACCCTTTCCGGCACAAAAACCATAAAATTTGTATGGGAGCCCCCCTAAGGAGTGGTCGGAGAGAATAGGTGTCAAAGGCAAAAATGTTCCTTTTGCAAAAATAATGGGGGTCAGTCCTACCTATGAACCCATTCCGGCACTCTCTTAAAGGTCATATGCTCAGGTGTATGGAATAAATATACAAAAACCATAATATTTGTAAGGAAGCCCCCCTAAGGAGTGATCGGAGGGAATAGGTGTCAAACGCAAAAATGTTCCTTTTGCAAAAGTAATGGAGGTCGGTCATACATATTAACCCTCTGCGGCACTCTTTTAAATGTCATATGCTCAGGTGTATGGAATAAATATTTTGCTAAATAGTTTTTAAAAAAGATGTCATCAAAAGCGAATTGACTAATTCTACGTCTTGTGTTACGACATAGTCGAAACTACTGTATCTTTTTTTTTATGAATTCTTTTTACAAATAAGGAATGTATGTATTTACTTTATTGGCATTTCAAACATATAATATTTAAGTAAATAATTTAAATTTTTTTTTTAAGTATTTCCTCGAAAAATATCAGCTGCCACGCATCTAGGTCACCATTAGACTAAGCTGTTTTTGTACATTCTGGAGGTTATAGTTTTCATCTGAAATCAATAAGGTTTTAGAATTGCTTTTATGACTTCTTTCTTCGAAATAAACCTACTTGAATTTTTTAGAGGTGCTAAAAAAAAAGTATTTTGTGTTTTGTGGTTTTTTTTGTTTATAATAAAAAAAATACTTTAAGCAATGATATTCCGAATTTAGGTTCATATAAAGTGTTATTGCAAAAGAAACTATCAGTTTAAAATAATAAGCTAAAAACATTTTAAGCTAGAGGTTACACAAGATGGGTTTTTCCTAAAGTATTTCAGCACCTCCCTGCAAGGCCAGATCAGGATGGGCGCCGCTAAAAACCGTGAATTTTAAGAAGTATAAAATGGATATTTCAAATCGAGTTTCCTATTTACATTTAACATTTACATTTAAGTCATACAAAAACTTTTGACCATAACATATTCTATTGTAAAATCGTTCGCTTAACCCGAATACCACATCAGATTTTGTAAAAAATTAGTCCTTGACCCAAAATTAGCCTACTTTATTAAGAATTTTTTTAATTTTTTTTTTCGATTTTGAATTATAAGCTTTACCCTCGTCAAGGTCGCTGCAACTTTCTCAAATTTAAATGCTGCAGGATTGTTGGCCATTTTATGAAGTTTAGGATCCATATCGGATAATTTTTATGGCGGGAAAACGATTTTTTTGTTAAGCCGACTTTTGGGAATAAAATAATTTTCTTATAAAATTTCTTCCTTTGCTTTTTGCATGTTTGCAATGATTTAAAAAACATAAATTTGCTCATCGTCATCATCGGACATCATTGCAAATATACAGTAAACATAGTGAAGTTAATCTGAAGTAGAGGGGTATAATTTTCTTGTGGAGCTGACTTTTGGGCAAATAATAATTTTTTTATAGACTTAATTCACTTTGTTTTCTGCATATTTGAAATTATGTCTTTCTTTGTTATACTATAAGGATGCGCCCATCCAGTTTAAGAATTTTCTGGAATATAGGGAGGTTCTGGAATATATTTAGAAAATGTATGGAAACCCATCTAGTGTACACTAAACCTCTGCACGAGTGCGCTTGAAATGCGTTTCAAAGCACTCGTTTGTAGTGCAAGCTTTTGCTATGTTTTGCTCTCATCAATGAAAGCAAGCCTAACACCACAGAGAGCACTCGTCGCTTGAGCAGAACAAGAACATACTTAAACCAAAGCAATGTTAGGCACGATTCGAAAAAGAAGTGTGCACTGACTAGAAAGTTATGTAAACAACAGCAGAACGCTTGGAGTTATGTAAACAACAGCAGAACGCTTGGAGTTATGCTGTGTCTTTGAATAGCTTTGGAAGTAAATGCCGTATAACAATGAAACTCAATATGTATGGAGTTCTTACTTGGTGATATCCTTCTACTTGAAAGTAGAATATGGGAAGTAGGGTACTGGGATGGGCATTTGACAAATGGGTGTGGCTCCGATCCAAATAATTCAAGTATCCAAATAATTCAATGAAGTGTAGGAAAAACTTAAGCGTATTAAGACCATTTAGGGTTCTGTAGATTTCGTGTTTATCAGTTTTAGGGGGTGGCTGATTTCGAATCCGATTTCAGAATTTTAAAATTAAAGATGGCGGATAGGGTTGCCACCTAAATTTTTTGTAGTTTAAAAAATTCCGCACTGGGGTGAACACTAGGTAAAACTGGATCGCTGAATCCGAATCCGATGTCAGAATTTCAAAAGTATGATATTTTAACAATGGGGTTGCCACCTAATAATATGTTGCTTTAAGAGTTTTAAACATTTTCTAACAGTTTAAGGGGGTCGCTGATTTCGAATCTGATGTCAGAATTTTAAAATTTAAGACGGCTGATAGGGTGGCAACCCTATTTTTATTTTTATTTTTACGAACTCAGTGCTGGGTCGAACACTAGGTAAAAATGGGTCGCTGAATCCGAATCCGTTGTCAGAATTTCAAAATTGTGAAATTTTTAAGCCTGTAGGGTTGCCACCTAATATCTTGCTTTAAGAGTTTTAAACATTATCTAACAGTTTTAGCGGGTCGCTGATTTCGAATCTGATGTCAGAATTTTTAAATGGCAGATAGGGTTGCCACCTAATTTTTTTTATTTTTACGAATTCGATGCTGGGGCGAACACTAGGTAAAAATGGGTCGCTGAATCCGAATCCGTTGTCATAATTTCAAAATTTTTAGGTGGCAACCCTAAAGGTTTAAAAATTTCACAATTTTCAAATTCTGACAACGGATTCGGATTCAGCGACCCATTTTTACTTAGTGTTCGCCCCAGCACCGAATTCGTAAAAATAAAAAAATTTAGGTGGCAACCCTTTTAGCTATCTTTAATTTTTAAATTCTGACATCAGATTCGAAAACAGTGACCCCCTAAAACTGTTTTACAATGTTTAAAACTCGTAAAAAATACATTATAAGGTGGACGCTCTGCTTGACTAACAGAGTTCTGTCAAGCTCTGAACTCTGCACTGTTGGATCTTCTGTTGTGGAAAAAACGAGTGCATTTGTGCAGAGGTTTAGTGTACACCAATTCAATAAAAATGATTTCAAGAAAAACTCGTTTGAAGAAAAAAATTAAAAAAAAAACGGCACTAATGAATTTATTTAAACTGCTCACTGGTTGACCTTCATCGGTCCGTTGTTTCTAGAAAGGAATAAGTTCCTTGTGTGTAAATTTTACACACTTTTTTCAAGAGCCATCGCAGCAAACATTATGACTCTCAAAAGAATCTTTTAAAACTCATATAAATGAGTTTTTATCGTCATAATGCGCTCGTACGTACATTTTCGTAGGTTGTGAGCTTCAAAATGTGATTCATAATAATGACTGCTTTACGTGTCATTTGGACTCAAATTAAGACTCTTTTAAGACTCATATTTAATACTCTTTTAAGACTCATAATAAAGACTCATGATAAAGACTCTCTCAGAACTCATATAAATGACTTTTTTGAATTCAAAATGAAGACTCTTTTAAGACTTACATTTAATACTCTTTTAAGACTCATAATAAAGACTCTTTAAATACTCATAATAAATACTTTTTAGAACTCAAATAAATATGTCTTTTGGACTCATAATTAAGACTCCTTTAATAGCCATATTTAATACTCTTTTAAGAATCATGTAATGGAATCTTTAAAGACTCATAATTAAGACTCTTTCAGAACTCATAGCAGTAACAATGATCCGTTAAGGTTGAAATATATTTTTAGATTAAAATTTATTTGAAATATTTTATAATTGAAAAATAAAAAAAATTACAAAAATGTATTTTTTTAAACATTTCAAATAAAAGTAATTGTAGGAAAATTAATAAATTCCCTTTGCCATATTCGATTCAACTTCAGTCGATTCTGCAAGCTCCTCAACTGCACGCTGAACGACTGAAAGATAAATTATGACGTATTGGAGTATTCACTTCGAAAAAAATATTCACATTCTCACAAATTGCCATCACATTACAAATTACATAGGATCAACCGTGATGGTCAGACATACATATGCAGCAACGTTTCTATATAAAGAAGAAAAAAGTATAACTTTAAAGTTAAAAAAATCCTCTCAGAACCTAATTGTCGAGTTTTCATAAAACACTCGCATATAAGACTCTTTTATGAGGCCTTTTTATAATTACGTATATATCATGCAATATACGTATAATCCTTTTGTGAGTTTTTGTTATGAAAAATCATAATACCGTCTTATTTAGGACTTTTTAATGAGTTGTTTTTATGAGAACTCATAAAGCTAGCATAATAACGACTCTTTTAAGAGTCTTATTTTTGAACAATCATTTTACAATCATATCGAGGACTCTTTTAGAAGTTTATTTATTGCGTACTCATAAGACAAGCATAAAAAATACTCTTTTTAGTTATATTTTTTTTTTATTTTTATTTTTTTTTTTGAGGCACTCAGAAAATGTTTGCAGGGATATTTTCATCGATGAATGAAATGAATTCGATCTAGGCGTTAAAAATTATTTATTATTCATTATTTTATTTATTTAAAAAAAAAAAAATGTATATGAACCAGCCAAAATCCTAGCTCGATTTGATTAACTTTTATTAAAGAAATATCAGCTTGAAGTTGAAAAGTGTGTAAAAAATTGACACAAGGGACCGATTTAGGTTAATCAGCGATTTCAGCAGCATATAGTAATCCATTTTCTTCTTCGTAGCATTCGCTTTGACTTTAATTAATGATTGCCATCCAAGTATTTACATAAATGATCACCTGAGTGACCGCTCTATTTTACATGCTACGCGCTCCAGTACTTAACGAGGGACGCTTACTTAATTGTTTATACCATTAGAAAAAATTTAAATTTTTATTTGAAACTTTGGAAACATATTTTTTAATGGTTTTACTAACAATTTGTGGAATAAAAATAGTAAATTTTTTAACTCATCTAAGCCGTTCCTATAAAAATAAAAATTGAATTTTTTATTCGTTTACAAACTCGTTTAAGAGCAAAAACGCAATTTCTTTATGATTTACTATATTTATAATAATTTTCGGCCGATTTTACTATACTTAAAATAACTCATTTACGATAACCAAATCGAAGTTTTCTACCTGAATGGATATCTACTTTTGATTCCGTGGGTGTATCATCAAACATTGCCAATAATAATTTTTTACCCTGTATAAAAATAACTAGTTACAATTGTGTTTGTTTTGTTAGATAAATTTATTTGTCGCTGGTTTAGAATTTTTAAAAATTTCTGAGACTGATAATACATTGTTTTCTTAACTAACACTGAAGTAGATAATTTAATGTACAACATTGAAATTAATTTTTCTTTTACTCATGCCTTACAAGCACTTCCAATTTTTTTTTTTTAATTTTTTCATTGCATTGTATTCATGCTGTAACAACTAACGCAGTTTTTCCAAATTCATTTGTAATGTCTGCACAACAATAATAATAATTTTAATAAAACAACAATTTTAGTATTTTTTTTTTTTTTTTTCTTTTAAGATGAGTACAATGTTGGGTTCATTACTTTGTATGTCGTGTTCAAATTGAATAATGTAAAATTTGCTAGTTAAGGCCTGACTATAATAGCCACATGCTGGCATACGTTTATGCTGTTGTCAAAATCAAAAATGTTCATAATTGATATATACTCATTTTGAGAAGTGTCAGAAAATAGTTTGTTTTTATTTGTGCTTATTTGTGAGATTTTTTAAAATTAATGTGCAAAATAATATAAGAAAATGTAATCATGCAAAGTCTTTGCTGTTTGGCTTCAATTATTGCTTCAATAAATTCGAATATACAATTATTTGACATTTTTCTATGCTGTGAGCGATTTGAAGCGCTCTACAAAAAGCCACTCAAAATCAACGAAACTGTGGCAATTCAAATTATGTGGGCATGCTCATATATTTACATGGGCTCGCTTTTATTTTGGCAGATCCGTCTGCCAGCATGTGGCTATTATAGTCAGGCCTTTAAGCTAATATCATGACAAAGAGAGTGTGAAAGAAAGAGAGAGAGAAGCTAATAGTATTTATATAAAAAATATAATATCAGTAAAGTGCTAAAAATAAAAATAAAATAAAATAAGTATATGGCATAAACTAAAAGAGATAAAATACTAATGACGGCTGTTTGTTTTTTCTTTTAATAAATTGTAACTAAATGTTTTAAGGTGAAAAATAAATAGTTTCGATATAAATAACGTGTGAACGAAAATAACAAAGTTGACATTTGTTAAAGCAAATCGTACACAATGACATGGATCTGATAGTTTATGATGTTAAGTTATAAGAACGGACATAAACTTTTGTTTATGTAAAGCATAAGCAATAAAACTAAAAACTTATATTTAAGTTTAAGTGAAATTAAAGAAATAGCTGCAAAAAAGTTTTTTGTTGTAAAAAAACTGTCTATCTTAAAATTCTGCTGATTATGATGAAAATACGAATAGTGATAATAAATTTTCTGCAAGTTCAAGCTAGCTCGTTCTTTCTTCTATGTGTGTTTGTAATGACCTGATATGGAGCAACTTAAGCTACAGCATCAGTAGCGCATTCTTCCTCGACAGTGATGTACATACCCTCCTCCTCATAGGCCGAGTCATGCTTGGCAAGAATTCTCAACAATGGACGAAGTTTTAGCCACCATTGTTCCTTGGGAATACGTTGCCTATAAGTTGAAAAATAAAAACGATTATTAAATATTTATCGTTATTTTAACAATAATAGCTTTGAACTCACTCAAAGTTTGTTTCGGTTATAAGGTCAGCCAAAGGTGTGAATCTGTACTGACGACGCACAATGCCCAACAGACATGCTGATTCATTAGAATTGCATTTGATGGTGCCATCGGGCTGTGTATTCTGCTTGAATTGACCAATGAACCAGTCAACACACTTGGCTGCCATTTTTGTGCCCATGTTACGATCGAAAGGTGTTGGTGAACCACCTTGTTGCATGTGACCTAATAGAAACAAGCAAATAAATGTTAAATTTTAAAGAAAACACACTTAAAAGGTATAGTAAATTAATTGTTTTTTTTTTATTTTATTTTGTTATATATAATTTCTAAATTTAAAGTATACAGCATCTTTAAAAAGCTTTTTTCTAGCTAAATAAAGTGAAACATAAAATATACCTACATAGGGATATATGTAATAAATTAACATCCTTTATTACTTCCTAAAATTTCAAAGTACAAATGTTATGATTTATTGGGTATATCACATGAAAATGAGGTATTTTTTACAAAACTATAACTTTATTTCAACAAAAAAGTAATATAAATGCATTATTCAGAATATTTTCCATCGGAAGCTATGATAAATTGCCCATCTTTCAACCCTTTTACGGAGTTCTTGTCCGAAAAAAACTTGCCTCATCTCTTGAGGATAGGAACGAATCAAGCTATTTTTCTATGCCTTTAACGGAAATTAAGTGTATTCCATTAAGTGCAGTCTGCATCGGATGGGTTAATGCGATGTGTGAGATAAAACTTCCCATCCAATATATTTCAAATAGTTTTTAATCGTTTCTAGACCGATTGACTGATAAGGTCTTGATATATAGAGCTTTGTCATGGTGTAAAATTAGTTTGTCGCGAATTTCGATATTTTCAGACCATTTTTCGATCAAAACTTTATTCAAATGAATCAATTGTTTTCTGTTCAGCTCTCTCATTTAGCCAGGTCTTAGCTGATCGTAATGAAGGCAGCCTTGTGGTACCGCTAAATACAGAGCATTGCCTTGACGCATAGATATTCTGTTTTGGTGCTGATGTTATTGGGTGGCTGAGCTTCACATATTATTTCTTGCACTTCGGGTTGTCGTTATACTATTCATAGTTGTCAGTAACAATTCGATACAAAAACAAGTGCGTTTCCGCTCGTCAACTCGTATAATAAGTCAATAATAAGTCACATTGTCACATAGTTTGCAACGCCGTTAAAAAGGTCAAATAAGCACAATCAACGCATTAATTTCCTAATATTTAGGGCCGAAAAGCCTCCGGAGAACCCTCATTCTCAGAAAAAACTGGTATCGATATCAGGTTATGAGTTCTTGCCAAATTTTCTCAATACGCTTATAGCTCATAAAATTAAAAATATTATCTCAGATAAAAAAAAAGTTGTTCTAAGCTATTTTAAAAAAAATTTTTAAGATAAAATCAAGCCCAGTATTTTTTATGGACAGCTTTTAACTCGCTACATACAAATACGCACCTAAAATATTCATGCGGCAAGAGAACAGACCCTTGCCCTCCTCTGAGTACAAACGATGAATAAAATCGGTGTTGTAATTCTCCGAGGCACGCTCATTGCGCAAAATCAAACCGCGCTGCACACCTTCGGCCATTTTCGAAGCCATATGATAGACATCTTGCTGCAGATCCTTAATGGAGAATTTCTCCTCAAAGATATAAGCAGCATCAGCACCACCAGCCAAGCCAGCCAATGTAGCCAAATAGCCACAATAGCCGCCCATGGTCTCAATAACGAAGACACGACGTTTGGTGCCCTGAGCAGATTGACGAATGCGATCACAAATTTCAGTGATTTCATTGAGACCGGTATCGCAACCCAATGAGAACTCAGTGCCAGGAACATTATTGGAGATTGTTGCGGGCACAACAACCAAAGGAATACAAAATTCTGGGAAATTTGAGCGTTGATCTGAAATTTGGCCACAGGCATGATAGGCCTCAAAGCCACCGATAATGAGGAGGCCATGAATGCGGAACTCCTTGAGACGTGCGGCAATTTCAACGAATTTTCCCTCGGGTAAAGTGCGTTTGGTGCCCAAGAAAGCGCCACCTTGACCAACCCAGCCTGTGACATCAGACCTAAGAGAGAGGAAAGGAGTTATTTTTACAAAAAAATCTTTTAAATTTGCTGCTATTTTGAGCAAAAAAAAAAACGCTTAAATACACACCAGCCCATCTCCTTAATATTGCCTGCTATTAAGCCTTCAATGCCATCATGTACACCGAAAACAGTGTCGCCACGATAAATGCAGTTACGTACAAACGAACGCACAGCGGCATTCATGCCACATGCTGGGGCACCAATATGCATCACAGCTAGGCGGTATCCCTCCTAAGATATAAAGAAAGTACATTGTTAAAACGGAAATTTCCATAATCTTGGTTCAAAGCTCATAAACTATGCTTACAATTCCTTTGCCTTGAGCATCAAAAGCATCTTTTGGTGGCTTCAAGCGAGTCAACATTTTGTATGTTTCCAAATTGCGCTCGAATGAGCGACCACGTAGTTTCACTGCAAGCTCCCATTTCTTGTCAGCCATGGCTTTGGCCACAGCCTGGGTGCGTTCAACGCACTCCATGAGAGGCACGCGCACCGCTTGATTACCATCCAGCGAGACAACGCATGGCACACTAGTTGCAGTAGCCTCCATCAAAGCTAAAGTGGCTTCGGCACCCATACGGCAGCCCTAAAAATTGTAAATTAAAGAGGAGAAACAATTTAATAAAACTACAACCTACCAGAACACGATCAAAAGCGCTAGGATTACCACCACGCTGCACATGACCGAGCACAGTGATGCGAGTATCTTGCTGCAGTTTATCGACCACAACCTTTCTCACATCTTCCGCTGTAATAGCATTGCCTTCACGATCGATTGCACCCTCGGCAATAATGATGATATTCAAGCGTTGACCAGCATTACGCTCCTAAATTGTTGAGCATAAAGAAGAATAAGAATTATGTTGAACAATTGAAATGAAACTGCAGAGATAATGTTTGCTCCAGTGCAATTAGGAAAAACGAAAGTAGGCTGGTTATTTATTGTTTCATATGCAAGACAGGATTTCAATGTTATAGTAATTTCAAAACCGATTTAAAAATAAATGAGGTATACGAGGTATACTAAGTGAATTTTAAATACTTGAATAACTATAGACAAGTAATATTTTATTACCAACAGCTCTATCCTAACACTAACTTAACGTTTGAAGAGTTCAATAACGCGGCTGCGCACGTGACTAACCAAGCATAAAACTTAAGTTTACACATTTAACTTTATAGCAATAAATAAAGATAAAATCCAATTTGTATTCACATTTGATCATTTAACCAAATATTTTTCAAGTGTTAATATTTATGGCTTTTAAAAGGAACTTCAATAAAACCGGTATCTTTTTTATTTTTATTTTTCTCAAATCGTCATAAAATTATGTAAAATAATCTATTCAGATCTGATTAAAATCAGAGCATAACTCAGCTATTTTTTAAAAGAAAGTCTTAAACTTATAAATTCCTGAGTATATAGAGAAAATTTAAAAGCTTTATATGAGCTATCAGAGTAAATTTCGATCAGTGTGTTCTTCACGGATTTGGTCATTTGGGTAACGTTGAAACTCAGAAACGATTATAAAAGGAATTTAATAAGGCGCTATCACCATTTAAAACAGGAATAAAACACAGTTGTTGAGTTGAAGCAACTATGTGCCATACTGAACCAAATCCGAAACAGATCCGTTTTCGCATGAATTTCCTCTCAAAGTGCTTTTCCACTTGTTTGGACGGATGCGCTACGGATTCGAAACAGGTCCGTCAAAACATAAAAGAGCGAATTCTGCGCTGACGGACTCGAAACGGATCCGCATCTGTTTTTGTACACATTGGGTATTTACTGTCTTTAAAAATAAAATTTAATTCTTATTCGTTCAGTTATAAAATTAATTTATATCTACTTGATTCAGAGTCATTCAGCTTTATGTCATGTCATTATTTCATGTCATTCTCTTACATGAAAAAATAGGGCAGTTTGAAAAAAACAAAATTTATCACATCTAATA
This sequence comes from Pherbina coryleti, assembly GCA_943735915.1. NCBI lineage: Eukaryota > Metazoa > Arthropoda > Insecta > Diptera > Sciomyzidae > Pherbina > Pherbina coryleti. The sequence goes on from OX030950.1 coordinate 37,272,310, forward strand.
GGTAACATTCATGTCGAAGAAACGGTTATTTTTTAAGTATATTTAAGAAAACTTTTGTAGTTTTGCATCATTTTATTTCCTTTTAAGGTTCAGTTAACGTAGAAATTGAAGCTAAAATTACGATCCACTGTATGGGCCTTGAAAGCAGTCGGAAAATTGAATTGAAAAAAATGGTCTTATTTGGTTTTGAAGCGGGGGCATTATCGGCCATCGAAGTTAAGCACGAAGTGCGCGTCCTCTGTGTTAAGCAAGACAGCGCTACGTACCAATGATATGCCGCTTAAGATCGATGGTATATCATCAATCCAGAAACGATTCAAGCATTTAAAGAAAATATTGTAATCAATATCGACAGAATGGAGCCTACTGCAGGGCCAGCAATGAATGACATTTAAATAAGATAAATTTCACAATTCATCAATTCAAGTGTGCTCTTTCTAATAAGATAAAAATCTTTGCAAAAGATCTGTGATTTTTATAGCATTTTTTAAAAAGAAACCAGTCTATGGTCCACCCTTTATATCCATTGCTTCAGAAGGTATTTTAAAGTATATTGGAATGATCGAATAAAACTTTAACACTGGACGTGATGAAATTCTTGGCGCAGTATTTGCACAAAATTTACAAAAAACCACTAGAAAAAGTTATAAAAATCGATGAAAAAATAAGCTTTTTGAATATGTTGACCCCTTTGCGGCAAATTATCGTATGTGCCATTTTTTTCAACTGATGTTTTGATGCAAATTTGTTCTACACCCACCCCACAACGCATCCTCTGATAAAATATTGAAGCTGAAATCCCTAAAGTACGGCAAAATTTGACTGTATAATTTATTGTATTTGGTTTTGATTTCGCAAGCCAAAGTAGAAAAAGCACCAAAAAATAGAAAAAAACTCTCTTGTAAAATTTGGTTTTTGGCACATACGATAATTTTGCGCAAAAGGGGTCGATATATAAATCGTCAAAAAGGATGAGATTATTCTCGTCTTAAAAATATATCTTCAAAATGTCCTATTACAGATCTGTTTGTGGAGTTACTTCCATCGACACTTTCATCGTCATTCACAGATCTTGCGTCAATCTAAGCTTGGTTTCGAAACAATAAATTTCAAATTTAACCTCAAAATGACAAGGCCGGTAATGGTAATTATATTTGAAAATACTGTGAAAATATTATGCTTTTTAAAAAAAATCTGTATCTTTTCTATTCATATTTTTATTGATCTTATTTTTCTGTTTATATTTGTGCTAATTGTGCAGGCATAGCTGTATTTTCACACGTTTTCAAATTTTCACATCGGAGCTGATTTAAAAGCTTTTAGAATATACAGGGGAATATTTCTATTTCGGGTTTCGGAACTTGCAGCCCTGGCATTTGGCAGCTGTCAAATGTTAATGTTATCTACAATAGTTTTTGTATAGTTAAAGGTTTGCTATTTTGCAATATGTCAACGAAACAACGCCTTAAAATTGTTTAATTGTTCTATAAAACAAAATGCGGATTTTTCGAAGGAAATCTTCTTCAGCGTTGAGCCCCATTTGGCACTAGGTGGATACATGAATAAGCAAAATTGTCGTATATGGGGTTCTGAAAATCTCCAATCGATTGTGAAGAAGCCATTAGGTTCGCAAAAAGTGACTGTCTGGTGTGCATTATCGTGTCGGGGTATCATTGATTCATATTTTTTTCAATACGATCATGGAGCAGCCGTTACATTAAATTCTGAGCGCATTGGCCGTATGTTAACCGGTTTTTTTTTCCTGAAATTGAAGATATGGATCTGGACCATATGAGGTTTCAACAAGATGGGATCACAAGTCACAACTTATTTCGAGATTTGGCGATGTCAATTAGCTTCCGAGAGCGTGCGATGTTATTATGAACTTTTTCTTTTTTGTGGGGCTACGCCAAATATCGTGTTTACGTAAATATACGTCAAACTCTTGAGCTCTGAAAAAAAAACAACATTCTTTAAATCATGGCCAAGCTAGACGCGAGTTGCGCATAAAAATCATCGAAAATTACCTCAAAAGGATTGATTCCTGTGAAAAACTCCCCTGGAGAACACTGGTCACTTATAGTGATATTGTATTCCACTATAATGGCAAAGTACAAAAATAATAACGAAATAAAATGAATGAATAATTTGTACTTTAAAATGAAGAAACTTTTATGAAAATATATGATTCCCCACGTGCTAGATTTTTTTTTTGTAGTCCGTACAAATAAGCATTGGGCCCCAAATTGTTAGTCATTCGCCCACTAATGGGTTGATGGTTTATAAAAGGTGATGTGTTTTTAAATTTTTCAACGGAGATGACTTTATTCAAAACGAATCTGCTCGAAGCAAGATAAATGCTCTTTTCTATGGCGTATACCTCATCTATTTTTATCAATTAAAATAATTCTTTTCCAAAATTTTGCATATTGAGTACTAAATAAATAACCAGAATGCTAATATGTATATCATATAAGTAAAAAATATAAAATGTTGAAATGCAAAATACGAAATACGAAAATATGTTCATAGAAAATAAGATGTAATGAAATATAAAGATTGCATGAGTGCAACTGAGAATATAAACCATTACCAACTACATGAAAGAATAAGAAAAAAAACTAATGAAGAGATATAGACAGATTTAAGCCATGATTTCACCAAAATACTTAAGAATTTGCTATGAAAATATTTACAACATATAATGAATTGAGTAGATAAACTCAAAAATTATGTTCCTGAGTAGAAACTTTTTTGGATAATATATAGAATACAATGAGCTGCCTTTTTTTATGACTGTCTACAAAAAAATTTCAATGAAAGTAAATGGAATTAAAGAAAATGAGTTGAATGTCATTATTTGCCAGCGAATGATTTAAAAATTTTATGAATTTGTCGAAGTGCCATGTGTGAACATGTTAAAAATATTACTTTAATGTAGTTAAAAGCGTTTAACTATCAAATAATAAAAGCTAAATATAATTTTTAACGCAAATAAAATGCTTTGAATTTTAAAGCGGTACAAATATGCATGCTGGCAGCAGGAGCCAGTAATGAAAGAGGTAATGCATGTTTTTGTTAAATTTTAAGTGAATTTGTATATGAACGATGTTACGATTATTTAAGCAATATACAAATTTGCTGCAGACAACCCACCAGTTAAAAATATTGAGACTCAGTTATGTCAGATATTATTTAGAGTCAGACCAAGGCGTTGTTGTAATTTTGAAGACCTTAATAAATGTTAATGCACACTTAAGAGACCTAAGAGACCAAATATTTAGCACACACAACCACTGACGGATCCTGGAAGCGAGTTTTGGGATTTGAACCTGTGAATCGTTGCTTGTAGATTAAGTGAAATATCGAAATTTTTTTTCTCAGGATCCGCTAGTGAACGCAAATAGTGAAGTTAAAACCAATTCACCGAAATTAGTAAATGTGTAAATTGAAAGCTGCGACATTTTTTATTTATTATTAAAATGAATATGTGCTGCAATGTGCACAATATGTGCTGAATTAGTTAACAAATTAATTATAATGGTATGGTTGTAATGATTTAATATGTAATATTTTTTAAAAGTGAAGTCAGCTTCCCCATTAATTTGTTTTCAGAAATTAAAAAAAATGCTGTGTGTTATATACTCTCATTGTGCTGCCATGTGCTTTAGAGGGATTAAGAATATTTTCAAATTTCCTTATTTTTAAAGCTATGTTGTAAGAAATTTGTGCCGACCATCGCCGATGGCGTTAAAAAGTGCGTGGACCACTCGATGCCAATTCGAGATCAGTTCCGATCCTCGTTTTTTTTTTCGTTTTCGTTATAAAAAATTTACCTTCTGACATGGCACATAAAATAATATACTGGGCAGGGCCCAAACCCTTACTAAATTAATTTTATTATCACTCCCAGTGGTTTCGACAACGATTCGTAACTCATAATATGTTAAAATGTCGGGAGGTTTGGATATTTGGTCCCTCAAATATATTACAAAGATGTTTGTCGCAATCACTCACTTGGGCTCGGTAAACATGAATTTCCAGATGGAACAATACGTGTATTAATGCCGCACAATGGGTTGAACAGTACCCAAAAATGAGGATTAATTCAAAAATTGAAGTTGGTATATTGAAAAAAGTTTTTATACCGGGTTACAGAGAATAAAATTCTTCGTCACTATCTGTTTAATTTATTGTTGTAGTTTGTTTACTTTTTTTGCTACACTCTCTGAAAGTTCAACAAATTTTATTAACTGAACGCGTATTGATAAAAAGTGAAAAAAGCCAATTTACAAGTGTATTTTTTTTATAAGTTTTCTTAGACTAAACTTTTTTTAATAGAAGCGTCAACTTCAGGTATTAAACTTTATTCTGAATAAATATTTGTTAAGAGAAATGAAATGAATATATTTTTTTAAAAATTTTTTAAAATTGTTCCAAAATATGTATTTTTTTATATATATGGTAAGTTTCAAAGGGTTATCAAGTGAGATCGGGCAAAAATGTTTACGCGGTAATAAAATATAATATTTCAGCCCTCTTTTAAAAAAAAAATATTTTGCGAATATTTGCATAATCGTAAAATATTTAACTTTATATTAAAATATTTATAACACACAATATACATATTGTACACGTCTCTTTGTATTGTGACGATAGGAGTTACTTCCAACTTCTCCGAATTTCAAATTCAGAATACTTTTTAAATATTAAAACTATATATATTTGAAATAATTTTTGAGGAATTTATGAAGGTTCTACTATTTAGATGACGTCATTTTATATGGGAAGTAGGCGTGGTTTTTATCTGATTTTGCCGAATTTCATAGTTAGGATTTATATTGAAGAGAAAAACTTACGTGCAAAATTTCAAAGCATTTCTTTAATTTTTGTAGGTTTTTGAGAGATTTTACTTCTAAAATAAAGTCACTTTGTATGGGAGGTAGGCGTGGTTTTCGTACGATTTGGTTCATTTTCGTATTTAGTCTTTATATTTTAGAGACAAGCTTAAATATCGAATTTTATGACGATAGCTTCAAAATTGCGACTTTAATCATGTCGAAAGACGGACAGACGGACGGACGGACAGAATTTTTTTTCATTTGTACCCAATCTAACTAAAAGAAAAGTCAAAAATTTCCTCTAACTTCTAGGTGAATTAATCTCCATTTTTTGGGATTTCAACCCACTGTGTGCCGCCCGGATAGCGTGAACATTCTTAACTTGGGCAAGACATGGGAGAAGGTGATGTTGGCTGCACACGCCATTGCCACTATTGAGCATTCACAGGATAATCCTTAGTATGCTCCAAAAAAACATAATGTTCGAAAATTTAAGTGACTTTCATAGGTCTATGGTTTGCCACAGAGGGCTTCTTTTTTCAATTTTGACTATTTTTCACAATTTTCTCAAATTTGTTTCTATATTTTCCTGCTGAAAATTTAGCTAAATAACTGGAATGAGGATGATATAAAGACCTTACGGGGAGGTGATGACAACTTGTAAAAGTTGTTTCATCTTGGCTTAGTAGGTAATTTCGACCGAAACGAAAAAAAAAACGAAAAGCTACCGCACTAATTGTGTTTTCGAGCTAGATATAAACATATCATGAAATGAATTTATTGGCGTTTTTAAAATTTGCAAACTTTCGAATTTTTCGCGATTCTGAAATATTCGTAAAAAATTAAATTGTTTTTACTTCAAGTTTTTTAAATTATTATGGTAAAGTTTATAAACTTTAGCACATGTCAACATAATTTGTGGATTTCATTACAAAAAAAAAAAAAATTATTTCTTCAGTCAACTGCATGAATAAATTTATTTTCGCTTTTAAAATGAGAAATTTTACCATTTATTTAATCTCTCGTCAGCACATTACAGCACAACTCAACCAAAATACAGTGCAATTTCTGAACTCTCGAAAAATATTAATGGCGGAGCTAACTTCACCCCGAAAAGCACCCCGCCTAATTGAAATAAATTTTTTACGATGTGTTTTACACGATAGCACATACCCGATACATCATAGCACATAGTCATATTAATTATAAATCATAAATGCTTTTGCTTCATCCATACACAAAAGTAGTAGAAGTTCCAAAAGTTGTAAATTAACAAAAAACGCGAAGTAAGCAATATTAATAAAAGTTTAAAAAAACTTAAAGCGACATTTACAATTAAAATTAATACTAACAAAAATTATTTAAGGTAAAAATTAATTAAAATAAAGCTTTAATGGCAACGCTTATAAGAATTGATATAAGAAAAATATCATCATTTATACGAAGATAGACAAAAATAAAGATAATAGTGGTTATTTATATAAGGGGCGAAATGGTACAGCAAGAATACTGCATTCTGACCTGCAGCAATTTTGTGCATAACTTATCCTGCCAGTGAATTGGTGCTGGATCTTCAGGTATAAACATAAAATCAGCCTCACTAGCTATAGCCGTGGAAACACCTAAGTAACTAAAATAATAAGAAACAATGTAAATAAAACATAAAAAAACGAAAAACAGAATAAAAGCGCAACACAAAAAATTAATAAATAAAAGTGGGGTAAGGGAGGGGGAGAAAGAGAGATAGAGAGAAAGAGAAAGGGACAAAGGTTTGAAAGGTATATCGTAAGAGGAGGAGAATATTGTAAGAGGCATGTTCAAAGGAATTGATTTCGTTATGAAATCGGAAGGGCGACATTAGGATAAAAAATGCTGTAAAAAAGTAACATAAAAAAAATAAAAAATTAATAAACAAAACTAGAGTAAGGGATGGGGAGAAAGAGAGATAGAGAGAAATAGAGAAAGAGAAAGGGACAAAGGTTTGAAAGGTATATCGTAAGAGCAGGAGAATATTGTAAGAGGCGTGTTCAAAGGAATTGATTTCGTTATGAAATCGGAAGGGCGACATTAGGATAAAAAATGCTGTAAAAAAGTAAAATAAAAAAAAATAAAAAATTGTTTAGTGACATTCTAAAAACTCTAACTTAAGTTACACCAAAAAAACAAATAAATTTACAATAAAAGCTGTAAAAGCTGTTTTTGTATAAGAAAAACCCCACTGAGCTTTTTTTTAAAGAAAAAGATTTAAAAACAAAACACTCAAACGCTCATAATCATTATTTAAATTGTTATACACAACAATCATAGCGACATATTACCAGAAATACTTCAATATAGGTAAGAACTACCCACAACGAAGTTCGAGAAATAAGAAAGTAGGAGATAATTATAGTTATTGAAAACTGTCATCCCAATACAGTGCTACTTAATCCACGCAATGAGTGCTTAATGAGAGCATAATGATGGTTTTGTGTATCGGTGAAAATGACTGTATTGGTGCGTTCGTATGTTGCTAAATCAAACGAAAAAAGCTTGATAAACAACATATAACCAAATCAGCAGCAGCTTATACAAAAGATAAACATGTTTGAATGGTGGATTTTTTTAAATAAAAGCAATTCTGTGAAATTATTTTGGAAACTTCGAAAAATTACCAAAATAATGATAGGAATAAAAAAGCAGCAATAAGAAAAATATAACGCTATCACACACACAACAACATTTACTACAATGGCAAAATGTTTTTGTTTTTGTCTTTTCTTTTGGCGGTCAAATTTTGTTCAATTCTTCTTTCTCTTGCCTGACTCAATTGTTGACACAGCCTAACAGGCCAGTCGGTTTTTGGTGGATCTTCTGGTATGAAAATGGAATCAGCTTCACAGGATAAACCAGCTACAAGAGCCAAATAGCTGTAAGAAAGATAAATAGATACAACAAGAAACATACAGAGTATAAGAAATGCTTAGGAAAGTAAAGAATGTCTTACTATACGAGTAACAGTAAGTTGTCTGCATATAAAAAAAAATTAAGAAAAGTCGGTCAATTCGTAAGAATAGATTTTCTTATTTTTAAAAAGAATACAGAAGTACTATTCAGTCAACAACGGGTGTGGAAAATTTATGAGTTGTTATACAAATAAAATTCTGAAAGTTCACTCAATTAGAAAATTAAATTCAGGTCCCTCTTTTCACTTAAAATTCTTCCCGAGCTTAACAGTAAGTCTAAATTGAAAAAATATTAGAGATCAATTTTTATTTTTTAGTTTTTATTTTTAATTAGTAATTCTATTTAAGATTTAATAATTCTTTAATGTTTAGTTCTTTAGGTACTTTAGTTCTTTAGTTTTTTAATTCTTTAGTTTAGTTTTCTAGTTCTTTAGTTCTTTAGTTCTTAAGTTCTTTAGTTCTTTAGTTCTTTAGTTCTTTAGTTCTTTAGTTCTTTAGTTATTTAGTTCTTTAGTTCTTTAGTTCTTTAGTTCTTTGATTCTTTAGTTTTTTAGTTCTTAAGTTCTTCTAGACCCACAAGGAAGCTTAAAATTGAGAAGTTATATTGTGGTTGAAAACTTTTACTCCATATGGCAAAATATAATCAATATAGTCTTCTGTGTCAATTAAACTTAGAATCATAGATATTATAGTAATCAAAGCTTTATGATAACTTTAAAATTGTAATCGGAGCCTACAGATGACTTCCGAGTGAAATGAAAATGTTTAAAATATTCCTTAATACTAATTTAATAATTTCCACACCCTTCGTTGTTAAAATTCAGATTTATTTTATTTTGTTTGAGTCACTTACATCCTACCGTACAGTACATGGCCAATTTTGCAAAAGTTTGGAACCTTAATTGGACCATTTTAACCTCTTTTGGCTAAACATAACACAATCATCACATGTAAAAAAACAAACGATTATTAATGAACGAGCACTCTACAAAGGAGAAACTTAGCAAAGCAATATATTCAATTATCAGAAAAACAGCAATTTAACAAAATATGTTGTTCTTGTTGCTACAAATTAACGAATTCCTAGAACTATGCTATGGGCAAAAAATAAAACTAAAATGGTCATGTATATATTCTACTAAGTTTCAATAGATACTCTGACACAATGGCCAATTAAAGAGCACAATAATTTTATGGATTCCAGACAAAAAAAAATTAGAGAAAATCATAAAAACGCGATTTTTTTCGGTATGACAAAAAATAGTTTGGCTTTAAATGACGCTGGCATGAAATATTCAAATCATTTGTAATGACAAACTGTATATAGTTGGTTTCTTTTTTTTTCAACAATCACGCAGTAATCAAAAAGACATTAATTATTAATGATATATAAAATAATGAAAAAGAGACAAATAATGAAACAGAAACATTCGACTTGGTGCTGAGTTTAACAAAACTTTATAGCTTGCCTGAATTAATTTATTGCAAAGTTTCTCTGGCCAATCAGTCGGTGGTGGCGATTCAGGACAGAAAACATAATCGGCCTCAGAAACAACGCCTGCAACAACAGGCAGATAACTGCAGAAAAAAAGGCGCAATAGTTGTAAAAACAAGAAAAAACTTAAGAACAGCGAGGTAAGAGCAGAAAACGCATGTTTCATTGTTTCTTGAAGTTAAGGAATTTTAAATTTATTTTTTTTTTAAATTTTAGAATTTTGAAAACAATTCAATTTCGCCAATTTCATTGAGTTTGCCAATCGTATTTTTTAACCTAAAATTATGCAGAGTTTTATTTAATAAATAAATTAAACTTACCCACAATGACGTCCCATTACCTCCATGATGAATGTACGCTGATGCGAATAAGCAGTGCTTACAATGGCATCGATTGCCTCAATAATACGATGCAGCGCCGAATCTGTACCAATGGTCATGTCGGTGCCGCAAAAATCATTATCAATGGACCCAACCTATAAGAAGCAATCGAATTATATTTTTTTAAAACTTTCAATTTATTTTCTAGCTTACCATGCCCACAATATGTAAAACATCGAACTTCTGACGCTGTTCTGCTGTAATCTTCTCCGTCTTTAGCAACTCATCTAATAGACTAGACCACTCTTGGCGAAATAGATTAGCACCAGTCAAAGAGCCATCACCACCGATGACAACCAAGTTGCAGATGCCTTTTTGAATTAGATTGTGGGCAGCCTTCAAGCGTCCAGCGCGCTCACGGAAATCAGAGCAACGTGCTGACCCAATAACAGTACCACCACGATGAATAATGCTGGAAACAGAAGACCAGTTGGCTTCGACAATATTGTCGCCACCATCCACCATGCCTTGATAGCCTTCACGTATAAAGTAGGCCTGTCAGAATGAAAAAATAAGAAAAAAGATTGTATGATAGTCGTATGAAAGACGTGTTAAATTAATTTTTCAGTTCAATAGATTTTCATTTGTTTTCATTGATTTTACTTTGAATGTCTGTTTTATTTTTTATTCATTGCTATCTATCTTAACTCATCACATCACTTTGTGATTTGTTTGATTAGCAACATACAGGGTCGGATTAAAATTTCAGCAGTTCTCTTATTATCCCACGTTTTTTTAAGTTTTTTTTTCAAAGAATTAACCACAACAAGATTGACAAGTTGCGTAATTTTTGCAAGAAAAAAGTTTAAACCAATGAATACAGTCATTCAGTTAAGCTTGTCTAAGTTCGAAAATTGGATAATAGAACAGTTGAAAAGACCAGTTGCCATTACCTTAGCCAGTTAAAGAGGTTACAATTCAACTACCATCAACCGACAATTGATATCATTTATTGTGATATATTGTATGAATTCCCGTTTATTTGAAAATAATGATAAAGAGGTAAGGATGTAGTAGTGACCGAGACTTCAAAACTTGCCTGGCAATACAACCACTTGCCTAAGCGAGTCCCCCAGATTTATGGGATGATTTATAGATGACACTCTCAGTTGTACAGTCTCGAGCAAAATAATTCACTTGTAAGCTTTTAAATTCTTCCTCGATATTTCCATTGAAATCGTCACATTCCCGTCATTCAATTCGCCGAAATTTTTTTCTTTTACGAATTTTTCAATTTTCCAACTTCGAATGGTTTTACTTCGACAAACAAAACTACAGCTACTCTTTGTGATTTTGCAAAAATTGTGCAAAAAAACAGGCTTAATCGACTTTACATGCTAATGTTTTCAATTATCCGAAAAAAATGGGATATTAACGATTTTTGAAAAAATTATATTTTTTCTTCAAATTCACATTAAGAAAGTATCTATTTTAATAGACATCCCAATCACATTTTTATGTCCAAGATTCAAATTTCAGCTGACAGAACATTTTTTTTAAATTCGTTTTTTTGATCGGCTCTCACCTCAAAGAGTTAATTAAGCCATGTAAAGCTTCGTGAGAGCATGCATATTGGCCTTTCAAAGTTGGCATAAGACAAGTAGGTTCAGTTCACACTCATTTGTGTACACCCAATAACTCGCACATCACAATTTCATTAAAAGCTAGTTCAACGTTCTTTCAAAGGCTAAAATGGCTAATTCGCTTTTTTAATTTTAAACTTTACAAGATTTTACAGATGGGTGATTTTTTTTTTTTAATTTAATAAACGCGAACGTAAACTTATTTGACCCAGTGTATACAATAATAACTCAAATAAGATCTCGGGAAATAAGGTCCCAAACCAAATTTTAAATTTGACCGCAACCATAAGTCTTACCGCATCTTTATGTATAGCTTATTGTGTCCCACACCAATGATTGTGCTCTTTTCGGAATACATAAAGATGCTGTTAATAAAACAACACAAAGATTAATCGGGGTTCTTTATTGGGACACTATTTCCTTTTTTAATAATGATGAAATTCATTAAAAAATAAAGAACCCTATATTGGAAGCAAAACAAAGCTTTTTATATATTTGGGGGTCTTATTTCACTTATGATTCCTATATGATTTTTCTGGGCTTTGTTTTTTGCTTATTTTATTTTTTTCTATTTTGGAATCTTATTTCCGAACAGCTAACGTTCAAGTCTCAGTAAACTCTACATGACATTATGTACTTCTTGAGTTTTGCCGTTGCATGTCGAAAGCGTTATTTCATCGAGCCATCCAAATCACTTGCGTATTATTTGATTAGCAACAACAATTAGCTTCCTTCAACAACACTTCAAACGTTGTCGTCCAACAACCAGAAGCAGAGACTTTTTCTAATATTGATTGGTTAATTTAACAAAAAACTTGAATGACTTCATGATTGTATTGTTAATTAAACAATAAAAGGATGAGAAATAGAGTTAATTAACTTTGAACTGAGAAAAAATTGCTAAGGCTATCGATTAAAGTTGAAGTTATAGAAGAGAGAAATTGAATCTTAGGCAGTAAATTACATAATAAAAAAATAAACCACTTCTTATTAAATTATAAAGAAAAAAAGTTAAATAACAATATAAGATAATCGAGCGTGATCTGATTGTTTTGAAACAAACATCTACAAATAAATATTATCCGCACTGTTTAGCAGAGTGTTTAGCATAAACTTACTTCGGAATTTCGCAACATAAACACATTTCATAAGTTATCAAAAAGTTTCCAGCATATTGCACTATGTTTGACCTTGAGAGATACCCCTATCTTTGCTCAGACGTGCGACTTACATATTTAAATGAATCATCGAGTTATCAACTTGTGTGTATGTGTGTTTGTGTACGCAAAAAAGCACAAGCGTAAAAAAACAAGTTCAGAAAACTGAGATGTAGATGACGTTTCTGTAAGCAATGCGTTTGGCATCCGCATCTGGGGTTATTTACCTTTTAAAGTTGACTTTTTTAATAAATAATTTTCAAAGTTTACTTATGAACTCAAGTAGTTTGAGGAAACACCTCTATGCGGACAAAAAGAGTTTCAACAGTAAATTTCATGATACTTGTAAGGAGGTATATTTTCTTGTAACAATAGATAAAATTACTCAGTATAAACCGAAACGTAAGATTACATGATCCCACGCACGTTTTTGTGAAATAATAAAATTAAAATTGTCCTTGTAGTCTATGTGGAAGTGATAGAAAACATGAATAGGTCAAGAAAAAAGCCGGCCGCTAAACAAAGCGGATGAAGTTCGAATCATACTAACAATTTATTATAAACGGTTTTTTATTCAATTCAGCTTTAACAGTGAAAAAGAAAATATTTGTAAGTTGTAAGAATTTGATGAATTCAATATCTATTCAAATTATTCATTCGGAAATTCAAATCATTGAAATTACTACCTCGTGAGATAGACGCGGCAGATACAGAACCTTTGTAAACATTAGTGGACAGTGAACCCTGTTTCTATGCCTTAAAAAGAAAGGTGAGTTTTACCAAAAAGAACCAAAACAAAATGTATTTAACGAATAGTTATATTGAAATAAAACTTATTTTAAATTTATGATTCTTAAATAGCCAGCATCAAAGCAACAGGTACTAGGATATAATTTTTTTCCTAAAAATGCCAACAAACTTTCAGGAAATAAAAAGTATTGAAGTTTATTTTCTTTTAATCCGAAAACATGTAAGTGATATTGAAGTCAACAATCTTCAGGCTTCCGTTGAGTGTGTCGCTGTGCCATCGGGTGCGGCAGCGTAAGCTCTCGCTTTGTAAACAAAAGAAATTGTCATGAAATCGTGTCACTTTCTTATAACGAAAGTAAAATTTTTGCCATACAATCGTGGATTAAGTATTCTTAACGCGAATAGTTTATTTAATATTCGGCCAAAAATAAACTCAATGTCAATTCAAAAAGAAAAACAAAAAGAAAATCACAAAAATAAAATCTAATCAGTAACAATAGCCAATAAGTGGTCTAGTCGCTTTGAGCACATTGAAGATATACAGTCCATTGTGCACAGTGCTTGAAGATAGTAGTTTGAGGTTTGTGTAACTCTTGAACTCACCTTGCATCCCAAATAAATTGCCATGCGTACACAGGCTCGCACTGCTGCATTCATACCCTGCGAGTCACCACCACTGGTGAATACAGCAAGCGCTTTTCCCTTATGGGAGCCACGCTCGATGAAACGTTCCTTCAACTCGGTTGGCATCTTGTTGCTGGCACCTCTTTCAAAGTAGTTCGTTAAACACTTTAATTGAAGTTACTTTGCAAATTTAAACAATTATTTAAAATTATTCTTTTTCAAATGAACGTTTAATTAACACACACTGAAACACACACGAATGGATGCAGAGATGCTGGTGCTTGCTACTATTGCTACTGTTGGATTCCCGTTGCTTCTCTTGCCTGCTTCGCCAAATGCAATCGTTGCACTGAACTCCAAGTCGTTGGCTGGAGTTTATATGGCTTTAATTCAGCTTTGGAAATTTTATTGAAAACTGATGAAACTTCACAAAGAATAGGCCAGAAGAATTTGTCGTTTTCCGTTCACCGCCACCGCTATGATAGGCTGTGTCTGTGTATATTCTTTGCCCACCAAGGTGACACACTTTGACGTTTCAAGGTGACCTCTTCGAATCGATTGCGAATTGTCAGTTTGTACGTTTGACATTTCTTTACAATCAGGGTGGTCGTTGCAGCCTTATATCATGGTATAATAATACAAGGTACCATTGACAAGTGCTTATTTTCTCTTCTACAAGAAAACATCTCCTGGTAAAAACAGCTTTTTGTGTAAATGCATCTGCAGCTGCTGTGGTTGTAGTTTTTTTTTTTCACTTCAACGTTTTCAACATTGTTTGTGTTTTCAATGGCGGATTGTGAGCGCTTTTTTTTTGAGTATATTTTTTGACAGGAGATGTTTTCCCAAGCAACTGTCAATGCTACCTCGTATTATTATACCATGGCTTTATATTAGCATGTATTTTTCTGTTTTTTTAAATATCGAGTTAATGGTTTCATTTGATTTTTTGTTAGTGCCGACAAGCCATCTTTTACTTCAGTTACGTTATAATTAAAAGAGAAGCACATAATAAAAAAACAAGGTAGAATCATTTTAAAATGGCTGCTTAAATGTGTAATTTGTAAGTAACGACAACAACCAAGATGTAAGTGCCACAAACGTCAAACGACAAAAGTAACAACAAGTCGAAAAACTCAAAATTAACAGCTGACTTTGATATCTATCTCACTTTGTTCACCAGTATGATCTACCTGGTCATAGTTGAATAAATAAGATTGTCGCATGGGTGAGAGCGAATTCCCATAAATGTCAAACCGAAGTTGACAGCTCATACAAAATCTGAAAGGGGAAATTATTAACATGCAAAGCCGATGAAGTTGTTGTTGTATCTTTTCATTGATTTTGACAATTATGAGTACTGAGAAGAGAGTACGATCAGCCACGAGACAACCTTATTTATTCAACCATGCTACCTGGTTATCCTTTCATGAATGAAGTATGAAGTATCATTAATTTGAATCAAAATTTTCATAACAAAACAAAAACAAAATAGTTAAAAACACAAAAATTAAATGCATAGTGATAATTAATGAAACGAGATAATAATTATACATTTTCCACTGCAAAAATTGGTAAGTAATATAGACATCAAAATGGTACCCGTATTTACTTTTGCGTACGATCAAGGCAGCCTCAGTTCTCAAGTCTGTAGTGTACTCTACTGCTACCCCAGAGTATCCGGGTTCAAATCCCGGCCAGGCCATGGGCGTACGTTTTGACCTTTCTGCATTTTTTTATCCTTACTTCTTATTAACTAAAATTAAAATATAACCAATATGTCTTCAAGTTGTAATTGGTGGTAGAGAAGTTTATGGATGAGATTGCCTTATAAATTGATTTGACTAAGCTAAAGCCATTTACCTCTGACACTTGTCTCAGATTCAAATTCCAATATTTCTACAGCTTTCCAACACGCTTAGAACAGCCTACATATGTTTCCTGTGATTGCTCCTTCCTTTCCACTAACCTGTTACCCCATTTCGAAACAAGGCAGACTTAACTAAACAGGTATTACACATGAAATCCTTGGTTCAAAGCAACAAAAAAACCAAATAAACAAATTTTTCTTTTTTTATTAAAGGATATTAAATATCACATTAATGAGATCTCATTACTTAGTAATTGATCTTAAAATCATTACATGACCTTTAGTTTCAGTAGCTTATGTTTGTACATATTGATACTTATTTCATTTTTAATATTTCTGGTAGATATTCTTTTATTGCGATAAGTTTTCGTTGCCGTCTTTTCAAATAACGCTTTAAATATTTCGAAATCTACTCTAAACATGTCGTACACTAAATAAAAAGTTGAATTTTAATTTTAAAATGTTTAATTTTTTGTTTATTTATTTATAATTTTTTGTGCAAAAAATTAGGCTTCATTTTTAGTTAAAACCCTATTTTTTTGTTATTATATAAACTATAGTTAAACTATTTTGTCCTATCTTTTGATTTTGCTGCATTAGATATTCTTGTTAAATAAATTCTATTGCGATAAAAGCTGTACTCTTTTAAACTCAGATAAAAATGGCGATAGATAATTAAGTGAAATTTCTACTTTTTACTTTACATACTGTTTTATTTCATTGCAACTCTGTGCTCTAATACCAATTGCACCTGTCAGCGCAAGCAGCTGTATATGGGTTGTGTGCCAAGCTTAAAAAAAATTTTTTTGTTACATAAAAAAAACAAAAATTACTTTTTGTGAAGAGATGGAATAAATTGATTTAAAAAAAGTATGTTTGCGCTACATTTTTTTATATTTGTAACTTCCTGACTGCTTTCAAATTATTTATTAAAAATATACACTTTTTGCCAAAGGCGAGATAGGCGCTTCGAATTCCACCAGATTCAGAAAATTTATTGATCTGTCTGCATGCCAAAAAAAAAATGCCATGGCTTCTTGAACGTCAGCCATTCGGAGTTGGCATAGACACATGTAGGTTCACTTCTAAAGGTCCCTTCCACGGCACGTTTCGAAACGACACAAAACTACAAAATATAGTTACCCTGTGCTTACTTTCATACTTGACGCCATCGAAAATGCCGGTGGCTATCATTGCAAAGTAATCTTCCAAAAACCAACTTAAAAAATAGGTTCCGGAAAATTAATTGAACTTGTGCGTGAAAATATTGTATTATATGATATAAATCACAAAATTACAACAATACAGGTTTATTTAATTGTATGTAAAATGATATTTCCACAAAATTAAAAATTTCTTATTGCAACCGTTTTTATAAATTTTTGCCATCGTTCCGTTAAGTGTCATTTGAACACTGCTTTGATTTTTCGTCGCCGTTCAACAGCTGTTACGTTACGTGCCGCAGGTGGGCAAAGGCTCATAAGAGCTTGGTCAAAGTCAACGAAAGGGCTAAATGGCTTATTCGTTTTTTTATTTAAATTGCTATTTATGGTATTGATATCATAAGCAAGCTCCATAAGAATCTTTTCAGTACTTTTTAAGTAAAAGTTCCGCAATTCAATACTCCGCAATACAAAGACTTAAAAGATTCCACCCACCTGATCTACCATTTAGAAAATAACTTACTTTAACTTATGCTCTTAAAAACTAAATTAAACATAAGACTTATCCTTGTTTATACCTAAATTGTTAATAAACTTGTAGTGAACATATATTGTAATGCTTACTGAAGTTTTGCAATTCCTGTTATATATTAAGCTCTTTAAGTAATTTTCTTAATATTTAACACAAAATAGATTGCAAATAAATTATTAAAAAAAAAAAAAAAAAAATTCTCATGCCCATACGATTTATATGTGGCAAACCATAATAACGCGGCAGCAACGCTGAGCGTTTGGAAAATCCAATTTTGACAATTTTGATTTACAGAATTCGAAAATATTGCAATGTCTGTGGAAAATTTGTTGACTGCCTGCACACCTGACATAAGGCCACCACTTTTATTTAGGAATAACAATTCAGCGTTAACGTAAAGCGGCTGGTAACGCATCGTTCAACGCTCTTGCTAAGGTTGCACAGTTAAAACTTACGCTTGGCACAGAGCCTGCATTATTAAAATAAGTGGTGCAGGAAATATACCGGAAATCTTGAAACCGGAAGTACATGAGAGCTTTGGCCATTTCTGAACATGTACAGAATATATAGATTTTTAAAAAGTGTATTTTCAAAAAGGATTTCTTGTAGGAACTATATTGGACAATAGTTTGCAGGGTCACTGAAAGCTGATTCTGATAAAGTCGATGTGGAAATAAATTTTATCAACTAAAGATATTTTTTTCTTAACTTTTTTTTTAACATTTTTCAAAATAGCTTGAGTGCAAAATTCACGAAGCTCGCAAAACAAGCATCGTGATTCTAGATTGGGTGTAACTTGAAGTTTGTAGCATGTTTTCACGGCACCTTGAATACGTAATTCGGCTCTCATTCGTAATTCGCGGCTCAATAATGGTCCAAATTTTTGAAACCGCTATACAAAATTTTAAAAGCTAAATTAACTCATCGAAGGTCATTCGATTTGAATTACCATCCAAATAACTTAGAAATCTGTTTCATTTCTAATTTTGACCGAAAATAAATCGAAAACTTGGTGCCTGTTGAAGAAAAAAAAAATAAAACAAAACAAATAGCTAGTATACAATTTACATACATCATAGAAGTAAGATATATTCTTAGTTATCTTCTTAGAAGTAAGATCTCTTAGTTCTTTGTTGCTGTAGTTAATAGTTCAATGTTTTTTTTTTTTTTTTGACAATTCTGACTCTTCTGGCTCTCAGCCACGAGTCTACCTTCTTTATTCAACCATTTTAAAATAAGCCTACCTTGTTATTGTATGGTCACATCTAAAAGCAACAAGCGCGCACTTATTTGCCATAAAAGGTTTACCATTTCATCATCATTAGTTATCATGACTTCAGTGCGCAGGAAATTCGTCGCACAGTGGAAAAGTTTCAAAGTTAGTAAACTCTTTTGAACCTAAAGCCACCCACCAGACATAGATTGGTGCGAAGTGAAGAAAAAATTGCAACTGTGGCTGCCAGTGTCGAAGAAGACCCAGAAATATCGACTCGAAGCCGATCAGCAAAATAAAGTCAATCAGGTTTATTTTGCGTTTTAATTTGTGACTACATCGGTCGGAGGACCAAAGACAATACTACGAGTTCGCTAATTGGGCTCTAGAAATGTTGGAGATCCGAATTTTGGCCAAAAAATTCTCGAACGAGGCCCATTTTTGTCTCAGCGGCTATAATTCGCAAGTTTTCGATCAAGCATCAATGAATACACAAATATTGACTATTTGGTGCGCTTTATGGCACGCCAGCATCATCGAACCTTCTTTCTTTCGAAATGAGGAGAGTGACAGCGTTACCGTCAATAGTCTTCAAATAGTTAACAAACTTTCTGTCAGGTTAACTTCTGTTAAAGTCGACTACATAGATATATAACTGTGGTTCCAACCATGATACAATTATACAGGTAGGTTTGACAACAGGCTATTTTCTCACGAGATCGTTCATGGAGTGTCAAAATCAAATGAATATGTTTGTTTTTTTTTTTGTTTGCTTTGTTTTGTATGATTTTTGACCATTCATGTTCGATTGTGACAACTGCCACACCCACCTGATTAATTATATCATGGTTCCAACCATGGTAGAATTATACAGGTAGGTTTGACAACAGGCTTTTTTCTCACGAGATCGTTCATGGATTGTCAAACTCGTCTGTTTTTTTTTTTTTTTTTGTTTGCTTTGTCTTGTATGATTTTTGACAATTCATGTTCGCTGGAAAACTGTTACACCTACCCGATTAATTATACCATGGTTCCAACAAGACGGCGCACAGTACTTAACGCTCCCACAAATTTTGGAAATAAATATTAGTGCTCCTTTGTTTTTTGTATGCTTATTAGTTAAGCTATCTAAGAAACATTTAAAAAATGGTCAAGAAACTAGATGTATCTCCATTGGACCTATATAAGTTTTGTAAAATGATTTTGTATGGGTGGTACATACAAAAGTTGACCGATTTTAAATTAAATTCGTTCAGAAGACTAGACAAATAAAATAATGTTTGTCTGCTGAAAATGGCTTAAATTAGTCAGTCGCTAAGGGTACCTTCCTTGAACCTATATTCATTTTTCAAATGACTTTGTATTTTTAATTTCACACTAGTTTTAACCACTCTTTTGATAAATTTCTCTAAAATTTTGCAAGATTTGCCTTTTTTTTTTTTAAATTCAACAAAATTCTTTTTCAAAAATTCTGCAAAAAAATTAAAAATTAAAATTCAACAAATTCTT
This sequence comes from Pherbina coryleti, assembly GCA_943735915.1. NCBI lineage: Eukaryota > Metazoa > Arthropoda > Insecta > Diptera > Sciomyzidae > Pherbina > Pherbina coryleti. The sequence continues at coordinate 37,292,369 of OX030950.1, forward strand.
TTTCAAAAATTCTACAAAAAAAATTAAACATGGTTTTCTCTTTCAGACATGTTTTTCCCTTTAAATTTTTGTAAAAAAATGTATTCCTCGATGAGTTTTTTTTCTGAGAATCAAAAACACATCGGGCAGCACCTTGGAAATTATTAGAAAATTATACAACTTCTACATGATGTCGTGCCTACATTCGTAATTTTTAAACAAAGATATTTTAGATTTTCCCTAATAGGAGCATTATCCGTTGAATGATACCAAATTTTTACAATTCCGAGAGCAATTTTTTTATTTATTTCCACTCCGCAAAGTACTGTTCCTACATGACGTACAAACAACACAACGCTCGAAGTGTTGAAGGAGAAATTTGGCGAATGTGCCATCTCACGGCAAACGTTCATCAATTGGCCGCCGCAAACATAAGCCTTGACAACACTCGATTATTTTCTCTGAGGCAAGGTCATGTCCTTAGTATACGTTAACAAACCAACCACTTTGGACGAGCTCGAGGCCAACTTTCAAGACGGCGGAATAACGCACATATTGAACTGAGTCTTGGAGCGGAAAAATTGGAACGACCGCTTGAAGTACTGCCAGCAAAGCCGAGGTGACCGAGGTGACCACATTTAAGTTATGTGCTATACTATACAAAATAGCATGAAAGTAGCTTCAAAATTAAGCCAGAATCAATTTGATATCTCACATCGTTGTTGTTTTATTTAAATTTATGTTCCTATAGTTCCTATTTGGTCACCCTATGTAATAAATTTGTTTCCAACTGCAAACTTAATCTCGCATCAGCTTCAGCGCGCACTACAAACTCGGCCTAAATTTGTAATATCGGGGAACATCTTTTTATATGTAAATAAAACAAACGCGTTTCTTGTTTTTGTTATCTTATATTTGTTTTTTTTTTTTTTTTTTTTTTAATTAAGAAACTGTAATTTCAATAAACTTAAATAATTCATCAATCTTCACCTCCATTTTTTGTATTAATTTGCCTCACATTTAAGTGAAATTTTTTGGTTTAAATTCTGCATTTTTATTTTTTGTTTTTCTTAGCTGGACAATAATATTTTAATAATAAATATTCTTGCATTTACTTTATTTTATTATCATCATTATTATTATTATTATTATTATCATCATATGAAAGATATCATTTTCTGTTTATTTCTTTTGTTTTATATAATTAAAATTTGAATATTTAGCGTTAGTTTTTGATTTGCTTTTGAATCATACGAATTGGAATTAAATAAACTAGTTTAGTTATGCAAAAAAACAAAATTATTAGTTTATTACTGTTTCAATTTCGCTTGATTTTATTTAGAATATTAAATTACAAAGAGTGTTTTTTATTATTTTTTGTTTACTCAATATACTATGTATTTTTATTTCAAACATTACTGAAGAAAGAGGTAAGTTCAAATATATTCTAAAGTTGCATAATTTTTGTTTTTTAATGCAAAATACTACAGAATATGTTGACGATATTGACAAAGACAAGAAATGTTTTAAAAAAAAAAATATGGTTTTGATTTGAGTAAAATTCACCTGATACAGGCTGCTTATTTAAGGAGAAATGCTGTTTCAATTTTTACACAATAAGAAAAGGATAAAGGGGGACGAAAGGAACGAAAAAATTGCAAGTGAACGAGAAATGTTGAAAACATTTTGAAGTTGAACATGTAAAAAACGATTAAATAAAAACAAACACATTAATGTGTGCAGCTGTGTGAGGAAATGTGCTGACATGTGCTCATTTGACTAACGAAGTCAATTGCTGCAAAAGTTTGTAGAGAAAATTAAAATCAAAATGGCTCACCTTAGATAGCTCGGAAAAAGAGGGTTATTGACGTTGCTCATGCAGTTTCTTTGCTCTAACAAAGCAAATGATTTAAACATTACATCATTTACATACCAAGTGGTTACATACCACTTAAACGAATAACCATTTGCTTATATGTGGCTATATATTGCATTTTATACAATACATGACCACTTTTGACCAAAACATCTATGCATATATAAGTGTATATATTCATTTATATACGTACATATACCAATTAAATACATTATATTTAAACAGCAAGCAGTTAATAAACTTGGAAACCTTTTTTATAAATAGTATTTGTTTGTTTTTTATTAGATAAATACACCATTTCATCCTTATTTTAGATATATCTATATATGTATTATATATGAATATGCGTAAACATTTATATACACAGACACACACAATTATACAGATTAAACACATACACCGTTAATCCAATTATATATGTATTTATAGTATTAAATATTCCAACATACATATATTACGAAAAATTGTTAAAAATTCAAAATGTCGAACAGTTACCGTTTTGATTATATGAAATCTATGAAGTAAGAATTGAATTTTTAAATTTGAATTGTAGAAAATTCTTTTTCTTCTTCAACCATTGATTGTGCAGTGTGTGTTAGTGGGTTTTCGAGGTCGAAATATTTCCAGTAGTGTACATTAATTAAGTAATCATATTTTAAGTTTTTCTTTTAACATTAGTACATTTATGAAAAAGTTTCACCATTTTATAGTTCGTATAGCCATTTAAAGTTGCTATAAAAAATATAATATATAAAAGATTTGTGTGCATAAGTTGTACTCGGAGCATAAGATTTGGGCGCCATGTCTTAAATAAAGAAAAAAAAATGTGTTTGCGGTCTTATATCATGCCCAAAATCATCCCGTGAATCATTTGCAAGATATTAAAAATAAAAGAAATGGCAAAAAATTTTGCTGTCTAACGCCAAACTGCATTCATTTCAAATTATTTTGACCGAATTCTGCAATGATAACGTATAGTCGTCAACGACACGCTTGTCTTTATGCCACACCTTATCCCTTTTATCCAATACGCTAAAAAATAAAATTCTTAATAAATTAATGTTGAGCAAAGAAGCGGCATGAGTGCTATTTTTATACCAATCATATTTTCCTTTATAAATAACGAATATGTAGATAGTTCCATGTTCGTCATAGTTCTATCCGAGGCGCCTATTCCCGTTCTGTGTATAACTTCTCAAAAGTTTACAAAAGTTTCATTTTCTCTTTCATTTTTTTTAACGTATATTGACAACAATCACAATATTACAGAACAGGAGTTGACCACCTATTTTACTGTTAAGATTTATGATTTGCATATTTTTCAAAGCACTCTCGGATATTTCAAAAAAATGTAAAAATTTCCTGCATGTATATTCAGACACGTATTTGGTCATATTGCTTTCTGGGCTCAATTCTATAAAACCGTTAGAGTTTAATACAGTTAATTAAAAATTTCAAATTACTTATTTTATTACAGCATTTCGATTTGAAGCATATGCGATAAAGCATTCAAGTTTTCTTTTTTCAATGCATGAAATGAACTTGATTTCAACACAATTTCGAAAAGTACATTTTCTATCTAGCCATTTTGTTTTCTTCTAATACACGAAAGACAAAGTTAAAATCAGTTTTACATGGCGAACAATTTCACCGAAAATTTCTTTTTTTTTTATCCAACCAAGAACATTTATTTGGTTGCAAATGTAATGAAGTTAAATATTAAAATCAGATAGCCCAGATAAATCGCATACTCGTTGCCATAGTGATTCCAGCACTAAATTTAGGCGCATCAAAATTTCATTGACTTGACGTTGAGCTGCATTTAACCAAGATTAACAGTCTCATCTTGTAATATAGCAAGGTGTAAGTGATTAGAAATCGTTTTGCTAGATCTATCAGGATTATGAATGAGTAAACGAGACAGAACACAGCACGAGTGTTCGACGCAGAAAATTCGCAAACACCTTGTTTATTACACCATGGTCAGGCCAATCCTGATAGCTGATTATTCAGCTCCCCGAAATGTTAACTCTCCCAAAGACGAAATTTCGCCCATTATAATTCTGGCAGGATCAAACGTTCAGCTCTTTTTTTTCTATAAAATTAATTTCTAAAGGATCTGCCAACATTTTTATAAGAGGGTATTTACACCAAGAGACTACTCGCCTGATATTTCCTTCAATTTTCTTTTTATTGAAAGGACTGAACTCATGAAAATGTATGAAGAGTCCTGGACTTCATGTTTCAATAACCCATAATTTCAGCCAATCAATCACCAGCAATAACGTGATAAAATGTCTGTACAGCGCATACGCTCTTCTTTTGGAACTCCTCCAATGCCTGTGGGCATTGTCCTCTCTCTATGAGCGGGATAGATATTGTACCCACTGAATGCATACAGCCCGATCTTCCTTTTACATTTGTAGTCTAGGAAATATTTGTGTCGTGCGACTAGTCGCCTTATATAAAACCCCTTTAAGCAGCCCAGTCTTTGAATATAATTTTTTATTCTCCACTACATCGCTTTTAAGAAATTTTTTTAACATACTTATCTGGTTGATATATATAGAGATATATTTAAAGAACTTTAGGTGTCATATGTTTCAAAAATATTCCCTTTTTCCCATAATTTAATTCCCGGGAGAATTTTTTTTAGGGGGGAATGACAATTTTGGTAGCTAAAATTTCTAGTTTTCCTAATTTCCAAAAATGATTGTTCAAAAACTTTCGAAATAGGAAACTGTGAGAAAATTAATAATTAATAAATATATTCCCCCGAGCATATAGTTCCCCCGAATTACCTACATCTACAACTAGAGTGAATGAAGCTTAAATAATGCCGCGTTTGGGGGGAAATTTCAAAAACTTGCAAAGAAACACATTCAAAACTTTAACAGTTTGGAGAACTGTGGGAAATTTCCTTTTTTTTAACTTTTTAATAAATGTTAATTTGACAATTATAAAAAATTTACTCTTTGATTGTTTAAAAATCCCATGGTTGCTGTGATTAAAAAATCACATATGTATATTTATTGAGGGCAACGCTAAGAGTTTAAGATAAAAAATATTTTTCAAAGTTCTGAATTTGTTTGAAATTTTTGTTACTTTGTTTCTATTGCATTTAAAGCGAATTTATATCGAGTTTTTCTTTTTTAAATGACAATTATAGATAAGTATGATTTTATTACAATTAAGATTTGCATTATTTAGAATTTTCAAGCATTTTATAAAGTAATATCTGCATTATTTTATCTTTTGAATGATGTTTAGAGTTGATTGATGTTATTATTTTGAATATTTAACAAAAAAAAAAAAATTAAAGATAAATTGGAACAAATTGAAAAGAAATAAAATATTTTTAATAATGAAAAATTTATCGTTATAAAACATTAAAACGTTGATATGAGAGAAATTGAGAAAAAATAAGCTTCTCTTAAATATACGACTCGCAAAATAAAAGACAAGATCTCTCTAATTAGAGAGAAAATTAAGGATTTTTTTCTTAATTATGAACTTCCCTATAATCAGATCATAGAAAGAACAAGAAACGAATTAATTTAAACTTATTTAAAATCAAGTTGTACACTTTCTTTTTCTATATTCTGACACTCCCAGTGTTGACTTGAATGCTGGTGAGAATTCAATGAACCCAATTTTCAGTAACTTTGTACAAATACATAGAATTCTCCTAATGTTCTTTGTGATCGAAGATATGGAGCATTTTTGCCCACTATGCTGTCGGACATCGCAGACATAAGGCAATCCGGCTTTTTATAACTACGGAGTAAAATTAAGAATACCAAATATCTGTTAACTGCGAAAAGGGTGCGCGGGCGTTCTTAAATAATTCTAGAGCGAATGTCTTTAGAGGCAGCACTACAGTCTATTAAAATCATGCTTATGTATTTACTAAGGGCTTAATAAACCTTCTAATACTTTCGTACCTTCTAATACTTTCGTACCTTCTAATACTTTATGTAATATATAGCCGAAAGTTACTAGATTGGCTTACAAGTATTCAGAGGTTGTTTATCCTGTTCATCGCATTAAGAACGAAAGCAAACTGTTACTTTTTTTAGTAATACCGTTTAAATTTTTGTGGATTCGGTTCAGGATATTTTTTAAACGTGTGACGAATTTGTCTGAAGCATAGCATCAGGATTTGAAAATTGAACTTTGTAAAAATACCCTTTAACATGATCTGGTGATAGAGTTTGGCAAGCATTACGGCAAGCATTACGGCAAGCACTCTTCTAAATCGGCTCGAAAAGTCCAAGAAGCATTAGAAGGCATTTAACAGGTTTTGTAAAATCAAACAGTTGAACAATCAGAGCATTAAATTAAAGTGAGCACAATTTTAGAGGGAATGCAACACTTTTCTTACTGAAGTAAGAAATATCTTGTAAAAGTAAAACAAAAACCAAAACAAATTGAAAGGACTTTGACCCAGCTTCTTATTTGAAATTGTATTGTGCCCATTCAGACCCACGACGACAAATCGTTATAACTCCGCTAATCGAGCGCCCCGGTCCACTCAACCGTCGAACGCGTTAACGACCACAGCCGCTACTCATAAGGCTCTGAAATTTAACATGGATTGCGTCAGTTTAAGATGCAACAATATTCATCGCTAATAGCCAATAAATTTTAAAATAAATCATTCCTACTTGAAAATCCTCAACATAGTAAAAATAAACATGTGAAAAATTAACATATTTGAAACAAAAAACATTTAAAATAAACATATTTCAAACATTTCTTTAAATGAAGTAGTTGTAACAAGTTTTTAATAAAATAGTAATAATGATAAAAATAAAACATTTTCATTATGGTTGTTTTATTTTCTGCATAGTGAGGTTCTTTGAACAAAAGAAAATTTTATAATAAAAAAAAACAAACAAGTAATTATTTGAACGTAGTAAACGTTTTATTTGAAAATTAAAAAAATAGAAGAAGCTTTTAATTTTTGACATTTGTTTTGAGGGGTGGGTGGGATCTTTTAAAACAATTTACAAAATTTCAAAACCGAACAAAAAGCAACCGCCCAGCTGTGGGGAAAAATTAACAGCGGCTGCTGAGAAAAAAAAATAAAAAGTAATTTATATTTTTTTTTTTTTTGGTTAATATAAAACAAATTGTAATTATTTATTAAACAAAAAAATAATAATAATAATAATAATAAATAATAATGCTTGCCTAACAAAATTTTTTAAATAAATTTTCTTTTATTATTATTATTATATTAATATTAAACAAAGAAATGTTGTTTACGCTGAAATTTCCGAAATTTACAATTTCTCAAAAAATGTTCTTACAATTTTTTCGCAACTTCTTTCTTATTGACTTGACTTGTTGTAGTAAACACAAACAAACAAAATATAGCAGCAGGAAAGCAAAACGAAACAAGGCTAGACAACAACAACAACAAGTTTAAAATTAAGCTGCCATTTCTGTGGCTGCTCAAATTTTTGTTCTGTAGCAGCTGCTTTTCAACATGCAATACTTCTTCATGCTCATCTATCGGCGGCTAGCTTCTTTAATATATTTTAAAAAAATATCAAAATCAAACTCAACTACTTTGGTTTGGTTTAAAACGCGCTGTTGTGAGCTTGTTTCATTCCGTTTTCCATTAGTTCTATGGGAGGATAGTTCTGTGTTTCTTTTTTAGTTTTGCTTTTTTGGTTTAAAAGATGATGTTGTCGGTTGTTGTTGCTGTTGGTTGTTGTTGTGTTTGCTTTTTGTTCTTTGTTATATAATAATTTTTGCATTCTGGTTTTTAAAGTTTTAATTTTGTTTTTTTGTTTTCTGTTTTGTTGTTTAATTAATATTTGCATAGTCAAAAGGAAACAATTAGTTTGGTTAGTTGTCGCCACCCTCCTGTGGTTCATCGCCATCCCCTTGCGTGTCCGATGTCCAAAGGGTCAGGTTATCCCTCAACAATTGCATAATGAGCGTTGAGTCTTTGTATGAATCTTCATTGAGTGTATCCAGTTCAGCTATCGCGTCATCGAAAGCCTAAAGTGGAAAGATTTAAACATTAGCAAAGTGAAGTTAATAAATTAGAATAAATAAACGTTAAGATATCTCGATTTTTATGCAATTTTTTTTTTTCATCTCTTTTTTTTTTTTGTTTCATTTGCATAAAAAACTTGATATTAAATATTTGAATTTGTAGAAAAAAATTTAAGCATTTCATATTTTCTCTTTTAGTAGAACACAACAAAATTCATTTACCATAAAAAAAAACTTAAATAAAAAAGAAAAAGTTAAGTAAGAAACTTTAAAAAAACACTTGACATCATCATCAACTTTATCAATCAACTAGTTATCTAAGGCTAAGACTAAGGCTATGAAAAATGGGCAAAAGTTTAAGAAAAAAAGCTTTTTTTTTTATTAAATAGTTATTTTATTAATTAGCTATTTTGCTGGGTTAAAAAACACACATTGAAATAGTTAAAAAAAAAACAGAGCATGCTTTTAGGCTCTTTGTTAGTACTTTTTTTATGTGCATAGAGCTTACCTCCGTAATTTTTTATTTATTATAAAAAAAAAAACATTAATAAGCTGCAATGTGCCAAAAATTATTCTGAGATTATTATGTTTTTTTTTTTAAGGTAGCATTTCATCGGAAATTCGAAAAATGCGCTGTGATGAGATTGGGCTGTGCTACAATGGGCCATAGAGAGATTGATAAATTTGCTTGCGACCGCCTTGCTTATTACGTACAAATTTTATAAATTTTTCCAATTTTTAGAAAAATCATTTTGAAAAAATATATTTACGTGCAACATTGCACAGCACAACTCGAGTACATCACAGCACAATTTCTGAATTATTGATGAATACTTTATCCTTTTGAAAATAGTCTTAAGAATCCATTTTTTGTTTTTTTTTTTTTCTAATGATAACAGGCACAATACAGCAAAATATTTTTTTTTTTTATTATAAATCCAAAAGAGCGGGTATTGCTGTATGTACGTGCAGTATTTTAGTAAAAGACACATGCAGGAATTTTATAATTTTTGTTTTTGTCTGGGCAAACTTTTTGGTACATATTCAAGGCTTAAGAGGCAATGGTTGAGGCAATGGTTGAGGCAATGGTGAGTTATTATTACATCATTCAAGTTTGGCATAGCTGAGTTATTAAGAGATTAGTTCTGAGTTCAGACAAACGATGAAGGAATTGTTTTAGATAAAAATGTGAACAAGACAGGCACTTATTGAGCATATTATAAAAGATTACAATTTTCCTAGGGCTCACATGCCATTAGTAGACAGCAAGAGCTTTTAAAACATGGTTAAAGTTGGAGTAGAGCAGAGCAGAACATAACAGAACTGCGCGTAGCACATAGAATAGGCTTTTTAGCACGAAGTCTGTCAATGACAACATCAAGAACAGCAACATTTTAAGAATTTTTTTAAAAAAAAAAAAGTTCTGATACACTGAACCTGTTTAGCTAAATGACAAGCTCTCGCCGGTGAATTGATTATTTCATAATAGAAGACTGAGAAGTTGAGTGCGAGACCTAATCTGATTGGATGTGTTGGTTGCATTTTGGTTTTGGCAATATCGAATGCCTCCTGATAGGCCTTTTTTGAGTCCTCAACGACAGCTGAGATGAAGATTTGTGCGATGATGATTGGTAGAGTGTAAATTTATGTATTTTGTAGTAGTAGTAGTAGTAGTAGTAGAACATAGAAAGACACAAAAATTTGCGTCATCATATCAGAGATCGAGAAAGACAGAAAGAAAGAAATAAAGACCAAATAAATTAACAATCAAATTAATATTAAAACATGTTTACAAATTGTTATGAATAACAAGGAGGGAGTGGTAACAAAAACAAAAAACTTGCTCCTGGGAGCGAAACTAGTAAAGGAAGATAATGTTTGTAGACCACCACTCAGAAGAGAAAGTCTGAGCACTAAATATTCATAGCTGGCATTTAACAAAAATAGAAACATAGTTTTCAGAGTCTTTTACAACTTCAAATCATAAGTTTTGCTATTTATTCTATAATCAAAGGTGTAACTAATAGATCTAAGAACTATAATTGAATGGAAAAACTGTTATTTTATATAATTTCAAAATCAATTTCAACAGTTTAAAAACTATTTGAATGTTTTCAAAATCATTTCATTCTGTAAAAAGTTAATGTGTGTACTTGAGAAATGCTTAAATTTTCTTTTGATATCTTTTCTTTTTTTTTTCAATATAATTATTAACCTGTTTGGCCAATTGGCAAGCTTTGTCTGGAGAGTTAAGAATCTCATAATAGAAGACTGAGAAGTTAAGTGCGAGACCCAATCTGATTGGATGTGTTGGCTGCATTTTTCCCTTGCTAATTTCAAATGCATCCTGGTAAGCTGTTTGAGAGTCGTCAACAACGGCTGTTGTTTTTTTTTTATAAAAATGAAGTGGGTAGAAAAAGGTTCATAATTTTAAAAGGTTTAATTATGGTAATGTAGAGGGGTTAAGGTAATTAATGGTAAATGGATAGAATTTTGAAAAGAAAATACTTACTGCTGCGTGCGTCTCCTGTGGCCACCTCAGCTAAATACCTGTAATAATCTCCCTTCATTTTCAGGTAGAATACCTTGCTTTCTGGATTGCTGGCTTTTGGAATAAGGTATTTGTCCAGAAGACCCTGCAATTAAAAAGAAGAAAAAACAAACATTAATAATAAACGCATGGAATTATTCGAATTAATTTAAAATAGTAGCAGAAAAAAAGTTCATTACTAATTTATATAGTAACAGGCTATGTTATCAGCTGGGTACAGAAAGGTCCGCTTATGTACGTAAGCAAGCCCATACATAGCTCATTTAAATACATGTTCATGTACCTTTTAAAACGTCTCACGTCCATGGACGACAGTCAAATTTTTAAAAGCAATTGTAATTGCGCATGTACGAGAACGCCAAAATATATTCGTTTTGTCATTAAAATCAAAAATCTTATCTGCTTTCTCGTCCATGAGCGTGTACGTTTTGAGATCTTATTTCCCAAATTCTCACTCGCTCGTATCGTACGCTCACATAAGCACGCTTACGGACGATTCCGTGCTTTGGTTTTCAGGTAGAAAAAAGTTTAAATTTTCAGTTTTCGGAAAATTGAATCAACTAAACAGTAAATTTGTCAAACTAGGAGGGTTCGGAGATGTCATGGTCGTCGAAATCATAGAGAAATATTTGGACAAGCTCATTCTCCGAGCTATGCAACACTGAACAAATGAGCAACACTAAGACTTTTCGTGATTAAAAAACATTAAGAATTTCACCACCAAACTACCAATGAACATTACTACAATAATCTGCGAAAGAAGACTAAACTCGTCCTATAATTGGAAAAATAAACTCTAAAGACACATCAACTTTAATATCGGAGTAGTGGCTAATAATAGAGATTACGACATCCAAGAATTTAAGTTAACGAGATCAATCACATACATTTATGTTCTCAATCAGATCAGAAAAACGGGCTGGGCAACAAGAGGTAGTCCGCTTTTACGAGTCCAAAGTGAGCTGCTGGATTGGATTCGATATAAATTTAAGAAATTTAAGTGTGATGAACTTCTATTAGGTTTGTAAACTTTTTTATAAACTGGTGATAATACTAGGGCGTTCATGCTGCCGGTCCCCTATTGACGGCACCACCACTTTCAAATGCATGACATTTTTGACGGATGGCAACCTTAACATGAACACACCATAAATGTCAGATCGATCTGTCAATGAATAGTAACATTACAGTCTTCTAATTTAAACAACTTTTGGTATTGTTATAAAAATGGATAAAGAAGAATTTCGTGGCTTGATTAAGCAGTACCTTTTGTGTAAAAAAGTGCGAAACAAACAAAAGAAAAGCTCGATGCTTATTATGGTGACTCTGCTCCGTCGTATTCAACCGTAAAATATTTGATTGCAGATTTTAAAAGAGGTTGAATCAGCACAAAAGATGAACACGCCGGGGGAGCACCAAAAACAGTGACCACTCTAGAATGTATTGGAAAAATCCACGATTTCGTATTGGACAATCCGAAAGTGAAAGTGCGTGAAATAGCTTCAGCCGTAGGTACATCAAGTGGGTCGGTGGTTTCAATTGTACATAAACATTTGGGTATGAGAAAACTGACTGCAAGATGGTTGCCGCGTTCGTTAACAATCAATCAAAAACATGAACGTGTTTGCACTTCCCAACAATGTTTGGACATTTTTAAACAAAATCACTATACACCACTAATCATCACTAATCACCACTAATCACTAATCACCACTATACACCAAATCAAAGGAATCACAAAAAGAGTGGACAGGTCCCAGTGGAAGTGCACCAAAGCGAGCAAAAACTCATCATACGGCCGGAAAAGTGTTGGCGTCTGTTTTTTTGGGATCCGAGTGTCATTTTGTTCATCGACTATTTGAGAAAGGGAAAAACAATCAACAGCGACTTTACTGTAAATTATTGGACCAATTGAAGAACGAAACCGCAAACAAACGGCCCTATTTATCGAAGGAAAAAGATCATCTTTTTGCAAGACAATACTCCGTTGCCAAATTGCACGAGTTACGCTTCGAACTGCTTCCTCATCCCTCATATTCTCCAGATTTGAGGGGCCCCAGCGACTATTATATGCTTCCAAACTTAAAGAGGTGGCTTCAGGGAAGGCGATTTGCGACGAATGAACAGGTCGAATTGGAAACTGAAGCGTATTTCGGAGATCTTGATAAATCTTACGCAATGTAAGAAAATCGTTGCATTTTCGCGGTGGTCAAAATCAATAAGTTAACGTTCATATTGCTTCCTCACGCACCCTCCTATTCGCCATATTTAGCCCCTTCGTATTATTTTCTTTTTCCAAACTTGAAAAAAATACTCGGTGGTTAAATATTTGCTAGCAATGAAGAGGTGGAATGAGCTCGACAGTTCTCAATTTTCTAGCTAAAGGGGACTATGTAGAGAAATAAAAATATTTTTTTCCAAATTTTTTTGTGTTTTCTTGTTTAGGTCGGGTACTTCTAGGACTTCCCTCGTATCAAACTTGCAAATAATTTTAATACAAATTCTTAAATTTAGGTACAACCCCTAAAAAAAAAAATAGAAATCACGCACTCTCCGAAACATTGGGATTGTTGTTTCAATGCTTAACTTACTATAGTTTTATTAATCCTAGATTCCTTTTTCTGTTAGATACTTTCCTAAAAAAGTTTGAGAAGAAAAACAAATGATAAAAATAATTTTACGCTTTCATGACGCGCACGTGTCCAGCCTCGAACTATTTTTATTACTCTTAATAGTTAAATTGGGCAGAGTATTGAAAGACCAAAAGAATTTACGATGCCTCATGGTGGTTGCTTCATTTAATTTGAATAAATTTACCTACATCTATCAAACCAACCCAGTGGATACCTCAAGGCACATCTGTACTAATGCTTAAAATAGCAAATATTGCGGTCGAGCATAGAAACTACGGATGGACTTGATTGTGTGAGCTCAATAGATTTGCCTGGATAGCTTATTTTGTTGTAATGAAAGCTATAAAATTTCAACTTCTGTTCTTCTTATTGGTGCAAATAATTGATTTCAGTGTATTTGCGTGCACACAAGCAAACTTATTTTAAGATTTTATTTCAGTTGAAAAGGATTTTTATGGGCGGAGATTAAAGAATTAAAATCTCCGAGCATTTTAGTAAGTAAGAAGGATTACCTTCAAATAAGACTATCCTTTTTGAGCAGGATTCTATGTTGAAATTAAAAGGGAAGCTGAAAATATTCATGTCCAAGTCATGATAGTGAGAAGAAGGAAGCACAGTTTTAAAAATTCTAAAAATAAAAACAAATCAGGCATCCTTGAAAAAGAAAACTACTTGCTTAAAAAACATGATTCTGTTGTTTGTTTTTGTTGTTACATCAAATATTAAAACTACTGCAACAACAAAGCTGGTTGTTATTAAAACCGAACGAAGCTTTCATGCCAGAGTATCTTGTTGACCATAACGATAACCTTAAACTTAGTGATGGCAACTGGATGGTGTTGTTGCTCATTCCTCACAAAGCGCTCCACCCCTAACGACCCCACCACTAACTACATGGCGGCAACACAACGATTACTTTAATTTTCTTCATAAGGAAAATTGAAATTCAATCAATAGAAAATCTATTTTTGGAATATTCCGTTAGATTCCAAGTCGCGTGTGGTTGTTGCTGATACGGCGACTGCTTCATCGCTAGAGTGGAAATGTTTTCGTGTGAATAAATAAACAGTTGACAACGACGCTGTTGTTGTTCTTGTTGTGCTCTGCCACTTTACAAAATTTATCAATGTCAAATTAATTGAAAATTTTAACAACACCAAAAACAACCACGAGTGGCAACAACACTACTTCTGCTGCTGTTCCAATGCGCTCTGCTCTAAGCTGTCAAAGTGAGAACTAAGAACTAGAAGCTTAGTTGAGTAAATGTGTAGATAATTTTGGCTAAAGAAAAACAAAAGACAGACCTAAAGAAATTAATTTCACGCTGTCATTCATTTGGCAACAAAAAATTGCAAAGAGAATAATAAAAAAAAAAAATCAATGCCTGAAAAGGGTTAAAGATTGCTGTTTAGGGATTATCAGAAGCCGCCTGAGTGAAATTCTAAGTTTTACTTTAGCTGTAGCTGTAAAGAATGAGTTTATGATGATATCGCATGTTTTCCACCAAAACGACACAAAATAAAAAAATTTTATTAAACCAGACGCATTTCTTTATGAAGCAATAACTTAAGAGTTATTCCTCTGAAGTTGATTTCGTTATTAAAACTGCACACAATCTAAATGTATGAGGTGAGGTTCGCAAATATGGATCAATAATAATCCGACGCAGAGTTAGTGTTTAAAAAATCATAATTTCAATAAATTTATTTGGTCAAAATATTAAAGAAATTGTTTTCGACTGTTCGCGTACGATGTTCATTTTAAGGACTAACTAGTTTTGACGTAACGTTTTACCACGCAAATTTACAAAAAAGTTGCATCGGCGTTGCATGAAATTTTTACTCGATGAGCTTAGATGTTATGATAAAAGTGATGACACAAGAGTAAAGATAAATTCTTTGACTTTGACAAAACTAAAAAGATAAAATTAAAGACGTCATCGGCACGGGGAGGGAGCTGCATAAGCAACGAAACTGCAAATTGGTTGCTTGGAATTATAACGTGCTATGTAAATGCGCTATGGTAAAAATATTATACGCCAGTAAAATGCTGGTTCTTAGCCCTCATGACAGAAATAGACCAACAATTCAGGCTACAAGATCGATAATGCATCAATTATAGAACGGCGTTTGGATAATGTTGCATGGAACATAGAACAAAAATGTAATAATGTTGCATGGAATTATTACTCACATAGTAGAAGTGCTACGAACAATTTTTTTTTTGCAAGTGCAAAGTGGGGGTATAAAAATAGGCGGAGCTACAACACGCAAATAGCCGCTTAATACAGTACAAATGCAACAATGAAAAAAATTGCATGAATTATAACTCAGTGACTATTGGCGCTGCAGTAAATTTTATGAAACGACAGTAATGCTGATGTTTTCAGTTACATAATTAAAATAAAATAAAATATTGGTATCATTAGGTCTATCAGGGAACCCCTTTAAGTAACCTTAATACCTCAAATGCAATAGCAAAATCAAAAGCAAAAATAAGAATAAGAATTAAAGATTTATGAAATTTAATATTAATATTTTGTATACGGCCTCTAATTATTTATATTGAAAACAATTTTTTCGAGCTCTAGGCCAAGCATGTTGTCAACAAGACAACATTAAGAACAAAGAAGGCAACAATCAACAACAACAACAACGGCTCTGTATAGAGCAAATCACACAGCTTGACTATACAGACTGTTTCATTGGCCGCTACACCAACTCATCAGTAGCCTTTGTATGACTTTACACTGTGATCCACTCAAGCTACTTAGGTTCTACATATACTGCCAATATGCCGAGAAAGTTACCCGGAATTTGTTTTTGGCAGAGAACGCTGGAATTTTTGTAACTGAGTTCTTATCTACTTTTTGATGCATACTGTACTAAGGTTAACAACCTAGATCGTAACATACTTTTAGGCATAGCCTTAATCCATGTGCATCTTCGAAATTCGATCACAGCGGTTTACTGCTATCAGAGCATATTGAAGTTGTTGTTATTTTTGCTGTTTAGCTCCTCCATTTTTCCACACTTTCATTTTAGGGTTCAGTTAGTTTAACTGATGGTACACCTAAGATGGCGTGGAGACCATTTTTTTGTAATGAAAGACTTTGTTGTTTTTTTTTTATGTGATAAACACACAACCAATCATTTATCTTAACATTTTTATGGGCGTGCTCTCCCAGAATATTTAATATTAATATTTTGTATACGGCCTCTAATTATTTATATTGAAAACAATTTTTTCGAGCTCTAGGCCAAGCATGTTGTCAACAAGACAACATTAAGAACAAAGAAGGCAACAACCAACAACAACAACAACGGCTCTGTATAGAGCAAATCACACAGCTTGACTATACAGACTGTTTCATTGGCCGCTACACCAACTCATCAGTAGCCTTTGTATGACTTTACACTGTGATCCACTCAAGCTACTTAGGTTCTACATATACTGCCAATATGCCGAGAAAGTTACCCGGAATTTGTTTTTGGCAGAGAACGCTGGAATTTTTGTAACTGAGTTCTTATCTACTTTTTGATGCATACTGTACTAAGGTTAACAACCTAGATCGTAACATACTTTTAGGCATAGCCTTAATCCATGTGCATCTTCGAAATTCGATCACAGCGGTTTACTGCTATCAGAGCACACTAGTGTGGAAAAATGGAGGAGCTAAACAGCAAAAATAACAACAACTTCAATATGCTCTGATAGCAGTAAACCGCTGTGATCGAATTTCGAAGATGCACATGGATTAAGGCTATGCCTAAAAGTATGTTACGATCTAGGTTGTTAACCTTAGTACAGTATGCATCAAAAAGTAGATAAGAACTCAGTTACAAAAATTCCAGCGTTCTCTGCCAAAAACAAATTCCGGGTAACTTTCTCGGCATATTGGCAGTATATGTAGAACCTAAGTAGCTTGAGTGGATCACAGTGTAAAGTCATACAAAGGCTACTGATGAGTTGGTGTAGCGGCCAATGAAACAGTCTGTATAGTCAAGCTGTGTGATTTGCTCTATACAGAGCCGTTGTTGTTGTTGTTGGTTGTTGCCTTCTTTGTTCTTAATGTTGTCTTGTTGACAACATGCTTGGCCTAGAGCTCGAAAAAATTGTTTTCAATATAAATAATTAGAGGCCGTATACAAAATATTAATATTAAATATTCTGGGAGAGCACGCCCATAAAAATGTTAAGATAAATGATTGGTTGTGTGTTTATCACATAAAAAAAAACAACAAAGTCTTTCATTACAAAAAAATGGTCTCCACGCCATCTTAGGTGTACCATCAGTTAAACTAACTGAACCCTAAAATGAAAGTGTGGAAAAATGGAGGAGCTAAACAGCAAAAATAACAACAACTTCAATATGCTCTGATAGCAGTAAACCGCTGTGATCGAATTTCGAAGATGCACATGGATTAAGGCTATGCCTAAAAGTATGTTACGATCTAGGTTGTTAACCTTAGTACAGTATGCATCAAAAAGTAGATAAGAACTCAGTTACAAAAATTCCAGCGTTCTCTGCCAAAAACAAATTCCGGGTAACTTTCTCGGCATATTGGCAGTATATGTAGAACCTAAGTAGCTTGAGTGGATCACAGTGTAAAGTCATACAAAGGCTACTGATGAGTTGGTGTAGCGGCCAATGAAACAGTCTGTATAGTCAAGCTGTGTGATTTGCTCTATACAGAGCCGTTGTTGTTGTTGTTGGTTGTTGCCTTCTTTGTTCTTAATGTTGTCTTGTTGACAACATGCTTGGCCTAGAGCTCGAAAAAATTGTTTTCGATTTATGAAATTAATATTGAAATAAGGACAAGTGCTAGGGCAAGGATTTGGAAAAGGATTAGGACAAGGATTATGAAAAAGATGAGAACAAAGGAATATGACAAAGAAATAGGACGAAGGAATAGGACAAAGGAATATGACAAAGGAATAGGACAAAGATTTGGACAAAAATTTTAACAAACATTAGAACATGGAATTGGACAAGGATTAGGACAAGAATTCAGACAAGGATTGGAAAAAAGCCTACGACACGAATAGAGACAAGAATAAAGGCAAAGATTGAGACACATCTAAAACAATATTTAGGACAAGAATGGAAAAAGGATATGGTAAAAATGGAATAAGAAATAGAACAAGGCTATAGAACAATAGACATACATAATGGTTAAGATTTTGGACCATGAAAAAAAGTGGAACAAGAATTAGGATGAGGATTCGAAAGAGGATAAGGTTAGAATTTGGGTTTGGATTAAATCAAGATTTTGGACAAGAAGTAAAACAATAATTACGACATATAATATAAGAATAACGATAGATAAGGATGAAGACAAATTTGGGAACAAAGGAGAGGATACGTACAAGAATAAGAACAAGGATGAAGACGCACTGTCATGTCATCTCCTACGGGTGCGTCCACGATACAGCTTCTTTTTTCTTCGACAGCTTCTTTTTTTCAAGGTGCGGCAAAATTCACTAGCCGAAGTTTTTTTTTCTTTTTTTTTTCTTTTTTTTTTTCCTTTTTTTTCTTTTTTTTTTTCTTTTTTTTTTTCTTTTTTTTTTCTTTTTTTTTTTCTTTTTTTTTTTTCTTTTTTTTTTTCTTTTTTTTTTTTCTTTTTAAAGTTTCTTCCGACTGAATTATAAGCTAAGGTTTAGCGTAAGGTGAGAGTTTTGCGAACATTTTTGGGTAAACTTATTTTTTGAATTTTTTATTTTGTCGTTGCAAAGTGCTTGCTATAGAAGATTTAACTCGTGAAGACTTTTCCCATAAATAAAAACTGTACTTTTTTTGCGAAATTCATAAAAATATTTATTTTGAGTCGAAAAGAATTATTTTCTTATAATTTTAGTAAGTAAAAATTTCTCGTAAATGAACGATTTTTGATCATAAATGAGTTCAGAAATTAATCATAAATGTTTCTCTTTTGCATTGTTAAATGAGTTCAAACCCAATAATTTTTTTTATCATATAGTAGAAACAATTTCTCATAAACGAACAGTTTTTTCTTCATAAATGAGTTCATAAATATTACTTTTCTATATTCTCAAATGAGTTAAAAAAGGACGAATTTAAACGTTTGTTGATATTTTATATATAACTAAATTAAAATGTTAACCTTCATACAAACGTCATATAAACTCTTTTACCAGTGCGAATTGATTCTCGCCATAAAAAGGGAGATGGATGTAGTGCTATTTTTCTATGGTTAATTTTTTAACTCATTTCCGAAGAAAAAAAGGTTCGGAGATTATTCAAAAAAGGTTAATTTCCGAGTGCCGAAAAATAACTTTTCTATGGTTCTTTTTTTAACTCATTTCAGAAAAAAATGACAATTTATGGTTATTCTATGGTTCATTTTTTAACTCATTTCTGAAAAAAAGGTTCGTTTCTAAGAGGCATTTTAGTCCGACGAATGATGTAAAAAGGGTTAATTTATGAGTGCCGAAAATGAACGTTTTTACCCGAAAAAGTTCATCAATTAATTCGAAAACGGTAGTTTTGGTTAACTGGGTTATTTTTATTTATTTCTTATGTATAGTTTCATTTCTGAACTTGGGAGATATTTAAATGGAACACTACACAATTTCAAAACGGTACGAAATTTTTATTTTATTCATTGAAAATATAATCATTGAGTTATCAATACTCACGAGCACTTCGGCGATTATATGGAGCAAGAACTGCTCCTACTATTCGTTCGATAGTGAATAATTTTTTTTGAATTTTGGATTGTCAGCGAGTCACGTCATAAGTGTAGAACAAGAACTAGCAGATCGGATGAAAATGTTGATGCTGTGAGACAGTGTGGCAGGGAACGCAGGAACATCAACCACAAGGCGATTTGCTCAAATGCATCTTTCTTACCGCACTCTTTGGCGAATTTAGAAAACAAAATTGCTCCTTTTGAATTAACAAATTCAGTTAGTACAGAAAATTTAACTCTGGGCACCTTGCATTGCGCTTGTGTAAACAAAATTGTAGCTTTTGGGGAGATCAGAGAATCCGAGAAGCCTTCTTCAAATAACATTACAGACATTCTCGTTAGTTTTTGGTGTGGCATTACCGCCGAGAAAATTTACTTGTACGTCCATTATTTATTCGAGAATCACCAAGGTGAAAGCATAAAAGTTAATGGGGAACGATATTGGACAATGCTGCAAAATTTTGTGTTCCGGCAACTGCCATCAAACGTTAATATATGGTTTAAGCAAGATGGTGCAACAGCACATACAGCATTACAGCAATGTAGTTATTTAGGCAACAATTTGCAAGCAAATAGGGAAATTTCTAAATAAATCACGCTACAGATGTTTTGACAGCTCAAAAAAGTATACATCAATAAAATAAAGTTCGAGAAAAAAAACTCGAGAAAAATAATATTCGAGGCAAATAATATTCGAGAAAAATAATATTCGAGAAGAATTCATTCTTTATATACCGTATGAAGCACTCCAAAAAATTATGCAGCAAACTGCCATAAAAAGAGCTAATCTTTGAGTAAAAGAAAATGGTTCAAAGTTGCTATCCCCTACTGCAGTACACTTAGTATCAAAATAGCATATTGGATACCAATGGTAAGTTTCTAAATTAAAATAAATACATGTTTTTAGATATATAAATTTTATTATCTTATTTTTTATTAACAAATATTTCTTGTGCTATACTTTCACGAAATTATTTAAAAAAAAAACAAAAAATATCATCAACAAATCAACAGATTATAGGTCATATAAATAACTCTATAAAACTTTTAATTTTACCACAACACTGAAGAGCCATTTAACATCAAAAGAATTTAACATACAAATTTACTTAATTTAGCCAAAAAGTTTAATTTTATTCGTCGATGTGAAAGCACCGTAAAATTCATGACAAAAGATGCATCAGAACAAAATAGTTAGACGTTAGGGCTCTACTTTGCTCGGTCAATGTTTTTGCTAAAATATAAATTATTTTACTCCTATTTGAGGTGAAACCAATCTTGGAATGTCTATATATAATCGATATATTATCTTAAAAGCTGTTAAGTTAAAGCTCTTGCCACAATATTAATCTACAAGAAAGCGCAACATGTATGGGCTCATTCGATTTTTTACTCGTTTGTTACTTGACACACGCCAAGGCTTTCGAAAGGGGGGACATAGAGCTACATCTAGTTGAATAGCATTCAATGTCCATATTGATTGATATCAATTTTATTTGATACTATTACTCATAGCGTTATTTGACCAAGTTTTGTGCAGTTTTTCGTTAAGAAGCACTTTTTTCTTCTGCATAGGTAGTTTTTTCTTCATTGAGTTATTCTAATTGGTCAGTCATCTTACATAGTAGTCGGCTTTTTGTGTCAGAAGATAGTAAGTCAATGAATTACACCTTGTGCATACCAACAAATATGTGCCATAACTTTTGCAACATAAGTGGCGTCTGTGGCGTAGTTGGTTAAAGTGCGTGGCCGCTATGTCAACGAACCTGGAGACACGGGTTCGAACCCCAGCAGCGACAGAAAAGTATTTGAATTAAAATAATTTTTCTGTACAGCCGCCACCTCTCTACAGACAATGGCAAACCTCAGAGAGTAATCAAAATGACATGTAAAGCTTCTTGAGAACAAGAACATTCTGTTCGGAGACGGCGTTAAACATGTAGGTCCGGTTCTCGGTCAATTGTGTACAAACTTAATAACACGCACAACACAAATTGATCATAAGAAGCTAGGTCAAAGCCCTTTCAAGGGCTGAAATGGCCAGTTATTTATTTATTTTTAACTTTTGCAACTTATCGGTCACTTTTGCCTTCTTTGGTGAACTTGAAAACTGACTGCATCCCATGTTTTATTAGAGTTAGGTAGTAATGAATACACGATTCATTTATTATTCCGTTTAAAATTTTCCAAACATTGCTTTGAAAAGACTTCCCTATTGAATTGATGTTCGAGTATACAAGTATACCCACCCCATTTTAAAACATAGTGACGGAAGCGTAATGCTATGGGGTGCTATGCCGTGGCGTGGTGGTGGGCCTATTCATAAAATCATAGTTCTTATGGATCAGTTGCAATAAATTTCAATTCTAAATGACTTAATGTTACCGTAGCCCTGTCCTCAATCCAATAGAAATTTTGTGGCAGCAACTAAAACGTAAAATCAGCTTACATAAAGTGGGAAATTTTCTGCGAATTTTACAAAAAAGCTAAGCAAGAGTGGGAGGCGCTGCATATTGCAGTTTGTCAAAACTTAGTTGAGTCAATACCACACAGATGCCTTGCAATTAAAGAAAATAATGGTTTACAACAAAGTATTAACTTTTTTTAAGATATACATTTATAATACAATCATTAAAAAACAAAAGCGTTGTTAATTATATACACGATTTTATCAAACTTTTGTTTTTTAGTCTTACCATCGAAATGTACCAATCCTTGCAATTAAACAGGTTACAATAAAATTATAACTTTAATTAGACAAACACTGCATAAAAAGTTTCGTAGGTATTCGAGAAAAAACATATTTATAATGTGAATTTTGCAATCGCAGTTGCTAATTAGATATTTTCCCTTATAAGGGTTTTCAGACGATTTTAATAAATATATAGATATTATATATAAATACACAATAAACACAAACGTCCACACAATTATCTGTGAAAATTTGACTAATTTTCACATTTAAATTTACAATTATATTATATTTCATTATTATTCATCATCACGTAAGTTGATTTTATGCATATTATTCCCCTTTTTAATTGCAGTACATCAAATTCGAAATATTTATACGAGGAAAGACTACAGCTCATTAATTCCAATATGGCGTAAATATAAATATTCCTTTTATTTATAACTAAAGTGACAATTATCATTAAATTTAAACTTACCAAAACTTCGTAACAAATTTCCCTCAGTTCCTTTTCCACACGCTCTCTGTACTCGCGGGCGAGCTGTTGTTTTCTGGCGGAGGCTTCAGTTTTTTGTTCAATTGATGAAATCACTCTCCACGATGATCTGTATATAAATAAAGATAAATCAAATAATACATTCAAGGTTTACTTTTAGGGGCTTCAAGCGTGAAAAAACCAACCTGCGGGCACCAACAACATTTTTGTATGCAACTGAGAGCAGATTTCTTTCCTCATTTGATAATTCGACACCGGTTTCTGTGACTGATTTCATTGCCTGAGCCATGTCATCGTATCTGAAGGTGAGAAGTATGAGAAAAATTAAAAAATAATACAAATAATAGATTGTGATCGAGTGATTATTCGCACCTTTCGGATTGTTCGGCAAGTTTTGCCTTTTGGACCAATTCCTCCTTATCGACTGTCGACATTTTGATGTGTTGTTGGTTTTAGGTTTTATTAAACAAAAAATGAAGAGGTTGTATTCTCCCGAGTGAACTTGTGGCGACCTTCTGTAATGAGAATAAAAAGAAAATTGTTAAGTATAGCTGACATAGTGGTAATGAAAATGATAAAATTCATTTTAAAAATGCAAACAAGTAAAGTGAACCGCAGCCTTTTACAGAAAAGGGCGCAACAATTTTTCCACATTGTGGTGATGGTGTTGGTGGCCAGCATTAATTTGCATATTGCAGGATATTAAAACTTTACGTCATTGGCAAAACAAACAAACAAACAAAAAACCAACTTTGTAATAAATACGCAGTTGCATTGTTTATCGCTGTTTTTTTTTTTATCCTTTCAATGCAGGATATTAAATTTTAAGTGCGACTAGCTGGAATCAAGATAAATGCAGAAAACATGTCAACAGCTTTTTAATTAGATCTGTTGAGTGACCAACGCAGAAAAACAACGATGAAAATATTAAAGCGAAAAGTTATTGGAGGGAACTAAGCAACTTGAAGATGTTGCCATATAAATGAAGTCCGAGGGTTTGAGCTTATAACGCATCATAACGGTTTAACAGTGTTTTGAAGATGTTTTAAGAGATAAAGGATTAACTCTAAAAAAAAAAAACATACATATGCTGCCATGTGTTCGATATGTGCTATGTGCTATGTGCTTTTAACTGTATAACTTGATCCATTCCTAATCTAAAATATCTTATCATAGAACGATTTTGGAGAAGTTTCATGTTTCAATATATTTTTGATTTTTTTATGCCTGAACATATCCGATTTTTGAAAAATCAAAATAATTATTTTGTTTTCCAATGCGGCACATAATAGCACACATCGGCGACATTGCGGCACATCTTTTGTTTTTAATTATCAATCAAAAATGACAAAGCTTACTTCATGTACATGTTATGCAGACCTCATTAAGTTTCATTATAAAATATAAAGGGTGGCAAGCAACATTGAGAACGAGAAATTGCTTGGAATTCAACCCTCTGCAACTGACGTACCCTTTTTTTCTCAATTCTACTGACGTGGTAGTACACCAGACTCCATTTTAATTGCTTATTTTTTCAAAATTCGTTTTATATTTCTACTTTTAAGTATTATATTTTAAAGTTAAGAGCGTAAAGTTAAACAACATTTATTGATATGACATAAATCATTTTATCGATTTCAATACAAGTTTTTCGATTTTGTGGTGTCTGTCATACTACCACGTCAGTCGCAAAGAGTTAAGCAAAGTTCTCAAGACCATGGTTGAATAATAAGTTTGTCTCGGGGCTGATCGTACTCTCTTCTCAGTACACAGAAATGTCGGAATCAATGAAAAGCAACAACACCAGTAACCTCATCGGCTTTACATTTTGTAAATTTTCGCTTTCAGATTTTGTATGAGCGCTCAACTTCGATTGGACATTTATGGGCACTTGCTCTCACCCTTGCGACAGACAACCTTATTAATTCAACCATACATACTCAAGACGAAGTTTCGCAATTTTCCAAACTAAGCTCTGAGAAGTATAACAAAGAAAGAAAGTTTTCTTAAATAAACAACTTCAATCATTAAAGCTTACATAACGGCAACGTAAACAAAATAGAACTTTGAAATACAATTTAATGACCAGCATAGAATAACGTTTTGTCGATAAGCGCCAGTAGCAACGCAAGTTGCTAAGCCAGCTCGTTGGCTATGAAAAACGCAAAAGAAAGCTCTAAAGTCACAGCAACAGCACGAAATAAGCGGTAGTTACCCTATAAAAAATCCGCACGTACAGAAAATCCCTTTCAACTCTGTTTTATGCCACTGAAACTGAGGAAAAAATAAAATAATTAAAAAAAATTACTGCTTGGTTCATACTAACAAATTTACACCTAATCACAACGCTACAAAGTGTGGACTGTATCTAGTCTAAGTGACAGACGAATAAAAAATAAAAACTAAAGCAAGTCACTAAAAAAAAAAAAGCTGTTGCTTTATTCTAGATAAGATGTAGTAGCAACAACAAAACAAAAGGAAAAAATATGTGACATAGTTTGCGGTGAAATACGGTTTTGTGGTGAAATAAAATCAACTTAATTCAGTTTAAGATAAAGATTGAGTATCATGTGATTGGATTTTATTTTTATTTTCAATAAAACAGAGCAGCAATGAGCTCAAGTTAAAGCGAAGTGAGTAAAGTAAAAAGTTCAGAAAAACTCATAAAACACTGACTAAGCGAGTAATGCTGAAGGTTAAAGGCCTGATTAAAAACGTATTAATTGCAAAAGAATCGAGAGTGGATAAGATATTTCAAATGATGCAATACTGCATGCCTTACCAAGCGCTTACAAGGATGGGTAATTACGACGGTAGTCCCAGAAGTACCCGACCTGACGTATAGATGACGGTTGCTGTTTGAAAAGAATGACTATAGTAGAAAGTGCCATTCTTATAATGCTTTAGTTTGAAGACGCTACGTTGTTCAGTATTTGCTTGGCAGCCAACAATAATGAATCGCTCGCAAATTGGACATCAATATGTGATAAAATACTTTCATTTGAAAGGTCTCAGTCCAACCAATATCAAAGCGGAATTAGATTCTAGTCTGAGGGAGTCTGCTCCTTCGGTTACAACAGTAAAATATTGGTTGGCAGAGTTTTAACGAGGCCGTGCGAGCATGCAAGACGAACATCGCTGTGGTTATGAGAAGACCACGCCAGAAATGGTGAAGCAAATCCACAAAATGATATTGGATGACCGTTGACTGAAAGTGCGCGACATAGCAGATATGATGGGCATTTCAAAAAGTGCTGTACATCGCACATTGTCTGAAAATTAGGACATAAGAAAGCTGTCCGCAAAATGAGTGCCGCGATTACTCACAATGTAAGATAATAAAGTCGTGAGGATGTTTCAATCGAGTGTTTGGCGAAGTTTCACATCAATAAAGCAGAGTTTTTGCATCGATTCATAACCATGGATGAAACATGGGTCCATCACTTTCCACCTGTGATGAAAAACAGTAAAATCAATGGAGTGAAAGGGAAGAATTGGCTCCAAAGACGGCGAAGACGGTTGCAACTGCAGGTTATGGCGTCAGTTTTTTGGGATGCGCGTGAGATAATTTTCATTGATTATCTTCAGAAAGAAAAAACAATCAACGACGAGTATTATGCGAACTTATTGCAGCGTTTGAGTGATGAAGTCAAGAAACAATGGCTCGGTGGTAAAGGATATTTGCCAACAATGATGATGTGGAGTCTGCAGTTGATGGCTATTTTGAGGAGCTCGACAGTTCTCACTAAGAGGGTCACAAAGCTATTGAACATCGCTGGGGAAAGTGTATCGTGCTTAAAAGAGACTGTGTATAGAAATAAAGATATTGTGTTCTTTGTTAGGTCGGGTATTTCTGGGAGTACCCTCGTACACTAAATATAATTTCGACTAAGTACCAAAAAGTAAAAACAAAAAAAAAAAAATTAACAATTCAAGCAAAATTAATTCATCATTTGAGTCAGTCAGAACAAAGTAAGTAGCAAAGTAAATATTTAATTATTCTATTAACATGATAATGGTTGAATTGAATTGAATTGAGAAGTAGGCGCAGTTAGCAGAGTTACACGTGAATAAACTCTATATTAATAGCTCTGCTACAACTACTACGCTTGGTGGTTAAATAGTTTTAGCCAAAAACGAGAAACAACAAGAACAACAATATGTAGCAACGGGAGCAGCGAGATTTTGTCAAATGTTGAATGAACTCACAAATTCGGATCAACAACCATGAGAAACAGTAGGAGAGCAAAAAAACAAAAAACGGGAACTGCCCCAAAACTAAATGCTGGAAAAATGCGTGAAAAGCAAATAAATAATAATGGCTAAAATACTAATGTATACAAATAAAATGCTAAACAAGCAGAACGAAAAAACATGATTGAAGGAAGTGTATCACAAGAAAGGTAACAAGAAGCTCTTATAAGAAATTATTCAAGGAATTTGGCAAATTGCTTTATTTGGACAGTAAAAAAAACAAACAAATTCTTTCCAAATATATAAAATATAAATAGTTATAAGTAGGTATTTTCAGTTATGCTTCCTACTTATATATACTCAATAAAAGATTGAATGAAAGAAAGAACAAACAAAACAAAAAAAAAGCAAGAATGTATACTCAAGAGTCATTTTGGCTAAAGTATGTTTGATTAAGATAATGTTATCGATTTTTATCGATGCTATCGCCTTCTATCAACTGATCACGAAATTTTGGTTTTCCAAGACCAACGTTAAGAAATTGTGGAAATTTACTGTCTGGTGATGTTGTCATGCCGAAGGGATTATTGATTGGTTCATACGTTTTCAGCTCTCAGGAGGATGGAAGATGGGCTCTGAAGATGGAGCCAACGTAACCGTCAATGGTAAGCGCTGCTACAGGCAAATGATTCGCGACTTTTTGGTTCCCCACGTCAATATCAATCGTCTAAATGTTAAATGGTTTCAGCAGGACGGTGCAACAAACCATACAGCGCGTAAAATCATCGCTTTTGTGAGACGAATTTTTGGTGACCAAATCATATCAAGCAATGAGCTTGTCAATTCGCCACCTAGGTCATGTGATTTGACTTCGTTAGACTACTTTTGGTGGTAGCACATCAAGTCACGGCTTTATGCTGATAAACCAGCTACGACTGACCAGTTGGAAACCAACATTCGGCGCATTAAAGGCGAGATAAGACCGACTATGCTGAAAAAATTGGTGCAAAATTGGACTGACAGAATGGTCTTCATAAGGTGCAGTCGCGGTAGTCACATGGCCAAAATTGTGTTCAAAGACTAAATGCCACGCAATTTGTGAACTAATAAAGCCAAAATATTGGCGATTTCATTAATTTTTCTGTTTTATTTGAAAGAAAATTTCTCTAAAAAACAACCCTTATTATTTTGCAAAAGTTCTGTGATTTTTTAATTTATAGTTAAAATTATTTATCAGTTCTTCATTAAAATTATTCGTGTCACATTTTTTTTATTTTTGTTTTAGTGAGGCCTTTTCTAATAAGAAAAGTCTTAAAAAGAGCAAATTAAGTGAAAAAAGGAGTAAATAAATTGTATGTGTTGTAATGTAATGACATCATTGTTTATGGGACCAGCTTTAATTACAAAGAGTACAGAAACCAGAGAGTGAGAGAAAAAAAACAAAAACACGAAAACAACAAGAAACAGCAGCAGCTACTGCAAAAAGGTTGATTTATTGCGGTATTAATACTTTTTCTCGGACTTTTTTTTTTGTTTTTTTCTTGCGTCAGCATTGTTGAAATTGCGCAGAAATGTGAGGGAATAAAATATTTAAAACACGTACGATTTGTACTGAAGAAATGTATGACTTCATGCCTTAAGAATGGGAGGTGAAAAAAAGTATGGCAATGAAAACTCCTTTTGGCAGGAACGTGCAAGCGTTTAGAAGGTTGAAGGTCGCGTCACACATTGATGACCGATGGGAAAACAGGTTTGTAAAGTTCAAATCAGGTTTGTTAATTCAAGTATGGCAGTCTCGATAGTATTTTAAAGGTACTTAAATAAAAATCAAAAAATACTGAAAAAATGGTAAATTTTTAATTATAATTGGACGAAAGTTCTCTTTCTCAGTTAGAATTAATAAAATATAATTGTTAACAGTTAGAAACAACGTAATAACCAATTTATTTAATGTGATTCCTTTTCTCCTCTGGCATATATAAAACGTAATAAAAATGCGGTTAGAAAAAAAAAAGAAATTAGTTAATGGTCAATAAAATGTGGATTAACGGAAGGCATAACAATAACCAGAAAATAAAGCAGGTTGTGCAAAAAAAAAACCATAAAGAACAACAATAAAAAAAGAAAGACAGGCATGAAAAACGCAAAAACCGCATTAAAACGAAAGCAAAGAAGACTTCATCAATTTCCAATTGCAACATGGGAGGGGATCATAAAGAATGGTTAAAGAAAATTATAGACGAGAAAATCAGATGAGTTCAATATGAAAAAGAATGTATGAAAAAATTAATATCCATGACCTTAAAATATAAACTAAAGATTTTTGAATCATATAAAAACCATTAAAATAAAGATGTATATTACGAGTATTATGTAGTAGAAAAATGTTGCCATGCAATTGTTTGCAATGAGTCACACTCTTATTTAAGAAAAATATGACGAATCGAAATGAAACAACAAAAATGCAACAACAACAGCAACAATTTAAATTGCAACGTAAAAAACCAAAAAATAAAAAATAAAAATAAAATAAACGCAGAAAAAACCAATAGAAAAATAACTGAGTGCAAAACTAAAAATAATCCGTAAAAGTTCATGGCTAGAAAAAAACATTAGTGGAAAGAGAAATACAGAGTACGTGTGTGTAAGAGAGGGACATAAATGACATTCCAAACATTCAATTCATGTTTGTTAATTAGCAAACAACGATTGGAGTCGAGCTCAACATGCGGCCAAACCGCGATGAGTCAAAATCTTGCGTGCCACAGAGACAAGATACCGTAATAATGAGAGATCAGCCAAAGCACAAAAAACTCACACCACTAAATGGACAAACAATTTTGTATTTGACTTAAGCAAATAATTATAACAAATAATCCATGTAATTAAAGACTTTTCCGCTCCATTAACCTGAGTGGAGAAGATAGGAAAAAAAAAATGGATACGAAATGGATAAAAAAAAATTAAGATTATAGCGTTTAGAAGTGTGGACATTTTTTTTAGAAAATGAACTAAGTCGGGGTGGGAGGTGGATGGAATGAGGTCAGTGTCATATATATAATATTTATAAAGTTATACACAGTAAGGAGGCGTTTTTCCAGCGATGATCAATAGCTTCGATAACCAGTATAGTGAAAACTGTCGAGCTCCTCAAAATAGCCATCCTCCGGAGACTGCACGTCTTCATTGTTGGCAAATCTTTTATCACCGATCAATTTTTTTTTTTTTCAAGTTTGGAAACAGAAAATAATCCCAATCTGGTGAAAAGGTTGCATAAGAAAGCAATTCGAACTTTAACTCATTGATTTTGGACATCGCGAACACGGATATGTGAACTGGTGCTTTGTCTTGATGAAACAAAAACATCTGTTATCTCGCGCACTTTCAGTCAACGGTCATCCAATATCATTTTGTGGATTTTCTTCACCATTTTTGGAGGCCTCACAGTTACATTCTTTTTAAGAAATTGTCGTTTTCGACAAATGTCAATTCACCACTGAGATAATAGATTGGTTTGAATTTATTTAGATATTAAATAAAAATATGCTTAAACGTGATATCAAAATTAACCCATCAACATGAAGGTGTTAAGTTAGCTGATCAACAATTTCAACAAACAAGTTGAATCGTTAATCAATGGCACAACCTCTTGTACTTAGGCAAACCCTCTCGCTCACTCTCCCTCTCTACTCTTTCTTGATAAAATAACAGAATGATTTTTCTTTTATATCTAATGACTAATGGTTTGTAAATATTTATTCGTCATTTTTAAAGAAATGTGTACAAATTCTAACTAGTTGGTACAGCGCAATGGAAATTTTAAAAAAATGTTTTTTATACTGGACTTATGAACTCAGATTTATGAAAATTTTTTAAGTACAAGATTGTCAGTCATTTTTTGTGACAAATTTTTAAATAAATGGTTAAACGAGAATGGAATGAGAATAATTTTAATAAAAACTTGAAATAAAAAATTTACGAATGTTTACGTACCAATAGGCAATATTTTTATTTCTCTCCAAACTACTACCAAAATGGCTAGCAAACATTTATTTACAAATAACAGGCGAAATTAACCCTATTATTCTACGGTTTTATTCCTTCATAGAAACGTTCCTTCATTGCATCGTATTTCATTCACATTGGATTTATGTTTTAAATTTTTTAAATTTTTTTTTTTTTATTTTATTTCATTTTTTGTTTGTATTTTTTTTTATTATTTTATTTTCATTTTTTGTTTTATTTTTAAATATATTTTTAATCCATCTTTTGAAAGTATTTATTGTTTATTTTTTTTTTTAAAATTTTTAATAATTATTTGTAATATTTTTATTTATTTTTTATATTTTTTATTTTTTTAATTTTTTTTTTTAATATTTTTCATATAATTTTTATATTCTTTCTTAATATTTTTATTAATTTTTTAAATATTTTTAATTTATTTTTTTAATATTTTTCATTTATTTTTTTAATATTTTTTAATATTTTTCATTTATATTTTAATTATTTTATCCAAAATATATTTTTATTATATTTTTTACTATAATTTATGCTATATTTTTTAATATAATTTTAATTTATCTCTTGAAAGTATTTAGCATTTATTTTTCATAAAAATTTTAATACTTTTTAATGTATTTTTTCATATTTTTCATTTATTTTTTAATATTTTTTATTTATTCTTCAATATTTTTCAATATCTTTCATTTATTTTAAATATTATTAATTCTTTTATTATTTTTCTTTAATGTTTTAATTATTTTGTTCCAAAATAAATTTTTGTTTTGTTTCAGTGGAAGTAATTAATGTGATTAAGGTATAAATACGTGTAAATTTTTCGGAAAAAACAAGTTTTTTTAATGTGTTCTTTATAGTTTTAAGAATATATATACACATTTTTAAATCGCTTTATAAAAAAAACAGAAGTTATAACGGCTTTCGTTAACCTATGTCTAAGCTTCATGCAACGTAAAAAAAAACTTTAAACGCGATTTCCTCGAAACTATTTTTTTTTTTTTAAACGGTTCGATAGATAACTCGAAATCTATTGGTTTAATTTCAATGATTTTTTTTGCATTTTGTTCGTTATTTAGTCCTTTAAGCATTTCCCCTAAATTCAAGTATCTATTTTTTTATATAAACAAAAAAGCGCGCGAAAATGTATCTATTTTTTTAACATTTTTACTTCAACTTCCGCCATAATTAAAAAAAAACCCTCCGGGGTCTTGCGTAGGGGGGATGCTTAATATATGGTCTATGCTTTAAAATGTCATTTGATTTTTTGTTTCCGATACATGGTAAAGGTCATATCCATCGAACCGTTTTGGATGTCTTTTTTTCGTTGCCATTTTCAGCGCCCTCTATATAAAAGCCAGAACTGTATTTTTTAAAGTATTTTTTATGCACAATAACCTGTATAAATTAAAAAAAAATAACTTCTTATATTTGAAACCATCTCCTGGTCCAGCATGCTACCTACTCGACTACCGAGGCCGCGATTTATTATTTTATTCCATTTAATTATTTTTTTATATAAATTTTTTAAATTAGTTTTTATTTTATTTAATTATTTATCTAACGTAAATTATTATTTTATTATTTAATTATATTTATTTTATTTACTTATTTTTTATTTTATTCAACATCTTTTATTTTATTATTTTCATATTAATTAATCATTTAAATTTTTATCGCGTTTATTTTTATTTTTATTTTTATTTTATTCTAAATTTATATTTTATTTATTTTAATTTTATTCTTTTCTTTAGTTTTGTTTTGTTATTGTAGATTCTTATTATTTATTTTTTATGCTTAATATTTTGTTTTGTTGTAGATTCTTATTTTTATTTTTTTATCTTTTATATTTTGTTATTGTTGTAGATTCTTATTTTTTATATGTAAATTTAAGTTTTTAATTACATGTAATTTTAATTTTTACTTTATAAATTTTATTTAATTTTTAAAGTTTTAATATTTAGTTTTAATATTTAGTTTTAATATTTAGTTTTTATATTTTATTGTTTATTTTTAATATTTTTACTTTTTAATTCTTTTTTAATATTTTTTATATTTTATTTTTCATATTTTTTAAATATTTTTTTTATAATTTTTTTTTATATTTTTATATTTTTATATTTTTCATATTTTTATATTTTTATATTTTTTATATTTTTTATATTTTTTCATAATTTTTTATATTTTTTATATATTTTTTTTTATTTTTTTATATTTTTTGTTTTGTTTTTTTTTTTTTGTTTTTCTTTTTTGTATATTTTTTAATATTTTTTTTTTATTTTTTTATATTTTTTTATATTTTTTTATATTTTTTTATATTTTTTTATATTTTTTATATTTTTATATTTTTTATATTTTTTATATTTTTTCATATTTTTTTATATTTTTTATATATTTTTTTTATATTTTTTATATATTTTTTTTATTTTTTTATATTTTTTGTTTTGTTTTTTTTTTGAATATTTTTTTTTATATTTTTGAATATTTTTTTTTATATTTTTTTTATATTTTTTTTTATATTTTTTATATTTTTTTTATTTTTTTTTATTTTTTTATATTTTTTTATATTTTTTTATATTTTTTTATATTTTTTTATATTTTTTTATATTTTTTTATATTTTTTATATTTTTTATTTTTTTATATTTTTTTATATTTTTTTTTATTTTTTTATATTTTTTATATTTTTTATATTTTTTATATTTTTTATATTTTTTATATTTTTTATTTTTTTATATTTTTTATATTTTTTTATATTTTTTTATATTTTTTTTTATATTTTTTTATATTTTTTTATATTTTTTTTATATTTTTTTATATTTTTTTATATTTTTTTTATATTTTTTTAATATTTTTTTTTATATTTTTTTATAATTTTTTTATAATTTTTTTATAATTTTTTTATAATTTTTTTATAATTTTTTTATATTTTTTTACGTTTTTTAAATTTTTATATTTATATTTTTTACGTTTTTTAAATTTTTATTTTTATATTTTTTTTACGTTTATTAAATTTTTATTTTTTTTTTTTTTGTATTTTAAAAATTTGATTGCTAGATAAAACCAAAATACTGTGAAATCGTTAAAAAAAAAAAAAATAACTGGCCATTTCCGCCCTTGAAGGGTTATTAAGGGTTATTAAGTTTGTACACAATTGACCGAGAACCGTACCTACAGGTTTAACGCCGACTCCGAACGGCGATGAACGGAATGTTCTTTTTGTCAAGAAGCTTTACATGGCATTTTGAGTACTCTCTGAGGTTTGCCATTGTCTGCAGAGAGGTGGCGGCCGTACAGAAAAATTATTTTATTTCAATAATTTTCTGTCGCTGCTGAGGTTCGAACCCGGGTCTTCAGGTTCGTTGACATAGAAGCCACGCACTTTAACCAACTACGCCACGGATGCCACTGTGAGTTCATTAGTAACTCCCTTTGTAAATTTATGAACCTATTTAACAACTTAGGCGATAATGTGTCGAACGGTTTAGATTAAATTCGATAGATTTGTGAATCAAATTGTCATTAAAAAATTACAATTGTGAGAATGTCTGTTTAATCACATTTTACACTTCAAATTCAACTTTTTACAAGTTAAAACACTAAATAACAAGTTGAATTTAATTTATAAAAAGTTACATTTAATGTTAAGTTAAAACACTAAAAAAAAGTTGAATTTGATTTATAAAAAGTTACTTTTTATGTGTAAAAAGTTGAAGTCAAAAACCTGTATATCCCAAAGTATTCTTGGCTTGGATGATAAAGTAAATATAGCTTTTAAGCTTGTAAATCAACAGCTTTTAATTCTATAATTACGAAAACAGTTGTTTCCTTGGCTTTTTATTTACGTTTAAAAAAACAAACGTTTCTTGCAAAGTTCAATTCCTCATAATTTTTTCAATTTTATCGTAAATTATTTTGGTGTACAACAAAAAAATGTGTGTTTGCCAATTTGTTAGATTTTTGAGGCACTTTCTTTCTCTCCCTCTGGATGAACATGTGTAAGAAAATTTGAACTGGAAATAAAATTGAGGTGCATGAATTGGCAAAAATACAAAATGATGTAAATTTTATTTATTTACAACCTTAACATAAAGCAATTACCTTAATTTGTGGCCTGAAGCTATTTTTTTTTTTCTTCTTATTCTACTTTTACTTAAACCACATTCAAAGTTCAACCGCGCCCAATTTATACAGACTTGTAAGGGTAAACTTTTTTGCTCCTTACTGTATTCGGGGGCGAACTGGGTTTTTCTTCTTTGCCAATTTTTTCAAAGCCTGAAAGGAAATCAAAATATGAGTGGGTGGGGTGGGCTCAGGTGTGTGTGGGTGCGTGAGTGAGTACAGAGACAATCTGGAAGTGTCTTTGCTGTGTCAACATGTTCAACCAGTCAGTCAGTCAGTCAGTCAGTCAGCCAAAGAGCCAACCAACCGACCGACCTAGAGTAGCGCAGCACCGCACACAATAAAATCTTTTGACAAGTGGGCGAGTAAAACAACAAAAGCAACAACAACAAGCAGTCTTAATGCATTCTTTTTGAAACATCAAATTGAATGATATTCAAAGGGCAGCCCTAGCAGCGGCGAAAGTAAAGTAAAAGGGGAAAAAAAGCTTTTAAGAAATTTTCAACGCTGTTTCAAATGCTGATTGACAGCTTTTAAATTTTACTCGAGCTTACATTCGTGCGCCCCCATTGTTTTACAATCTGCTGCTTTTTCCTTTTGAGATGGCAACCCAGGCAGCAGGCATTCAAGGTATTTGTTTTAACATCAATTTAATGGAGTCTGCAATTAAATTTTCCTTCAAAATTTTCTAATAAATTGGCCCAAGCCAGCAAGTTTTGAGCTTTAGTTTTAATTATTTTCTGCAGTTACAGTCACGGTTATTTAATGAGTATTATTTTAATTGTTGAATTTTAATGTGTTTGTTTTTTATGATTCGCTTCGGTTGGATATTCAAATTATTTTTATTCGTTGCAATAAAAAAGAATAAAATGTTTTTCTTGGAAATACATAGAACTACTCTGGATATTTGTTAATTTCTTTGCGATACTTTGTTAAATATTTAATTTAAGGCGTATATTGAAAACGTTGCAATTTTATATTTTGCACCGATTTTTTTTTATATTTCATGCCAATGTCAAGTTGGTTTAGTTATGCTTACGACGACATCAAATATTTTTTATGCTTGGCTGTCGTCTGGTTGGCTTATTTCATCATTACATAGTTGATTAGCAATATTTATTTATTGCTTTTATCAGTAAACAATGACAAGAATTGATTAAATGACGTCAATTTCAACTTTTATTACATCTATGGCGTAGTGCTCACTATTATGGCTGCTTTCGCAAAAATAGGCCAGCGATCATTTAAGGTATGTCACAACGCTATCAATCGTCGCACATTGGGACAACTTAGAATAAAATTGTCACTTAATTTAATCAAATGTGAAACTGAATTGGTTTGTGATTTCATATTAAGAAGAGTTTTGACTTCAAATCAGAATTTAAAATTTGGAAACTCATTATGAAAGCGACCCATCCGGATCAAAATATCATTATTTTTAAAAATTTTTTTTTCTAACAGAATTTTCTCAATAAAAAGTTTACAAAAGTATTTATTTCATAGGAGCCCACAATTTCTGAAATGGAATTATTGGGTCTAGGCCTCGGAAACTTAAATAATATTCGGTTTTATCTGACTTCGAGTTACTAAAAGATTCAAACAATGTTAATTTCAAGGCCTACATCAAAATTTGGAAACAACATGTGAAGGTCCCGGTTCAAGACCCCGCTATTTTGAAAAATATTTAGTTTAAACCGATTTTGTCAAATTGTAAAGCCGAGGTTACATTTTTTAAAATGGAACTAAAGAAGGGGGTCCTGGATTTAGATGGAAGAAAGATGACTTAGCCGTTTCAGCACTTGAAAGGACTTCAACCGAGCTAGTTATGATCAAAGTACATCCGAAATCAAATTTTGATAATCCGAGGTCAAAATTTCGAATCTCAATATGGAAGTCTTGGGTCAAAAGCTCGTCGTTATTATTAAAAATATACTTTTTACTTTGGTTCCCAAGAGTTCGAAGGTTAAATGTCAGAATTCAAAATGGAGAACTCTGGTTCAAACTTCGGAAATTTCAAAAAAATATTCAGTTTTCAGTGAATTTGAATTCCTGAAAGTGTTGATTTCAAATTCGAAATAAAAATTTTAAAAATTAAAAGTAGTGGTTCCAGGGTATACTCTGGTTCTTCAGTTTCCGTAAAATATTCAGTTTAAACTGAATTTACGTTAATTACCGTTTGCAGAAGTGTTAATTTCTTATCAAGTTAATAATTTGGTATTTTAATATGGGTCTTGAGTCCGTATTCAACAAAAAAAAAAAATATTCAAATTGGATTGGGAAAATTTTAACAGTCTGAACTTCATTTTTGAAGAATTTGAAAACTCAAAATGGATGTTCCGGGTCTAGACCCTAATTATTAAAAAAATATTCAGTTTAAACAGAATTTGCATTGATGAAAGATTGCCCAGGTGTTTATTTCAAAACCCAGTTAAAAATTCAGAAATTCAAAATGGCATATTTCGAGTCTAGACCCCGCAATTAAAAATTTTTTTTCAGTTTAAACTGAATTTAGGTTTAAAAAGCCGTGTTCATTTCAAAGCCCAGTTAATAAATTTTAAAATTCAAAATAACGTATTTCTTGTCTAGACCCCGCAATTTAAAATATGCTGTTTGAACTAAATTTTCGTCAACAAAAGGTTAAATTTGAATTTGGAAAACTCAGAATGAAACCCCGATATTTTTAACATCGAGGTTTGAACTGAATTTCCGTCAATAAAAGGTCTTAACTTTATACATATTTCCAAGGTGACAATTTGAAAACTCCAAATGCTAGTTCCGGGTAAAAACTCTAGTTACTCAATTTCAAAACTAAATTAAAAATTAAGACATTAGATGAACTCATGTTTAGACTCCGTAGTAAAAAATGTAAGGTTGGTACTAAATTTTCGTCAATAAAAGAGAAAATAAAAAACATTGTTAACTGACAATTCCAGGCCAAAATGAGAAAACATAAATTTGAAGTCTGGGGTCTGGAGCCCGTTATTTTTAAAACTACTTATGTTTGAGATGAATGTGCGTTGTAATATTTGTAAAAGGCTAAATTTCAAACTAGAGGTAAAAATTTTGTAAATTTTAAATAAAGATTCGGGGTGAAGACCTCGATATTTTAAAAACAATTCTATTTAATTTGAATTTGAATGTTGGTATGAGTATGGGAGAGGGCTGGGTTGTGAACCATTGCTTTTTTTCTTTCCATAATTTACATATCGCCAATCTTTCAACTGTTTGTCTTTCAAATTTGTCTTTTAACATGATTCGATTTTTGCAGTTACACCGGAGTGTACAAATGTAATGCTTGCGCCAGCATTACATCGTGTTTGGAAATCGACTGCGAAAACTTTTGCGAATGGAGAGCTCCGAGTTGACTTTTCCAGACAAAATTGATGATCTGAAGCAGAGAAAAACAGCAGAAAAGTCAAAATCACCAGCAAAACCATCACTGAAGAAGGCACAACCAGCATCATGCAAGCGTCCTAAGGCAAAAGAACCATCAAAACCATCTGATGAGGATTGATTTTCGTACCATTTGTTTAGGTTTCGAGGAACTCCCTAAAATTCACTTGAAGTGCGCCAATATTGACGGTGTTCGTATTTCACATGGAAACATTGCGACACCAATTTGGATGAAGAAGAAGAAAATTATGATTGAACACTTCCATTCATTCCAATTTTTATTCTAAGTCATTATAACTTGTTTTGCATCTTGAGGCCTTCTGAATAAAAAAAATCTTAACTTACTATGAAATGAATGGTGTTTTACATCGTATTTTCAGACTTTTATTGGAATATGCATGATGGTTCACAACCCGTCCACTTTTTGGAAGAGCCAAAAATCACGTCTTTAGAAAATTGGCAGAAGAGAGTTAAATTTTAATGAAAACGCTAATCTGTCTGCATAAAAAAGTTGCGTTGTATATTCACCTTTCCAACGGTATCTGAAATTATTCGATATCTTAATTCTGTGAAAAGTTAGAGCTCAAAAGCAAAACCCGGTTCACAACACAGCCCTCTACCCTACTAAATTCAGATCAAGGATCAAAATTTTTAACTTCAAAACAGAGGTGCCTCCAAAAATGTACTCGGTTTGAATTGAATTTGCCTCGATAAAGATTTGTTTAAGTGCTGATTTGGGTTCGTCAATAAAATAATTTTTTTAGCTTTGAACCAAAGATTTCCGGTATTATACCTATTCAGTCAAATCTACCTTGGTGCGAAATGGGATTCTAGTGGGGGAATAATAGGCAATCAAGTGAAACATGTGTAGGAAGTTTTAAGCGGACGTAACGTCGTAGAAACATGACCATTTGAAACTAAGTGAAGTGTTGCCATTTTTTATTGACTGAAGTACATTTCAAGTTTTGAGCAATTCTACCCACAAACTTCTCTACCACCAACTACAACTGGCTCCCGGAATTTATGCCCCATGAACTTACGCCCGAAAAAAAAATGGTAAAAAAGCCCGAAATTCTCCATACAAAATCGGGCATTAATTCCTAGGGAAAAGTACCCGAAATTTGGGGTGATTTGGGGTGAACCTACATTTTCAATGAATTTCAACTACGAAATCAAAGAGAGACAGCCTACATAAGATTTTTTTGTTTGTATTAGTATATTTGAATATTTGAAAATGACTACACACACAAAAATGTCAAATCGTCACAGAGGCGGTTGTTATGAAAAATGTTTTCACCAAACTTAAAACAAAACAAATCATATTTGTTCTCCATAGCTCACAGGTACGCACCATTAGAAAATAATTATAACAACAAATGTGTTTAAATTTCAACAAGAAAAATTGAAGCAAGAAAGATTTTATCCATTAAAATTCGAACAACAAAACTTTCAACTGAAATTTTTGAAAATGGAAGCACCGCTCCTGAGTTTTTTTATTTTCAAATTTAATTTCGGGTACATTCGTTTCTATATTTTCTCGCTCATATTACAATATATCTGTACTCTAATGTTGGCGAATGTACCTTGAGTGTACTGCCAATATAGAAGTATTACATATATGGGTCATGTTTTTGTGTGTTTGTGCCAAAAAATGGGTCTTTTTTCAAATATTTCAAATGGAAGAAAGACCAAAAAAAAAAATTGGAATCTAGGCCCGAAAAAAATCGGGCATTTTTCCAAATTAAAATAAAAAAAACGCCAGAATTTTTGTTTATTCCCAAAAAGTTCAGAAATTTCAAGCTCCTTGTGATAAAATGGTTTGCCCTTGTACGGAAGGTACAAACATTTTTGGGCTTTTTTTTTCGTTTTTGTTGGGTAAAATCCCGTTTATTTCGAAACCATTAATTTACTACTCAAATCTGTTGTTTAATATTTTGAGTCTTACATTGAATCTGGATCAATCAGCGTGATTTCCATTTATTTTTTAAGGCTATATTTCCAAACCATTCGGGCGTAATTTCCTTCTTTCGGGCTCAATTGCCATTTCAAATTCGGGTGTTTTTCCGAAATTTGATGCTATAGAAAATCGGGCTTTTTTGCCATTTCTCTTTTCGTGCGTAAGTTCATCGGACGTAAGTTCTGGGAGCCCTACAACTTTTAAGTCGTATATATTGATAAATATTAATTTCAGTTGATTAGAAATAAGTAAAGAAAAGCAGAAAGGTAAAATAATAGTATCATAGACTGGCCGGAATTTGAATCCGGAACCCCTGGGATGGCAGTCAAGCATGCTACCTAATTCATCACCGAGGCCGCCATTTTTCATTTAAAATATGACATTTTTTTTAATCAAAATTGGATGATTTAATTATTTCAATTTTATAAAGTAATAGATCTGGCCCAATGTGTGACGAGAATACTCACAAAGAGTACACGAAAAGCAGTAGACAAAGACTAGACTTACCCCCTCCTCGGGCTATATCACGAAACAAAGCACGAACGACAAAAACAAAAGATCACCAAGCACTACGAATACTTTCTTCCATTCAAAAATCTATTGCTTCTCGTGTCTTGCATATTGTTTGTGTGCTTTTTCGTGATACAGAATGAAGGGGTTAGAAACCAAGACGAGCACGTGTTTATTTGTTGCAAGGTTAGATGATGAAACGTTATTTTTTAATTTTAATTAACCAAAAATAAAAAGCACGAGAAGAGAAAAACTAATCCAGTTAATTAACAGTAAAATGATTGATTTAATTTAGGCCAGTCTTTTGATGATTGCAAAGACACAAGTGAAAAGGTAACAAATAGCGGAATTCTTCTTACGTTTCATTTCAGTGCAGTTTGTAATTGAGAGATGATGATGGGGTTAATGTTGAATGAATATATTCATAAATTTTAAACAAAACAATGCTCGAGAGCGTGTAGGTTTTATGAGATTAAAAAAACGAGAACGAAAATGAGAAGAGCGAAAATCGAAATATTATCAAGTCATATCAAAGACATGATTAGATAAAAGTATAAATAACGTCAGAAGGTAAAAGAAAAAAAATATGAAGAAAGCACATACATATATGAAAAAAATATAACCGAAAAGCGTGTAAGATCGAGGTAAAAAAAGAAGGCCGTGGGTGTTATAAGCCATATAATTATGATGCGATACAACTGCGAAAAAAAAACAATAAAAATCTATTTTTAAAAATGTTAAAGACAGGAATTTGTTTGATCGAAAATGGAATATATTAAAAATTCTTGAGCTTTTAAGCTTTAAATAAAACACACATACGCACACACACACTAATACACAGCTACGAAGAAGAAGAAAATGAACAAAAGAAAAACAGTTATAGTAGAAAAACGCACCAGCAAGAAATTTATTACTTTTTTTCCAGTTTACTTTTTCCCGTCTTAATGTTTACGCAACAAATGGAAAATTATTGTTGTTTCTTTTAACTACTCTCTATAAATACTGTCTAAATGAAATTTAGACACGCACAAGCATTGAGCCAAAAGTATTTTTTGCGCAATTAATCGTAAAAACGTCAATATAAAAAAACAGGCCATCAATAAAGATATGAAAAAAAAAAAACAAACGTCAATATTAGATATGAACATGAGAAGCAGCCCAACAAGAGGGAAGTGAGTCCACTTACCCATCACCTGCCTCCGTTGCTGACTTAGGAAGGATAAAGTTCAATAAAAAAACACTAAATTGAATATAAATCAATTATAAAATAAGCTGAAAGGAAATTGAAAGTGCTGTGGTTGACATTTAATGGGTAAACATTGTGGGTAACTAGACTCAATGTAGCAAATTGAAATGTCAAAATATAAGGCAACAGCCATATTCAAGGTTATTCAAATAATAATTATTTATTTTTTTTTTTTTTTTGCCATTAATTGCTCTAGAATGTTTCTTGCTTTCATGTTAAAACTCGAACTTTTTAGTACAAAATACTTGGTATCATTAGGTCCCACATCTCTAATAATTATTCTGACTTTTCATAATTCCAACTTTTTAACGTTTTTGGAATGGGTTTCGAACCTGAAGAAAACATTTGTAGTTCAATATTAATTCTACCAAACTAACGGCTACGAAAACTAGTTATGTAAAATGAAACATTTGACATAAAGAGAGTGTTTTGAACGTCACACAAACAAATAAATGGTGACGCCAAAATGACGGCCTTAAAATGTATTCGTTTCGAAAATCGACCAACGAGAAGTAAGGAAGTTTTCATTACGTACGCTGATAGTGTTTGAGATGAAATGTCAGTACATTCAGAAAAAACCCCTATCTTTTTGTGATAAAAAAAAATCTCTATTTTTGATAATAGCAGTTTTCTCTGTCTCAAATAAAATTTCCTTCAATTGGAATAAATTTTCACATATTCGAAGAAATATTTCTTCACTTGTGGGAAATGAAAATATTTCAAGTCTCTAATAATGATAAGTATTTTTCTCGCACTAAAAAATTCTCATTTATAGATAAAAATTTCTAGAATATGAAAAGTTTTCTCTATTGTAGATAAACAATACACTATGGGAAATATTTTCTTCAATAAAAACAAATCCGTTCTCAAAAATAAGTCTTTTTCTCTAAGAACGATATATTTTTTTTTTATATTTCTCTTTTTCATGGAAGCTTTTTACCATTTTTAGAGAATTTTTGGTATCACATTTAGAGAAAAGCATTTTCTGGAGCAAACTCTATACCATTTTTCTCTAAATATGATGCCCTCTTTTATCATATTCCGAGTGACTTTTTTCTGAGTGTAATTTTTTAAATTTAAAATGGCGCTTATGAGAGCTATTTTTTTTCATTTTGTTCGAAAAGTTCCTAAACTTCTGATAGTTAGTAATGTTCACAAATAATTTAGTGCAAGCAACTAGTTCAATAACTAGTAAGTTCCCTAGGAAATAGAGAACTTTGATTAGCATATACGCAATATTTTCCTCT
This sequence comes from Pherbina coryleti, assembly GCA_943735915.1. Lineage (NCBI taxonomy): Eukaryota > Metazoa > Arthropoda > Insecta > Diptera > Sciomyzidae > Pherbina > Pherbina coryleti. Next base: position 37,336,002 of record OX030950.1, read on the forward strand.
TTTCCTCCAAAAAAAGAAACCAAAAAAAGAAGCTACTTCAAAACAGAAGCCAGACAAAAATTAATGGAAGTATATGGCGAAGAAGTAAGAAGTGGTTTGTCCGTTTTCGTGATAGAAATTTTTTAATCATGAATGTTTCGCGTTCTAGCCCTTGGAAGTTAACGACAATAAAGACGCTAATGGAAACAAACAAGCATTCGACAGTCAGAAAAATTGCGAGTTCTTCATATTTGTCTGTTGAAAGCATTCACGATCATTTAAAGTCCGCTGGTTTCGTAAAGAATTGGATGTCCGGGTCTCGCACGAATTAACATTTGCGATCAGCTCATGAAACGTGATAAAATCGACCCAATTCTCAAGCATATGAGATTCGCAAGATGAAAAGTGGATTGTATGCAACAATGTCAACAGAAAAAGAAGCTCGTACAAACTTTCATCAGAAGAAGGCTGTACTCTCAATCTGGTGGGATTGGAAGAGGCCTGTCTACTGCGAGTAACTCCCACAGAATAGAACCATAAATTCTGAAGGCTACTGTGGGCAACTACAAAAATTGAGCGGTGCTGTCCAAAAGAAACGTTCTGAGTTGGTCAATCTAAAGGGGGGTGGTCTTTCATCACGATAACGCCAGGCCTTTTACGAGTTTGGCGACTCACCATAAATAGCTCGAGTTCGGATGGGATGTTTATCTCATCCATCCTATTGTCCAGACCTTGCACCCTTGAATTACAATATGTTTCGCTCCCTACAAAATTCACTGAATGGTAAAACCTTTGATAATGAGGACAGCTTTATCAAATAGGACCTTGAAAGGTTATTTGCAAAGAAAAATAAAATAGAGAAATATGAAATGTGATAAGCACAAAATTAACTTGAAAGTATATAGGACTGTTTTAATCCTGAGTATTTTTAAAATATAAGCAAAAATTTTAGAATAGAAAGGACCATAGAAAGTCAAAGAAAAATAGGTGTGTTGCAAGAAAAAGGTCAAAGTTCACAAAGCTCAATTAATACATAAAAAATACGAAAATACACATCAATCTGCGGTAAACCCATTAAAAACATCAAAATATCATAATAAAGTAGAAGAAGTAGGAAACGTAATAAAAGCACGCAATAATTACAAAAAGTAGTTTTCGGCAAAAACTAAGGAACTACAATAAATTCAAAAATAATCGTAACGTACCAGTAAACCAAATGGAAATTATATGCAAAAGAGAATAAACTTTATTCGCGGCACACCAAAAGAAAATTATATTAGTTTTAATGTTTTTAGCCATGGTTGGTGGTTAGATAGGGTCGGGTCGGGTCGTAAGGACGCGTGTGCTGTTCGGCAGAAAGTAATGTCTGCAAATAACAACGGCAGCGAAGTATTGAAGAAAACAAACAGCGCAGCAAAATTTAAGAACATTTGCCAAACCACTGTCACACCGAGGAAGCGTTGATGTAGGGCTGAATAAGTGGGTGGGCTGGCTTAGTGCATGGCAGGCAAGTTATTCGGTTCTGTGTCTTCTGTTAAGCACAGAAGAAGCTATGTTAAATATATTTGTATATAAAACGAATTCGCAAATTTCTACAACAAAAACAAAGAAAAGAACAAAAAAAAGTAGAGAATTAAAACAGAAGTAGTACATAAAATACATAGCTAGAGACACAGACGCGCCACGTTTATTGATTTGGTGTGTATGTAAATGTGTAATGAATTCAAAACGAAAAGCGAAAAACTGAAGGATATTTTAACGAAAAAAACAAGGACAAAGCATCAAGAAAACTATACGAAAAATTAAAAATAATGAAGTGAAGTAAAACAAGTTAAATAAAGTAGAAAGACAACAAAAAGTTTAAAGGATAAGAAAGTCAAAAGACCTAAAACATGCAATGCAGGAGCAAAAGTAATAAGTAGGTAAAATAGAATAAAATTCAAAAGTAAAAAAGCAAAAAATCTTAAAGCGAAAAAGTTTAAAAAGTCGAAGAAGAAACTTGAAAAAGTTTATTTAAAAGTTCATTAAATTAATTTAATAAAAACTACATTAAAGAAAAAATTGCAAAAAGTTAAAAAGTTCAACTTTGATAACTTTTTAGTTAAACTTTAAAAATAACTTTTCAAAGGTCAAAACGAACGGAACTGAAAAGTAAAAAAAAAAGTAAAACGGGAAAAAAAAGCCAAAGATTTGAAAGAAAAATAAAAAAGAGCATAAAGACTAAAAAGTCAAAGTAAAAAACTTGAAAAAGTTAAATAAAAGTAAGAAATTAAAATATTTAACACCAAAAACTAAAAAAAGTAAATCGGGTAAAAAAATAAAAGCCAAAAATTTAAAAAGCTAAGAAACTTTAAAAATTTGAATAAAAGTAAAACCTTAAGTTTAACTTAAAAACCCCTAAAGAATAAAAACCCCAAAAATGGCAAATTTCTTACAAGATAGATGCAGGAACCAAAGTAAAAAGCGAAAAAAATTAAAACAATTAAAAATTTTTACAAACAATTGAAAGACAAAGAGATAAAAAGTCAAAGTAAAAAAAAAAAAAAATTAAATAAAAAAGTAAAATAAAAAAGAAATAAAAAGTAAACAAAAATCAAATATTAATTATTAGCTACAAAAAATAATAAAGAAATACTTACAAATACAGAAAAAGAAACAAAAGTTATAAGTAAAAGAAAAATAAAAATTTACAAAAGGTAACAAAATAATGCCGAAGAAGCTAACAACTTGATTAATTTTTTTATATATGTTAAAACATAAATAAAAAAATTATTAAAAACCAAAACTATAAAAAAAAATATAACAAAATACTATTTTTTATATATGTTAAAAAATAAATAAAAAAATTATTAAAAACCAAAACTATATAAAAAAAATATAAAAAAAATACTATATAAAAAACTTCGAAAAAGTAAAAGAACAAAATAAAAATCACCAAAGAATTAAAAAGTCAATAAAACAAATCTATATTTACATCAAAAAGGGGAACATGAAACAAATTAAGAAGTTTAAAAATAAAAAGGAAAAAAATTAAAAGTAAAAAAAGGTTAACTACCTAAAGGTCAAAAAGACTTAAATATAAAAAAAATAGGCAAATAAAAAGCAAAAAAAATTTAAAATGAAAGGTAAAAAATTAAACAGTAGAAATAAAAAAGGAAGAAAAAGTACAAAAAAGGAAAAATTAAAATTAAGAAATAAAAAAAACGAACATTAAAATTAAGAATGCTTAAAAACAAAAAAAAAAATATGAAATATGCAAAAATTAAGAATTTAATTCCAAAGGAAGAATAAAGAGAAAGGAAAAGTTAAGAGAAAAGTTAAAAGGCAAAAAAGTTAAAAGAGTAAAAAGGTAAAAAAATTAAAAAAGCGAAACACAGTAAACACAGTAAAAAGTAAAAAGCAAAAAGTAAGAATAAAGAAGTAAAAAGTAAAAAGTTGAAAGTAAAAAGTAAAAAATAAAAAGTAATGAGTGAAAAGCAAAAAATTGAAAGTAAAAAGTAAAAAATAAAAAGTAAAAAATGGAAAGTAAACAGCAAAAAGTGAAAAGTAAAAAGTAAAAGTAAAGAGTAAAGAGTATAAAGTAAAAAGTAAATATTAAAAAATAAAAAAGTAAAGGTAAAAAATTAAAAGTTAAAAGAAAAAAGTAAAAAGCAAAAATAAAAATTAAAAATAAAAAATAAAAAGTGCAAACTAAAAAGTAAAAAGTAAACAGTAAACAGTAAAAAGTAAAAAGTAAAAAGTAAAAAAGTAGAAAGTAAAACGTAAAACTTAAAAAGCAAAAAGCAAAAAGTAAAAAGCAAAAACTAAAAACTTAAAAGTAAAAAGCAAAAAGTAAAACATAAAAAGTAAAAATTAAAAAGGAGAGAGTAAAAAGTTAAAAGTAAAAAATAATTTGTAAAACGTAAAAGGTAAAAAATAAAAATTAAAAAAGTAAAAATTAAAAAAGTCTTGTAAAAAAATAAAAAGAATAAAAGTAAAAAAGTTAAGAAGTAAAAAAGCAAAAAAGTAAAAAGCAAAGAAGTAAAAAAGCAAAAAGTAAACAACTAAAAAATAAAAAACTATAAAATTCGTGAAAAATTTCAACGGCGAGTTAGTAACCTTAATAAACTTTGTATTAATTTGATGTGGCGTCCGTGGCGTAGTTGGTTAAAGTGCGTGGCCGCTATGTCAACGAACTTTGGAGACCCAGGTTCGAACCCCAGCAGCGACAGAAAATTATTTGAATTAAAACAATTTTTCTGTACGGCCGCCACCTCTCTGCAGACAATGGCAAACCTTAGAGAGTAATCAAAATGCCATGTAAAGCTTCTTGAGAACGAGAACATTCCGTTCATCGTCGTTCGGAGTCGGCGTTAAACATGTAGGTCCGGTTCTCGGTCAATTGTGTACAAACTTAACAACACGCACAACACAATTGATCATAAAAAGCTAGGTAAAAGTCATTTCAAGGGCTGAAATGGCCAGTTATTTATTTATTTTTATTTTTTATTAATTTGATAACGAATACGAGTAACTACATATATTTCGGGAATAAATATAAACCGAATTTTTAATTTTTTTTTTTTAATTGGAACCATGCCTGAAAGTTATAATACGATTGGGTTGCTCTATGATGGAATGTACAGTGATGGAAAAAATAATAAAAATAGCAATCACTTTAACATTTCGAAGAATGCATAAAGTTTTAAAGCAAACTATGTGAATGTAACCCACTGTACGCAAAAGTTGGTTATCGGCACTCAATTTTTTGCTTTTTCTCATAATTCGGTAAAAATATCAGTTCTGCAAACCCTTAAATTAGTGCACTCGATTTCGTTTTGGAAAAAAAGTAGAAACGCATTCTACTTACCAAAAAAATCCATTTCTTTCATCGGAAGAACTCATAAGAGGTAAGTGCACCAGTAACTAGTCACACAATACGGAATAGATTAATAAAAATTTAAAAGCACATTCTGCAAGAAAAGTACCATACTTGATCAAATAAAGAGTAGCTTTTGCAAGAAAGCATCTGATACGATACTATTAAGAAATGATCTTCGACTGGGCCGAAGATAAAATACCCCCACGGCCGAACTAAAGTATATTCAAAGTCTTAAGCAGCTAATGAAATGTTGATCTGTAAAAACATTTTCGTCATAGTTTTAACAGAAAATATTCGCTTTTGTTTTTTGATAAAGCCAGTTTGTATGGTAGGTAGGCGTGGTTTTCATCAGATTTGGTTGAATTTCATACTCAGAGTGCAAATTGAATATCAAAGCTCTTATGCTAAATTTCAAGTCCATATAAGTAGGTGTGGTTTTCATCCGTTTTGATTCATCCATATGTACCCGGTATCAATCCGAAAACACAAAAATTGAAACTCCATAAATTTAAAAAAAAAAATAAAATATGTGTTCATTTTAAACTTTAAGGGTTTAAGTTTCACGGAAAATCAATTTTTTACCCGGAAGTGTGTAGTTATCGAAAACAGGAATTCGACAGAATTTACATATATGAAATGTTTTCTATGCCAGTGGTATTTAAAAGTGGTTTAAAACTGAATTTCAAAGGACAGTTTCACATTTCTATTGATTTTTTTTTTCCTTACTCGATTGAATTTTCTTTCTCACAACTACTTTCAGATGGAAAGGTGAAAAAATGTTTCGAGTGTCGTTTAAATTCTATCATCGTTTAAATAGTCTCTAACACTGATGAATCAGAACAGAAGTTTCAAGATAGATATTTGAGTTAAAATTCACAAATTTAAAAAAACAAAAACTCACCTTCAAGTGAACCGTTCGAGTAGATTTTTTTTTCTTTTTTTTTATTATTCTTTTTCCAGACGAACAAGAACTTTCTGATGAAATTTAAACTAAACTCTTGATATTTCGTCTTTCAGTTGATGCGTGCTTACTTGCAGCAAAGAGAGCTTTTATTTGCAACAAACTTTTAATTAATAAACTTTTTCTGCAACACTACAACAATAATGTATATAAAAAAATTCTTCAAAACATTTTCCACTACTTTGGAAAAACTCAGCTATACTTTCATATATTATATATATATTTTTTTCCCGACTTATGCACTAAAAATGGTTGGTTTTGCTTGTACTGTCTGACGTCTGAGAGAACGACGAAGAACGATGATTGAACGGCCAACGTTAGACAGACAGAGATAGAGAGAGAAAGAGATCGAAAATTTTAGCACCTTGATGTGCGCGTGCAACAAATTATTATAATAAAAATTAATCCTAAATACCACCGACGTCGTCAACCAACATAGAACGACAGACAAACGACAATGGCAACACTTGAATCTAAACTAAACTAAACTCTGAAACGAGCTCCAAGCGAGCGCTGACGAAAAGACCAGAACGAACACTACACAATACAAGCGACGATGAAATATATTTTTACAGCATGTTCTTAACTGAAATGAACTGAACGAAACAAATCGAGCCGAGATGAAATGGGTTCGTCAAAATGTGGTGGGTTGATTGGGGCTAGCGCCTCATTCAGCACATTTCACTAAGGGTTGAATTATGCTGTGAATGCGCTAGTGCCTCCAGCAATGGACGCTGAGGTTGTTTCAAGAGTATTACTAGACAAGCTGGAGAGAAAATGACGTTTGATGAAATATAAAAGAAATCAAAGACAAGAGCACATGCACCCATATAAGGAGAGGACATAAAAAGACACGAAGTGGCACAACTAAATGACAGCTAGCAGCGAATAAAAGAATTTGACGCCAAAAAACAACAGAGTTCTTGAAATGCTGTCTGTCCGGCGGTTTAAGAGATGCAATGACAACAGCAGACAGCAACATGAAAAATCTAGTAAGTTCATAAAAAAAAAAAGACTAAAGAAAGCCCAGTAGTCTGCGAGAAGAGAATTCCATATAAAAGTATAATGCGCTGAAATTCAATTCTATCTATAGAGCCTCCTCGTTGACCATGTAGAGAATAGAAATCTAGAATCGTATGGCAGGAGCTGTCTTTATAAAGGAACACACATCGCATAAGGAAATAGATGCTCTGCCACCAACACACACAATTAACAATGAGCTCATTTTAATGGTGACTGACTGACTGGCTAACTGGGAAAGAGAGCTCTTGCAAAAAGAGTAAGAGAGAAGGAGCGATAGAGAGAGAGTATGATAATATATGTATGTACTTGGTGTCGCTTCGAATAAACTAATATTTGTTTTATTAGCAAACTAATCCATTTTCTGTCTCGATAGAATTAATTTTTGGACAAAAGTAATCGTTAACGTGTCTTTTGTGTGTTTTGAAGTGATTATGTTTTATTGGATATAGGCTGTCATTTTTCCGATTACATTATAAAATTTCCGAAATGGTTTCCAATTCCAATCTAAAAAAAAAAAAAACTGCTATCTACGAAATCCTTCACGGAATATAGTTTAAATGTTAACTATCTCATTTATAAACGTGATTATCTTATGCTGCCTTTTAAGTCTTGCGCCTCGGCAGCACTAAGCATTGCAAGATAGATGAATTTTTTTTACAAAAATTGTTTAGAAAATTTTCGTAAATCCCTTTCGCGTGATTAAAAAACGATTGTTCGGGAAAATTTTTTGAAAACTTCTAAGCAAAAATCACAATATGTAGGGTGTTTTTTTTAGGGGTTTGTTTTTCGAATAGAGATAAAACACAAGAAAATCGTTTTAATGTCCATCAATTTGGCTTTATTGGAAGGATAATTTTATGCCATTAATGTTTAAATATGATTTCGGGCATGTGGCCGCCGCGGCTGGCTTGAATAAAGCCAATTCTACAGGTCCAATTTTCAACCACTTTTTCGAGCATATGGGGCCGTATGTCGGCAATAACGCCACGAATGTTGGCCTCCAAGTCCCCTAACGTTTCTGGTTTGTTGGCGTAGACGAGCGACTTCACATATCCCCATAGAAAATAATCCAATGGTGTCAAATCACACGATCTTGGTGGCCAATTGACAGGTCCATTCCGCGAAATTATGCGCTCATCGAATGTAGCGCCATCTTGTTGGAACCACAACTCATCCACATTCATGCCATCCAATTCGGGAACAAAATAGTCGGTTATCATGGCTCTATACCGGTCTCCATTAACGGTAACTGACTCTCCAGCATTATTTCGGAAGAAGTATGGCCCAATGACTCCACCAACCCATAGAGCACACCAAACAGTCAGTTTTTGTGGATGTAATGGCGTCTCAAGGATCTCATGTGGATTCTCTTCACTCCAAATGCGGCAATTTTGCTTGTTGACGTAGCCATTCAACCAAAAATGAGCCTCATCACTGAACAAAATTTTGCGATGAAAATCAGCATCGAGATCAATCTCATTTTCGGCCCATTTGCAAGCGTTGTTCTTTTGTCAACCTGTTCATGATGAAATGGCAAACCAAACTGAACATAAATGACATTAGAGTTGCCAGATTTGACCACAAAATGCCAGTTTTATCTCTATTCGAAAAACAAACCCCTAAAAAAAAACACCCTTTACATACAGTGTTGCGCAAAACAATAGCAACAATCGCCTTGTTACATTTGGAATTCATATATACCACATTTTAATGGTATTTCGCCATTATTCTTTATAACTTCTGCGCATCTTTTTGGCATTGTATTGCTAAATTGTCTAACGCATTGTTTGGGATCTAATTCTACTTAGTTTTTAACTCTTGGAATAATTAATTTTTATTTTTAAAGCGTTGGATCCCTAATTCTGTTTTAAGGATCCTAAAAAAATTTTCAATGGGATTCAAGTCTCGTGATTTGGCTGGGCTATGAAGAACTTGAATGCCGTTGTCACTTAACCAATTCTTAATCAGCCTCGATGTATTTTTCGGATTATCTTGTTAAAACACCCATCGCAGAGGCTTATTTCAATCAGCATGGTAAGCTTATAATTTTCAAGAATATTTTTGTACTTTAAAATATACATTATCCTCTCTATTGGAGTAAAATGCCCAAAATCATAACTAGAGAAACTGGTCCAAATCCCCTAACTGCCTTCACCATGCTTTACAGTTGCTTTGCAGTTCCGCGGATTGAGTCGTTCACCTTTACGGCGTCTCACTGTGCGTCTCACACACCATCCGAAATAATCAAATTAAACTCGGACTCATCGCAAATAAGTACAGTTTTCTACTTTTGAATCGACCAGTTTATATGAGCTTTTGCAAAATCAAGGCTATAGAAAGAAGAAATAAAGGTATAATGTAAAGATTTTTTTTTTTTAGTTTAACCATTTTTTAAAATGCTTTTGCTGGCCTGTAACTTCTTAACTCATCCTCTGTAGCCCACGTACACACTGTAGTGTGATGAATATCCAAGATAATTGTTTTCACAACTTTAGAGAATATGTGGTCTGCCACCGGGGTGTAATGTAATGACTTCACATATTGCCTGGGAAATACAAGACCTGTTAATATTAATTTGTTCTTGTAGAAGAGAAAATAAGCAGTTGTCAATACTACCTTGTATTATTATACCATGGTTTGTACCAAAAGCAAGTGAAAAAGTACCGTTACTCACTGTTCTCCACTTGCTTGCTTTCAGGTATGTACATTGTTGCTATTGTTTTGCGCAGCCAATTTCGAAAAATTTTAGATAATTGTTGTTGCAGTTAGAATAAAAATAGTTTTTGTTTTTGTAAATACACTTATTTTTTCTCTTAACTGTGGTGGACCAATAAAAATTATAAGTTGTATAAAAAGCATAATTAATATGTGGTATATATGAATTTACATTGTGATAAGAGAATGTTGCTATTGTTTTGCGCAACACTGTATAAGGTGTGTCATCCCTTCAATATTCATCCTCATCGAAAACTTCCCACAGTTTCCAGAATATTCATTTTTTATTTAAGAAAAGATTTTGCTGAATTCAAATTGAAATTAGTTCGAAATACATTTTTTTTTTTATATATTCACCACCATCAGGATTCCTCCCTTTTGCATGTTTAAAAAAGTAACATTATTATAAATATAGCTTTATTGCCAGTCGAGTTTTTGATATTATGGACCAACATACAATCTAAATTACAATAGAACCCAACAACAAAGACAAGTTCAAAATTCAATTAAATTTACCAAACATATTGTGTTGAAACAAAAGCGCCTTGGCTGACAATGAAATGTTGATGTAGTAGTTGTAGCTGTTGTTGTCGTTGCTATGTTACTGTCGTGCTGCAGCTTTACTCTTCTCTTCTATCAGAGACAAAGCCCATCTATTGTTTTGGAATCTCGTTTACATAGACTTAAAGTTCAAAAACAACACGAAGTCAGTGTTTCTGGTTAGTTACAGAAACACTACTGTTATGAAGGTAGATTAGTTGGTAACAAAAAAAAAATTCTATTAAATGTGCACAAAGCTCTTCTTACATACACAACACTCCCCCAATCAATTTCATTGATCAATGAAAATTGAGAAAACAAGCAAGTTAATGAAGTGGAAAAAAAAACAAATGGTGAATTAAGCAGAGAGAGAGTCTAAGGGTGGGGCAAGAAGGGTGCCGAAGCGGCACAGCTTTTGCAAGTGCACACAATGCAAGCTAAATGTTTTTCGAAAGAATTGCAAAAGTTCAAACACAAGTTCTTATTTTGAAAATGCAGTAAAATTTGATGAACTAATAAAAAAAAAGTTTTGTGAGTAAAATATTTTCGAGTTAAATTGACCATAGTATTAAAAAAAATATTTTTTAAAGAATTTATCTTTAAAAAAAAATAATAAAATGATTATATTTTTGATGAATAAATATTTTTGTGTAAATATTTAGAGAATGTCATGCAAGACATGAGTTGGTGAGTTGGATGAGTTGGTGTAGCGGCCAACGAAACAGTCTGTATAGTCTGCTGTGTGATTTGCTCTATACAGATCCGTTGTTGTTGTTGTTGCCTTCATTGTCTTCATGCGACAACAGGACAACAGGTTGTCGCATACTTGGCCTAAAGCTCAAATTTATTTTCAATATTAAGAGAATATTTCGAGTTAAACATTTTAAGTTAAACATTTTAAGTTAAATATTTTGAGTTAAGTATTTTGAATTAAAAATTTTGAGTTGAATATTTGTTAAGTTAAATATTTGAAGTTAAATATTTTTGAGTTCAAGGAAATGTTTAATTTGTGAACATTTTAAATTGGTGTAAAATAATTTTTAGGAAAATATCTTGAAGTTAAATATTTTTAAGGGAAGTATATAAGCTATATGACCAAACAATTTTTGAGTTAAATATTTTATTTTTAGCTAAATATTTTTAAGATAAATATTGCGATCATAATACACAAAAAAAGTTTTATTTTTATTTAATTTGCGAACATTTTAAATTGGTGTAAAATATTTTGTACGAAAATATCTTGAAGTTAAATATTTTGAAGGGACCAAAAAATTTTTGAGTTAAATATTTTATTTTTAGCTAAATATTTTTAAGATTAATATTTGCGATCATAATACACAAAAAAGTTTTATTTTTAAGTATTATTTCTAAATTAAAAAATTTCTTTTTTGTTGTACTTTTTTGTGTACAATATTTTTTTAATGTTTTTTTTTTTTTTTTTGGAATTCGTTTTCAGTTAAATATTTTTTGAGGTATTCCCTCCGAAAAAAATTGGATGGCTTCCATATGGAAGTGATTTGGAAACATTCCCCATAGTATCTTTTGGAAACTTATGGCCAGTTTTAAATTGATGTTTTTTCCAAACTGCTTCCAAAGTGATGGGAAACATCCTCATCGTATCTTTTGGAAACTTATGGCCAGTTTTAAATTGATATTGTTTCCAAACCGCTTCTTAAGGAATGCATATGAACACAGTAGTATTAGAAGTGATGGGAAACATTCCTTCCTCATCGTATCTTTTGGAAACTTATGGGAAGTTTTAAATTGATAGTGTTTCCAAACCGCGTCTTAAGGATTGCATGTGGAAACTTTTCCTTGTTTTGGGGTTATTTCCAATAATAAAATCTCGAATGATAAGACAGCCTTGAGTAGGTAGTGTGCTTGACTGCCACTCCAGAGGTCCTGGGTTCAAATCCGGGCCAGGCTAACCATTTTTAGTTGTTATTTATTTGTTGTTGTTTCCGCATTAATTTTTAAGACAATAGTGACGGCATAATGTGTATAAAAAGAAATGGAGTGTCTAACAAAAGCGAAGGCTACCTACATTCTATGGAATGTTTCCTGCTTATATCCGGGAATGTTTCCATCTTCCAGAAGATATATTTAAAGCTTAATCTTTTTATATTAAAAATATTTCTGTTCAATATTGAGTGAAAAATTTGGTAGCAATCGGATGAGTAATTTTTTAACAATCTTGCTCACCGCAAATTTAAGGTCTTTCGCGGCATTGTACTTTTCTACCTTATCGACAAATATTTATGGACTAAAATGTTAGGGACAAATATTGAATAGTTATTCTTTAATATCGTAAATAAAATGTTGGTCTAAAATAAAATACAGTTTTAAAAAGGAAGTTTTTCGAAGAGCTTCCAGAGGCTCTTAATAGAGTTAAGAATTTTCAAATTTAGTGCATGTGAGTTCGAAATTTTAGTTTAGTATTTCCAAGTTGAATATTTTGAGTTATATATTTTGAGTTATATAATTTGAGTTATATTTTGAGTTATATATTAGAGTTAAAAATTTCTAATTTAAATATTTATTAGTTAAATGTTTAAGAGTTTTTAGAGAATTTATTTACTATTTATGAGTTATATATTTTTAAGTAAAATTTTTTTGAGTCAAATATTTATATTTGATTTCAATATTCATGCGCTAAATATATTAGTTTAGTATTTTTACCCATGACGCAGTGGGTAGAGTGTGTGACCCATACGCCAGAGAGCCCTGGTTCAATTTCCATATGACACAGAAAGTTTTTTCGATTGAATTAATTTTTCTGTTCGGTCGTCACCTCCCTGCAGACAATGGCAAACCTCAGAGAGTAAATGCCAAGCTTTTTGAGGACATGCACATTAGCCGTTCGTAGTCGTCATAAGACTAGTTGGTCCAGTTCTATCAATTGTGTACAAACTTTTAATAACACGCAGAACACAATTTGATCATAAGAAGTTCGATCAAAGTCCTTTCAAGGGCTAAAATGGCCAGTTTATTTTTATTTTTTATATTTATGAGTTAAATATTTGCAGGAAAAATATTTTTAAGTGAAATATTTAAAGAGTGACATATATTTCAGTAAAATATTTTTGAGTTTAATTATTAATATTTTTAAGGCAAATATTTATGAGTTAATATTATGAGTTATATATTTTTGGGTAAAATATTTTTAAGTGAACTATTTTAAAGTGAAATATATTTGAGTTGAATATTCTTAAGTTCAATATTAACGAGTTAAATATTTTTTAATTCAATATTAGCGACAATATTGGGCAAGATATTTATAAGCAATATATTTTTTTTTAATTATTATGAGTTAAATATTTTTGAATTAAATGTTTATAAGCTCAACAATTCTAACTTAAATATTTTAAAGTGCAATATTAATGTTACGAGTTAGTTTTAAATTAAATATTTGTGAGTAAAATATTTTTGGGTCATATTTTTAAGTTAAATACTTTTGAGTTGAATATTTTTGAGATAAATGTTTACGAGTTTAATATTTTTCAATTAATTATTTGAGAGTAAATATTTCAAAGTTAAATATTTTATTTTTGAGTTATATATTTTTAAATTTAATAGTTATGCGTTAAATATTTTTGAGTTAAATATTTGAGGTAAATATTTTTGAGGTAACATAATTATTTATGAGTTATTATTTTTATGTCAATTATTTTAAGTGAAATATTTTCAAGTTAAATATTTTAGAGTTAAATACTTTGAGTTTGATTCATGAGTTAAATATTTATATGTTAAACATTTTTTTAAATTATTTTTATGTAAAATATTTTAACCTTTAACTACTGAGGTGGAATATTTCAGCGTATATGCTGTGGTGGTGGTAAATTTTACCCCTTTTTAATTTTTAGAAAATTTTGCAAAAAAAAAGATTTTTTTGATTTATTTGCTTTTATTTAGAATTAGATGACACATTTTTAAATAAATAAAGTAATTAAATAAAGAAATCAAACTTTTAGTTAAACAAAACAAGGATTTTATTTCATATTCACTTTTCTTAAAACTAAAAAAAGAAATAAACATAAGTTAAAAAAAGAAGTATAGAAAAAAATAGAACAAAATTTTTAAAGGCATTTTTTCACATCCAAATGTATAAAATTAATAATAAAAAAGAAAACAAAGAAAAATTTTATTGGAAAAAAAAATTGAGATCAATCCATTTTTAGGAATTTTATTCGTCTGATTCCTTACTTGCACAATTCAAGCATACGCGTTTACTGCATCCCATACACATAGGCTTGCCACAAAACAAACAAACATGTGTAGTCTTTCGCTTTAACCTACTAGGGCAGATGTAGCACAGCTTCCTGGCAACTGTGGTCGGCTCTTCTGGAAGGGGAGTTATGGAGTCTGGTCCTAAAATGCTACTTATGTTATCTCGAAGTAACTTAGGTAGTCGTTGGTTATGCTCTCGCCTTTGCAAATGTGGTAAAACCAATTGTCTGCCTAGATTTTTTAAAAAGTCTGCTCTCGATTTACCATCAAACTCGTCACAAGATTGGTATATTACAAAAGCATTTGCAGCACATATATCCACTAATCTATAAAAAATTGCAAGTGGTCAGCGTCGTGTACGTCGACTACATGAATATAGGGAGCATTTTTTGTCAAGTTCGTCAACTCCCCCTTTTGTGTTATTGTAGTCTGCTATCATTGCAGGTTTTCCACTTTGAACATCGTTTTCTTTTCTGTGATGCATGGAAGATATTAAAATAACAGCTTTATTTTTTCGAGGCACATATGATAAAATGGTAACGTCTTTGGTAAAACCGTATAAACAAGATTCAACTGGTCTATTTCTGTTGGGCTGAAACTCTGGGGGTATTTCTCTTTTGTTTTTTTTAATGTACTCAAGTACGTAAGTTGTTTTTTTTTTAATTCTTGTATAACCTGCATTGAAGAAAACCAGTTGTCAGCAGTAATATTTCTATTACTTCCTTCTAAAATTTTACATAGTCTTACTACTGCTTGTGTAGGTATAGACAGTTTTTTTTCTTCGTTTGTCAGACCATCTCCGTCAGAATTTTTGCCATGATATACATAAGCATTCGCAAGGTACTGTGTTCGAGCGTCCGTTAACGCCATGATCTTGATGCCATACTTTGCGGGCTTATTCGGCATATACATTTTAAACTTGCATCTACCGCGGAACGACACTAACATTTCATCGATGCAACCATGGGTACCAATCGTATAATTGTTTTGGCAGTTTTCTATAAATTTGTTGAATAGTTCGGAAACCGCAGCTAATGGATCCTTTAATAAACGTTGCTTTCTATAAGTAGAGTCATCAAATCTTAAGCAACTAAGGATATATAGGAATCGTTCCTCGGACATTATCGATCTGAATATTTGTCTGCCCGTTCCATCAGTTGCAAAAATATGTCGTGTGTCTTCGTTGTTAGATTTGAAAACGGATGAATAAATAAGAATACCAAAGAACGCTCGTAATTCAATAAGATCAAGATTTTTCATTTCACTTCTTTGAAAGCGATCGAACTTAGCTTTTAGTTTCGTATTTGTATGCTCAAGAATTATGTTTTCTATATTTCTATCGAAAAATTTAGACCAATATCCAATTATTGCATTTTCGGGATTCTGCTGCAAAGCTTTTGGCAAGCGCACGATGTTATGCAGTGGAGTTTAAATGTACCGTGATGGTTCTTTTACTGACCACTTGTAACCATTTTTTCCATAAAAATAGTTTGTTATTGGCTCAATTGCGTCTTCTCCATTTTTTTCTGCAATACCTTGGCGAATTTCGTCAATAATATATTTATCGGTAACATCAAATTCACTGCCTGCTTCATCTTCTATGCTTATTTCATCATCTGCATCACTTTCTTGAACGCAAAAATCTGGATCTGCAATTTCGTCATCAACGTCGCTGATTTCGTCATCGTCTTCCAGCAATCTGGCTATCTCTAAATCATTTATTTTTCTGGAATTTGACATAGTCTGTAATAATAAATTGCGATAAACTGTAGGAGTGGTCAAAATGATTCCATGAAAATTTAACGCTAAACCTGAGGAGTGGTATTTTATTTTACATTAAAAACTTACGCTAGGTCTGATGTGGGGTAAAAACATTTCCGATAAAAAAAAACGTATGCCCGGACGAGTAGTAATTTTTACACCAGCACGTATAAATATCCGCTTGTACGATACCCACGACGATTAAAACACAACTGAACAATAGTAATGGGATTATGAGAAGATACAAAGAGAATAAAATTGTTAGCGCTCAACTGAAGAGAGTAAATTAAAAAATAAATAAGAGAGGGTAAAATTTACCACCACCACAGTAGTTAAAGGTTAAGTCAATTAATTGAATTAAGTTTTTATGCATTAAATATTTTTGTGTTGAATATTTCTGAGTTAAAGATTTTTATAATTTAATATTTTTGAGATATACCTATATATATATTTTAAGTAAATAAATCAAATAAACTTTTTTTTAATTGTTTTGACATTTTCATTAGAATTAAAAGATGTAATTATTAGATGTTATTTGAATGGCTCTTTGAACTTTTGTGCCAATAACAGCAACCGACTAACTGGCACCGAGAAAGCCATGCCAACGACATGAAAACCAGGACAACCACCAACCATGTCTGCCATGTTGACTGCTGAAAATAGATGATTCTCTGGCGTGTTATGCTTCTCTTCACGCATTGTGCCAAAAGCAATTTTTAACTTTTTCCTCGCTCGTTGGCCTCGTCAGTCAACTGTATCCATTTTTTTTTTTAATTTTTTTTTTTTTCAACTGTTCCCATAAAAGAGCTTAACACACACTTCATCGCGTCGTCTTTTACCCTACCGCTACTCTTCTTCTTCCAACTACACTACACTGAACTTTTAATAACTTTATTTCTATTATATTGCAGGCTCTTTGGAAAGGATTATTTTTATGTGCTCCGTTGCACTAATTTAGACTTAGTTAGATTGATGTCCTGGCAACAAAGAGCCAAAAGCGTCATCGACGGTCGTTCAAACATTTCAAGCTTTTTTATGCTACTGTCAACAGAAGAGATCATTATGCTAAAAACGTTAAAACAACTTTAATTCTAAAACTTTGACCTAAAAAGAGAGTTTATAAGATGGTCAGGTCCTTCATAGTAATGCTTTTATATATTTTTGTATGTATAAAACTTTGTATTCTTTTTTTAAACAAGCTTAAAACTTTAAAAAGATTGTTAGAACTAAACACAATTTAAGGCAAGACGAAGTGTTTAAGAAGTGAAGACAAGTAGAAGCGGAAGAATTAACTGCGTATTTTCAACAGTTTTCTTAAAAAGCACTCGTGTCCACAAAAAAGTTGGTGTTTTTTTTTTTGTACGTTATGGTTTATGATAAAATATTGAATTAAAATATATTTCCTAAAACTGAAATTTTCCTGATCATAGGAACAAATTTTTGAATTTTCTACATAAACGGAAAAACCGCAAACTTTTTTGGTACAAGGAATAAAGGCCTGTCAGAATAGACTTGCAACAATGAAGTCAATTGAGCCAATGGAGTCAATTGAGTCAATTAAGCCAATTGAGTCAATTAAATCAGTAGAGGCAATTGAGCTGATGGAGTCAATTGAGCCAATGGAGTAAATTGAACCAATGGATTCAATTCAGCCATTGGAGGGAATGGAGCTAGGTGAGTCAATTCGTCAAATGAGTCAAATGAGCCAATGAAAACAATGTTGGCTGTTGACCCATTTGAGCCATTAGCTTCAATTGATCCATTAGCACCAATTGAGCCAATTACGCCAATGAAATAAATTGAGTCATAAATTGAGTCTTAAGTTGCTGTCAATAGAGCATCCACTTATAAAGATGTCCTAAAAGGGAGGAGAGAAGGTCGATAAAAATCTCTCGTTGGCTCAAAAAAAAATTCAATACTGAGACTACAAAAAAAAAAGATAAAACTTATAAAAAATGTCTTAAAATAAAGCTTTGTTTGTGTAGCTTTGGAAATTTGTTGGGAAATAAAAACCAAATCAGCGAAAATCCTGTTTGGAGATGTAATCGGTATATAACAAAAATTGTAAAATATACCACAATAGCCGAAGAAAAAGATTCACTAAAACAACAAGAATAAAACGTTGTTATGAAAGAAAATTTTTTTAATTAGTAAGAAAAAGAGAACGTAAAAGGCTGCATAGCTTACAGAGCAGTATAATAAGGGCGAAAATTGAGATAAAAAAAAAAAACAACTTTTCAGACATTGTGACGCATAGCAACAGCACGGCAACAGGAAAGGTTCTGCATCAATGAAAAAAAAAAAAAAACAAACATTTTATTTGTTGAAGCAAATACGGGAAAAACGATAGAACTAAAAGAAGAAAATTGGAAAAACTAGTCAAAAGCGATGAAGCGAATTTTAATTTTTATTTTCCCCATAAGCATTTATAATTACAGTTATAGTTACCAACCAACAACTAGCGCACTAGAGATTTCCCAACCCCCCCCCCCCCTTATCAGGACCCGGCTATCTAAAGCAGCTGCGGTAAGTGTAAAAATACAATGGCATGGGATGGGTTCACTTGCGCTCATCCATAGCATAGATGATATGGAATGATGGTAGGCAAGGTTATTGTTGTGAACACAAAAAAAAAAAACAAAAACAAAGCAACATTTTTTTCTCTATAGGTTAATATAAAAGACAGAAGAAAAAAAAATTAAATAAATTTAAATAACGGACAATGCAGCAGTGAGCAAGTGGGAGAAGGCGGGCGGGGCAGTGGTTGCGATAGAATTAGAAAAGAAAAACAACCAAGAACTAGAACAAAAACAAGGACAAGGTCTCACAGCAACAGCAACAACAACAACAGCGCCAGCAACAATAAGTAAGGCCCACAGCAGTTGCAATGAATGTTAATCGAAATCTAGCTAGAGAATAGCAACAACAACAAAAACAAAAACATTTGGAACAAAAAGTTGCTGGCTATAGGAGAAAAATAATGTAACATTGAAGGTGACGCTACACAGTGAGTTGGCTCCGTATTAACGATGGACAAAAAAGCAAAGATGAACCGCTGTTTGCAAATCGATTAAATTTATTTATTTTTACAAATAACCATAAATTTTTATAAATTTCGTATTTTACCCAAAAATCGGGATTTATTCTGGGACAATTTCATTGACCTAAATTTTTAAATTTTTTTAAAATTTGTAAAATATTTTTATTTTTACAATTTCTGTTTAATTTCGACGTTTTATTTTTTTTTTAATATGAAATTTTATTTTGACTATTTACATTAATGTTTTTTTTTTAACTTATAAAATTTTTAATTTTTAAGTCTTAGATTTGTTGTTTTTTTTTCTTTTTGTTTTTGTTGGAAATCTATGAAATTTGTTAAAAAGTAACCATAGATTTTTTTGTTAGCCTGTTTCCAAATGTCTGGATATATTTAGAATTTATTAGACCCATATTTTAATTTATCCTTTAAAATTTTTGAATTCTTACATTTTTGAATTTTTAATTTTTTATTTTATAAGTTTTTATGTTTAATTGTAAAATTTTTTAATATTTTATACTTTTAATTTTTACATTTAGTTATTAACTTTTATAATTATTATTTTTTTTATTTATTCCATATTTATAATATTTTTTATTTCTATTTTTTATATTTTTTATATTTTTATTTTTTTTTTTATTTTTTTTTATTTTTTTTTATTTTTTTTTTATTTTTTTTTTATTTTTTTTTTATTTATATTTTTTTATTTTTTTTTTATTTTTTTTTTTATTTATATTTTTTTATATTTTTTATACTCTTTATGTATCATATTTTTTATAGTTTTTATATTTTTAATATTTATTTTTATATTTTTTATAATCTTTATATTTTTTTATTTTACATTTTTTATATTTTTTATATTTCTTATATTTCTTATATTTCTTATATTTTTTATATTTTTTATATTTTTTATATTTTTTATATTTTTTATATTTTTTATATTTTTTATATTTTTTATACTTTTTATATATTTTATATTTTTTATATTTTTTATATTTTTTATATTTTTTATATTTTTTATATTTTTTATATTTTTTATATTTTTTATATTTTTTATATTTTTTATATTTTTATATTTTTTATATTTTTTATATTTTTCATATTTTTTATATTTTTGATATATTTTATATTTTTATATATATTATATATTTTATATATATTATATATTTTATATTTTTTATATATTTTATATTTTTTATATTTTTTATATTTTTTATATTTTTATATTTTTTATATTTTTAAATATTTTTAAATATTTTTAAATATTTTTATATAGAAATAATAAAATAATAAAATAATAAACTGTCCATTTCAGTCCTTGAAAGGATTTGACCGAAATTCTTATGATCAAATTGTGTTGTGTGTGTTATTAAATATTTGTACACAATTGAGCGAGAACTAAACCTGCTAGTTTTATACCGACTTCGAATGGCTAATGTGCATGTTCTTAAGAAGCTTTCTATGGCATTATTCTCTTTGAAGTTTGCCACTGTCTACAGAGAGGTGACGGCCGAACAGAAAAATGAATTCAATTGAAAAAACTTTCTGTGTAGAAATTGAACCAGTGTTCTCTGGCGTATGGGCCACGCACTCTACTCACTGCGTCACGGCGCTGACATACAGCCATGGACATATAAATAGCACAAAAATATATGTAGAGTGTTTCACATGAATTTAAATAAAAAACATAGAGGAAAACAAGAATTTATTTCATTGTATTTGAGTATAAACATTAAAAACTTAAAACTTAAAGTAACTTTGTAATTACGAATTAAAAACTAGAAAATTAATAAAAAATCTGAAATTGCTCCCTATCTGTGGTGGACATAAAAATAGCACAATTTGGATTCTGGAAAAAAAGACATAGTCATTTATTTTTATTTTACAATGAGCTTACGAATATGCTTACTAGTACTTGGTACTGTATCCCGAATCGTCCAAAACAGCCCGACATATTCGTCCCATACTCTCCACAAGCTTCCTGACCTTATCCTTCGGCATAGAGTACCAAGCCTTCTCAATTCCACTCCAAAACTCATCTAAATTTCGAAAATTTTTGTTGCTTATGCTGACCTTTACATCATTGCATAAATTTTCTATGGTATTGAGGTCTGGACATTGAGCCGGCCAATTCAAAATATTCCATTTTTCCTTTTTTAGCCAATCAATCACAATTTTTGCCGTGTGTTTTGGATCATTATCGTGCATAAAAGTCCACCTAATAGGCATGTTCTCAAATGCAAATGATTCCATCTGGTTATTAAGAATATCTAAATACATATTTTTGTTCATTATTCCTGGTATACGGAAAATTGGCCCAACGTCGTGCCAGGAAAAAGCTCCCCAAGCCATTAAATTCCCTCCTCTATGCTTTAATGATTATGTTGTATACTTAGGATTCAACTCTTGGCATTTGGGGCGCCGAACAAAAGTTTTTCCATCTGGTCCAACCCTATTAAATTTAGTTTCGTCAGTCCAGAGCACTTTCTTCCAAAATTGGTCATCTTTATTCACATGGGCACTTGCAAACGCTAAACGATCCTTTATTTTTTTTTTTTTCTTTTTGTTAAGAGCGGCTTTCTTCGGCTAATGCGTCCATAAGGATTAGCTTCATGTAGTCTGTTATATACTATTTTTCTTGAAACATTAAGGTTATTTTCTTCATTTATTTCCCTCATAATTTGCTTTGCTGACTTGAAAGGCTTTGCTTACTTTTGCGAACTATAAGTCTATCAGTAGAAGCGGTGGTTTTACGCAGTCTAGGATTGCGCGACTTATTCTCGAAATTATTTGAACCATTTAATTTAACCAGCTTGAGTGCATTATAGACCATTTTTCACGAAATTTTGAGAATATCCACGAGTATAGATGTTTTTTTGCCTTTTCGACTTCGTTCGTGAATTATAGACCTTTTTTCCGGAGTGCAATGTTTGCCACGACCCATTTTATTTAGAATCGGCGAAATCAACTAAATACAACTCTAAAATTTTTACAAACACCCGATCTTGTTAACTTTTATTCACCAACTAACATGTGTGCTATTTATATGACCACAGCAGATCGTACATTCCTATACAGAAAGAGATGGCCTGAGAAAATAAAAGTAAGTAACGGTATATCTCTCTCGGAGTTTTAAACAACGTCACACTGGAGTCTCAAAAAATTATAACTACAGTTAATGAATGCATTATAAGGTTCAAACGAAACGTTTAAAAAACAAGTTGACATTTGTGCTATTTATGTGTCCATGGCTGTATATATTTTTCATATACATTTTTTTATTTATATCTTTATATATATTTTATATATTTTCTAACATATAGAAAAATCTATATTTAAATTTTTTTTATTCTTTCAGGATTTTGTATATTTTTCATATATTTTTTAGATATTTTTTTATGCATTTTTATATATTTATTTTTATATTTTTTATATTTTTTATGTTTTTTATACATTTTTTATACATTTCTTATACATTTTTTATACATTTTTTTAGAATTTTTCAAGTATATTTTTAAGTATATTTTTAAGTATATTTTTTAAGAATATTTTTTAAGTATATTTTTTAAGTATTTTTTTATATTTTTTTTATATATTTTCATATATTATTTTTTAAATATTTTTTTATATAAATTTTTATATATTTTTTATATATTTTTTATATATTTTTTATATATTTTTTATATATTTTTTATATATTTTTTATATATTTTTTATATATTTTTTATATATTTTTTATATATTTTGTATATATTTTTTATATATTTTTTATATATTTTTTATATATTTTTTATATATTTTTTATATATTTTTTATATATTTTTTATATATTTCTTATATATTTTTTATATTTTGTATATATTTTGCATATATTTTGTATTTTTTTTTATATATTTAAATATTATTTTATATATTTAAATTTTATTTTATATATTTTAATATTATTTTATATATTTAAATATTATTTTATATATTTAAATATTATTTTATATATTTAAATATTATTTTATATATTTAAATATTATTTTATATATTTAAATATTATTTTATATATTTTATTATTTTTTATATATTTTTATAATTATTTTACATATATTTTTACATTATATTTTATAATTATTTTACATATATTTTTACATTATATTTTTTATTTATTTTTTATGAAATTTATATTTAATTTTTATGCATTTTTTTATTTT
Source organism: Pherbina coryleti (assembly GCA_943735915.1). Lineage (NCBI taxonomy): Eukaryota > Metazoa > Arthropoda > Insecta > Diptera > Sciomyzidae > Pherbina > Pherbina coryleti. The sequence continues at coordinate 37,359,305 of OX030950.1, forward strand.
GTTTTATATTTTTTATTTTGTTTTATATTTTTTTATTTTGTTTTATAATTTTTTATTTTCTTTTATATTTTTTTATTTTGTTTTATATTTTTTTATTTTGTTTTATATTTTTTTATTTTGTTTTATATTTTTTTATTTTGTTTTAAATTTTTTATTTTTTATTATACAGGGTGTTTCAGGAAGTTCTGGCCAAATTTTTCCAGCGTATTCCTTGGCTCATTTCTTGAAGAAAAGTCCACTAGGACCATGTCCGAAAATGCACGGGTGCGAAATGGCAGCGGGTTCAAAATTTTCGGATTGGTGGTCGGAGGGTAATAGGGTAAAATTGCTAACTTCTGAGCCAGTATTCGGATTTGTTTGTTTTTGGGCTTGTTGGAAAGGTCTTTAAAATACATTTCCGTATAAAATAAAACAATAATTAGAAAAAGATGAAATAGCCGAGATACAGAGCTTTCCAAAAAAAAAATGGAAAAAAAATTAACATAACCTTAATTTGCTCAGCCAGATGGCAGGTAACTTATGTTTTTTTTTTCTTTTAAAAGATAGTAATACCTTTTACCTTTCTAAAAATACCAATACGAAGCCCGAAGGTCTTACCGTTCCAAAGTTATGACCATTTGACTGAAATGCACAAATTTTTTTGGAAGCAAAATAACCCCACAATAAGCCCGTAATGCGCTGGAGCACCATCTTGTTGGTAGAAAAAATTATTTCGTACCGCAAGGGGTACTTCCTCGAGGATTTCTGGCATGACTTCTCGCAAAAACTCCAAATAATTTTGCGAATTTAACCTGGGCGGAAGTACTTTTGGCCCAATCAAGGTGTTGTCGATGATTCCAGCCCAAACGGAGACGTCAAATCTGCGTTGAAATGCGTTTTCTTTCTTGTTGTGAGGATTTTCGTTGGCCCATTCATGGAAATTATGGAAATTAGTTATGCCGTCTCTCGTGAATACGCTGCCAAGGAATACGCTGCCAAGGAATACGCTGGAAAAATTTGGCCAGAACTTCCTGAAACACCCTGTATATCTTTTTTTTTTTATGTATTTTTTTAAAGTCGTATTTTTATTTTTGTAGATTTTACCACGATTTTATATTTGACAACGAATTGACTTAAATTTAAAGTATTTCAACAAATCAATTAACGTTTTAGAACTTGACATTCGGTGGACGGTAGACGTGGTTTTCTTAACACTTTGTCCATCTTAAAATAAAATTATTTTATTAGTCACAAATGTTCATGCACAACAAAATCATGTCAATAACTCTGTTTTTATGGAGTTTATGAAGGTTTTATTTTTACTCTTAGGTGAAGCTTTGCCATTTATATTTTAAGGACTGCATGGATGAAACTCGGCCAAATCTGGCTCCTGACATCGGAATATGATCTATTCGAAAAAAATGGTTGCATCTTTCTTACACTATTTCACCAATTTCGTTCTGTTCGGATGGGTATAACATAATTTACAGTTTTCCGCCTATTATTTTTAGGCACAATACTACCTTGTCTGGTCTAATGCTCTTTTACACGAGAAGCGAATGGCTGTTGGTTGCATAATCAGAGTTTTTTGAGAAAATATATGAACTTTCAAGAGTTCTTAGGATTTTAGTCGCTCAACTTTTTGTTTATTTCACTTTTTCATGCAACTTTCTGTCGATCCATATCCAACATTGTTGGATTTTAAGACAAATATTTTTTTTTATATTTATGCATGGGACAACTCACAGTGCGCTGCAGCAACATGCTGCTACTCAACACTCCAACCTCCTGAGCACACATTTTAATGGCACACATTAACAACAAGGCACACAAACACGAACACTCACGCGAAAGTGAATCCCAATGGAAGCTTTAATGGGAATATCCATAGGTATGTAAGTATTATTTATATCCATATCATGTCAAACAAAAGAGCAACAACGACAACAACAGCAGAGTCGGGGTAGTAGCAAGAAAAAAGCGACCTTGTCCGCATGGTTTGTGGAGGCACATGAATAAAGGAAGCAGCAGCAGGAAAGCCAAACAGCAGCGCAAACAATGCACTTTTAAAGCAGCGAATAAAGTAAAAAAAACAACAACAACAATTCAAACAACAAATAAAACTATGATATGTATGTTACACACTACATGCTACATACAAATTGATGCCACTTTTTTTTTGCTTTGCTTTCAATGTGCTCATTAAACAGCAAAAATAAAATATATAAAAGGAACGAAGGAAAAAATATGGTTAAATATCAGAAAAAAAAAACAACAACTACGATGAAAATAAACAAGATGGGCTGAACAAAAAAAGGAGAAAAACCCACACACCAACCACCCAAACACCCACCCACCCAACACAGGGCCGAAGTGTACTGGGAACGCTCAACATGCTGCTGTCATTCAAGCAAACAAGTTTGTTTCAACACAAATGCACACAAGCAAGCATAATTTCCTCTTATGTGTATGTCGGTGTATGTAGGTGTTTATATGTGTATGTGTGTGTGTATGTTGAAGATGTGGGTGGATTTATAAACAGGGTAAAAATAAAAAAGCAACAATATGCTAAAAAGCAAAAAGCTGCATGGAAAAAGGAGCAACGACAAAGAAAAAAATGTAGTAGATTTTTTTTGACGCGCCCAGCGACAAGCAACAACAAATCGCTGTCGCTGCCGCTGCTGCTTGTCGTATTAAATTAAGTAGAGCTCTTGTAAAAGCATAAAATATACCTTAAAAATATTGTAGCTAACACAAGAATTATAATATTAAAAAATAGGTATATATATGTTTAAAGGGTGCTTTTTCAGAGGTTTCATTTTTCGATAAGGTTTGAGCTGTCCTACGGTGATCAGATTTGGCAACACTATTATCATTTGTGCTCAGTTTGGTTTGACATTCTACGAGGGCTGCCTTTTAAGTCTTGCGCCTCGGCAGCACTTAGCATTGCCAGATAAATTTTGACAGTTCCATTCGAAAATTTCACTTTTTTTAGCAAAAACGTACTCACTATGTTCTGGTGTATGTGCGCTCATTGTGTTGTTATAGTGGTTTTAAATTTGTATTTCAACAAAAAAATTAAATTCACACGTGAACATTTTTGGGTGATTTTTTTATGATTTACGTCTTGGATTGACAAGAAAAGAATGCATGGATCAACTAAGTTCGATTTCTAGCGATGAAGCACCACATTGAACAACGCCGATTCAATGAGTTTGAGCATGATCGTCATTCTCTCCAAGAAGAATTTCGTGCAGGATGTTACAGCAGAAAATATCGATGATGTGCGTGAACTGTTTCAAGCATGACCGACTTCACTGATTAACCACTGTTTTTTTATTGTTTTTTCAAAAGGCAACCCTGGTATTTAATAAAATATGAAATTTGTATTCTTGATTTTATAATTTTTTTGAGAAATATACCGGTTATATGGGAGGTAGGCGTATTATGTAAGAAGTAGGCGTTAATAATTATGCGTTCCAAATTTGATTGATCTTAGAACATTTTTTTTTTGTTTTGTGAAATATACCAGATTTCCCACTTTGGTTTTATGAAACTATTTGTTCATTATTATGGAATTATAATGAAAGGAACTATAATGATTATGAAAATATTATTCATCCTAATTGAACCAAATTTTGTGTAAATGATTCTTCTATCGTAAAATATACTCACACAAAGTTTAATACTTCTATGACAACTCCTTCTATTCTTGTCCTATCACTTCACACATGGCATAAAGCGCGTCAAACACTCTACCTTCTGAAGAAAACATTTGACGAGCATGTTTTATTTCCAAATGTAACTATCAATTAGCCACAAAGATCAAGCGATTTAAAGACTGTGGATTATTTTCTCTTGGTTTATGTGAACAGACCAAAGGCCAACAGAACATTGTGCGAACTATTGTCAATGCTTGAAATGCTTGAAAAAGTGGTAAAAAATCGGACTTTGAGCATGCGTCACATTCGAGTCAGCCGATGCGTTCCATGCCCGAAAGACATTTTTATACACTATTGGCATAAAATTATCTTTCTAATAAAGCCAAATTTCAGCCCGACTGAAATGATGTAATCTCAGTATTTTATTTAACTCCATTGTTTTTACACCTCAAATTTCTACACACTTTAATTTTTTTTTAATTTTGTTCATGCCTTTCCATATCCTCCGTACTGCGCAAGTCAAAAATTCGCTCTTATGACATTAATTGAAAATTTAAAATTCTGCAATGTGGGCTTTTTTTTTTCTTTCAAATATTCCAGACAGTGTCGGGTGATGACATAAAAGTTGTTATTATCCAAAAATTATCCCAAGAGACAAAAGTGTTCAAAGAAGCAAGCAAATTAACAAGCGACAGCAAATGCTTCTTTTACACTGTGAAAATTTCCAAGAAAAGAAAAAGAAATCATCTTTTAATTCAAGCCCGGTTGCATGGCAATACTCAGAGATAGGTTTTCATTTAAGACGGATAACTAAATAATGAAAAAAAAAATTAACTCTTAGAAATGTACTGAAACCAACAAAATTTTCCATTAAACCAATGTTTGAGAAACCGTTGAGTAGGGGAACAAGTAATTATAACGATGTTTTAAGTCGTGATTCGTGTTAAACAACTTTATGATAAAAGTGGCATGAATAATTAAGTGCGTAATTATGGTTTTATGGTAATATCTTAAGAGCATAACACGCTTATTGTGGTGGGGCTCCTCTTTTTTTTACAGTTCAGTATCATAATCATTATAATTATAGTGATTAAGTTAAATACTTTTTATTCATCCTTTCGTTAAAATGCTGCTCATATTACAACCCCTTAGATTTGAAGATATTTATTAAGGTTTAATGTGGAGGCCGTAATGAAAAGCGTAAAACACGTATGGCCCGTTGTTCAATGTCACTAATCGGTAGATCCCGAGTTCGACAACAACTGACGTAGAAAAAGAATCTGGAGATCCACCTATCCGTTCTTTTGTTCCTAATCTTGTCGTTACTCTTGTTCTTATTCTTAAATGTGTCCTTACTCCTAACCTTATCCCTTTTCTGATCCTTGTCCCACTTAATTTCTCAATCTTTTTATTAAATATCGTCCTAAGTGTGTCCAAGTCCTTGTTTATTTCATGTCCCATTTCATCCTCTTCCCAATCTTATTTTTAATGAACTCTCTTGGAATTAATCTGCCTGAGAACACGCTCTCAGGGAGATAATTCCACAATTTAACTGTACGACTGAAGAACGAATTATGTTGACAATGCGAGGTTCTTTTGGGTACCAAGGATATGGTATAAGAATGGGCTTGCTGAGCCGCACTAGTGGACCTGGGAAACACATGAGCTGATGGCGTCTGGTCATGTATCTCCCTTGACTTGAACACTTTCCATGGTAGTACTTGTACAAAAGGCTTAAGTAACCAACATTGCGTCGATGATCAAGACAGTTGAGAGAAGATTAAATGTTTTCATCCCATATCAGATATATCGCACGTCGTTGAATTGGGTCCAGAAGAACCAGATAAGATATGGAAACCCCTACGAAAATGTGCAAGTTCTAATGCATTTTCGGCCTAATATAGGAATGAGGTATAGATCACGCGTAGATCAGTTAAAGTGAAGTATTTCTTACACCGTTTTAAAAAAAGGAGGCACTTGGCCGCTTCTTTCGACACATTGAAAATGCGATCATTCCAACGAAGATCACATTTGATCGACATGTCAAGAACGTTAAAAGAATCTGACTCAGCAAGATCTGCATCGTTCATATTGAAGGGAGATTAGGGGCAATTTATTAGTTTATGAGTCGCTTATGATCTTGCTAGCATTTTTTCTTGGAGATTTTTTCAAGTCTTTAAGCACTGCGTCATTCATATTTTGCTTCTTTCTCTCAATTTTCAAAGAGCTCGGGTGTTTTTTGAAAGAATATAAATGACAAATGCTATCCGCAAATAAATTGGATTATGAGTCAACATCAGATGTTGACAGGTCACTGATAAAACCCAGAAACAAAGTTGGCGATAGGACCGAACCCTACGGCTTTCCCTACAGTTAGGGTGTTCACTGGACGAAATGCCGTCGACCACGACACGAATCGATCTGTCCTTAAGAAAACACTCGATTTATCGAACAAAGTTATCACCAACACAAGATAACTTTCGTGTTTTGGCACGAGAGCTTTATGCCACAGTCGGTCAAAAGCCTCTGAAATATTCTCTCAGCCTTCACCGAAGAAGTGAACGCAATGGCTTCAATTCTCTGTGCGGAACGCCATGAAGTCCCCAGTAGAGCGAGTCCCCCGAAAGTCATATAGACGATCACTGAGCAATCCGTTGCGCTGTAGATAATACATAATAGATAATACATAAGGTGGAGATTTATTACACTCTCTATGACTTTGGAGAGTGTAGAGCATATCGCAATGCGTCGGTAATTCTCAGAGTTCGTGGCATCGCCCTTGTTAGGTCCTAGCTGAACATTCTCGATTTTGTAACAAGATGGAAATACTACTGTCCAGTAAGAGATGTTCAAAAGGTGTGTAACCTTTGTAAAAGGTGTATAAAAGCTCGATCCAGTGTAGATGCACAGATTTTCAGCACAATTGGTGGTATACCATCAGAGCCAGAAGATTTGTTTATGTTGAGGTCGGTTTGCAAGGACTCCTTTACTTGTTCTCGTTCGAATATATATCTTATATAGATACTTCATTTCAGTAATTTGGGGCTTATTTCATTTTCGTTGGGTCTTATTTCATTGAGTGTAATTTCATTGCGGGTTATTTCATTTTGGGGTTATTTCATTTGGGGGTTATTTCGTGGAGCCATTTTCTATAGAGGTCAGTGGTAAATTGCTAACCGGGATTGTAGTTTTGTGCAAACAATCCAGCCAACAGGTTCGCTTTAAAAGCCAGGTCAGTGAAGATTTGGCCATCCTACAAAAGAGTAGGAGTCGAAAAAGACGTCTGAGGTGGAACTCTTTTAACGAATGACCAAAAGTTTTTGCTCCCTGTTCTCTAATCCGAGTTTCGTGAACAAACATTTCGCGTTTTAAAACTGCATTCCAGCAATTCCTTCGGTAGTTGGTAATTAATTAGGTTGGTAAAAACGATTCAATTAAATTCGTGAAATTAATGTTTTTGTTATAGACACATTTAAGATTTTCTCAAAAAATATTTTTTGTTTATGGCAACATTAACACTGCTACTCTTTATGAAGCACAGCTGTAAGTTGGTAGTAAAAATTTAATGAAGAAACCTTACTTTACGAGTAAGTCTATTATTATATGGGTACTATTAAGAGTATATAAAAGTCTGCTTTAAAAATATCTAATATCTTGCTTATGGCTAATTTCAATCATTTATTTGCTCTATACTAATTATTATTTACCAATTCCGTCTTTCTTTCGCTTACTTGTCTATGGCAACGATTACGACGACGACGACGACGAGGCTCAACGAAGCATTAACATTTTAGGTGTTTTGTAGAAAAAAAAAATCGTCCACAACAATGTCATAAAGATAGATAGTCTATTTTACCTACTCGGACACTCTTTAATTCTGGAAATAAGCTAAACGTTTTTAGCTTGATTTTTATACTGTTCCGAAACCTAAAATTGAAATTGCGCAAGGACATTTTATTGATTTTACATCAACAACGAGGACGTTAGCTCCAACGCTCGTTCGCTCGGCCGTGTGTTTAGGGTGTATGCAGTTGAGTGAACACCTTATAGAGTGAACACATGTACACATTATACCATTATGGACAACATGACAAAAAAACAACAGCAACAACAACAACAACAACAACAGCAGTAGCAGCAGATACTTGTGAAGTATAAATATTTATGCATAGATGAAAAGAACGATATTCGTTTATGTATGTTTGTAGGGTGGTACATTAGTAGGTCGGTGTTTGGTGTACAATCGTTTTAGAAGCAGACCCTTAAAAAAAACAATCATAACTGCAAAAAAACAACAACATGCAGAGCTTAAAGTAGAGCGTGCTATAAAGAATTAAGAGCCGCTGGTTGACTTGGGTGGTGACAACAAAAACTTTGTGGGCACACATCACTTCGACTTTAGCTTGAATGACATACATACATTTCTGATAATCAAACATAATTTCAGATACATTTTACGATGTGTTCGGTATTGATGTTGGTGTTGAGGATTCCTTTGAAGTTCGTAAGAAATGTAGATAATTTAATTGAACATTTCTAGGATTCGGAGTGTACCCCGAAAGGTTGGTGTCAAGAGTGTTTTTGGCCCAAGGCAAGACAAAAAGACTCAGCAGATAAACAGCATTTAAATTGAAAATTTCAGCTTGTTGATTTGTATCTTCAAATTTGAATTCAATTTTAAATTTGTTTTACTTAAAATTCTTGGAGTATATTTTTTTTAGAAAAGGATGGTGGGGAAACAAGCTATTACACAGCGTTTCAGAAGAATTTCTGATAAAAAAAAAATGTTGGCTGTATAACTGCACAGCGGCCTTGATGTGACAAAATCTATGGCAGGCAGTGAGTGAAAAATGTCGACTGCTCAATAAATAAATTAATCAGACATTTTTAATATATGAATAATAGATGTATCTACAAATTAAAAAAAAATAAAATGAAAGCAAAATTTTTGTAGTCTTATAGTTCTTGCATGAGTAAGACTTTCTTTAGAACTGAACGATGGTATAAAAAGTAGGTGATGTCTCTTGGTGTCTCAACAGAGACCAATGACGCGAATGTGAGATCCAAACATATTCCTTGTCTTAATCCACTAGTCCTAGACTTTGTCAAAATGTTTATACTAATCTTTAATCTAAAATTTGACCTAATCATTTTCATAATCGGCCATGACGGTCTCTGTAGTAGAGAGAAAGTAGCGTGCTTGACTGCCAAGCCCAGAGGTCCCGGGCAGGCCATGGTCCTACTCTTAAATCTTTATGCATTTTCTATCCTCATTTCTAAGCAACTGAAATTGAAAATTCATCAATATTTATAACCTGAAATAGTAGTTGGTGGTAGAGGAGTTTGTGCCTGAGATGGCCTAATAACTTGAATTGACTGAGGTAAAGGCATAACACTTGCCTTAGATTTAAACCCACATGTTTGTACGGCTTTCCAGCACGCTTGGAACATACTACACGTGTTTCGCTTGATTACCTGTTCCTTCCCACTTATATGTCGCCCTATTTCGAACCAAGGCAGCCTTGACTGAATAGGGATTATAGTTTAAATCCTTGCTTCAAAGATTTAAAAAAAATTTTTTACTAACGTTTTACTAAAATATGTCCTTATCCTTCTCATAATCCTTGTTCAAATTGTTGATCCAATATTTTTAAAATATTTATTTGTCCCAATGCCTTTGCAAATCCTTATCGTGATCATTGCCCAAGTCGTCGCCCAAAGTCTTGTCCAAGTCTTTGTGCTTATGCATGTTCTTGTCATATCTTTTTCCAAATCCTTGTCCTAATCCTTATCCTTATTGCATCTTTATTGTTTTTTTTTTTCTTTTGCTATTGCCTTTGCTTTTACTTTTGCATTTCCTTTACATTTACAGATTTAGATTATCTGAGGGCCCTCATGGCGCTATCATTTGTTTTTATATTTTTATTATGTGGCTGAAACCAAATCTTTACTGTAGTTTTATAAAATTTACCGTAGCGCAGAGTTATACGAGACTAATTTGAGAAATCAGTGACTTTTTGAATTTCCTGCATAGTAACTTGAAATAGTATAGCACAGTAAATAACATAGTAACTGGTAATGTCAACTACCATCTGTTAATATGCTACTGTCAAAATTTGAACAAGATGTGTGTTTGTCATTAAGTGTGTTTTTGATAGCCAGTGAAAGTAGACAACGTCGTGAATTTCGACGAAAATGGGAAAAAGTGAATTTCATGTACGATTGATAAGTACTATGAGGCATATGCATCAACAATTTCATTGGTTTAAAAGTGGTGAGTGACGCTGAACGTTCAGGTCGCCGAAAAGAGATCGTTACGCCAGAAATCGTCGATAAAATCCATGGAATCGGATTGAGCGATCGGAGATTGTGTGTGTGAAGTGGTTGAGGCTGTCGGCATCTTAACTGAACATGTACATCAGATTAGACATGAATATTTGGACATGAAAAAGCTATCCCCGCTATAGGTGCCGCCATTGCTTACACTCCACCATAACCGAAGCCGTGTGATCAATTCAAAGAAGTGTTTGACGATGTTCAACCACAATCCGAAGGAGTTTTGCACCGTTTCGTAACCGTAGACGAAACATGGATACATTCCAACACACCATAGACCAAGAAGCAGTAAAAGCAGTGAACTTCTCCGGGTGAACACCAAAAGAAAGTCAAAGCAGGTCTGTCGGCCAACAGGGTCATGGGCGACAAGATCCAGCTTGTGCAAGAATTAAAGCCGCGAGACCATGCAATGCGTCGTGATTTTGGTGTATGGGCCGAAAATGAGATTGATCTCGATGCTGATTTTCATCGCAAAATTTTGTTCAGTGATGAGGCTCATTTTTGGTTGAATGGCCACGTCAACAAGCAAAATTGCCGCATTTGGAGTGAAGAGAATCCACATGAGATCCTTGAGACGCCATAACATCCACAAAAACTGAATGTTTGGTGTGCTCTATGGGCTGGTGGAGTCATTGGGCCATACTTCTTCCGAAATAATGCTGGAGAGTCAGTTACCGTTAATGGAGACCGGTATAGAGCCATGATAACCGACTATTTTGTTCCCGAATTGGATGGCATGAATGTGGATGAGTTGTGGTTCCAACAAGACGGCGCTACATGCCACACAGCGCACGTCACAATCGATTTATTGAAGGAAACATTTGATGAGCGCATAATTTCGCGGAATGGACCTGTCAATTGACCACCAAGATCGTGTGATTTGACACCATTGGATTATTTTCTTTGGGGATATGTGAAGTCGCTCGTCTACGCCAGCAAACCAGAAACGTTAGGGGACTTGGAGGCCAACATTCGTGGCGTTATTGCCGACATACGACCCCATATGCTCGAAAAAGTGGTTGAAAATTGGACCTGTAGAATTGGCTTTATTCGAGCCAGCCGCGGCGGCCACATGCCCGAAATCATATTTAAACATTAATGGCATAAAATTATCCTTCCAATAAAGCCAAATTGATGGACATTAAAACGATTTTCTTGGGTTTTATTTCAATTCGAAGTTCTATACCTCTAAAAAAAACACCCTTTACAAAGAATTAAAAAAAAAACCTGACCAACACGTGTGAACAACCGAGCTCAAAAAAAAAAAAAATATAAAAAGCATATAAAAAACTAATAAAAAATGGGAACAAGAATAAAGTCGTGTAAGAATTAACAGAACAAATTAACAGCAAATTAATTACAATTAAACAATTTTATTTAACTGCGTCGCATTAAACAAAAATAATTATTGAAGCGAAAATTTTATTAAAAGTTCAAATCGTGCAAATCAGCAATTTTTCGAATTTCTTACTAATTTTTTTTTTTTGGTTTTTTTTTTTTTCTTAATGAAGTATGTACTCATTCCTAAGTAAAGTAAACAACATTTAAATAATAAAGACGTTTACATGAGTGAATGAATATTTTTTGTTGTTCAATAAACTTTGTGTTTAGTCAATGACAATAAAAATAATACTTTTAGGCTTCAGTGTGTGATAAATAAAAAAATAAGTCGGTTAATTTATGAATAACAAACAAACAAACAAGAAAGGAGGAAAAAGCTGCGGAAGCGCAGAATTTATTCAATTCAAGAGGAAGTGAGCTAATATGGCGGCGGACAGTGGCGCGTATAAAACTTACGCATACAAGTACAAATAATTAAGTAGTGATTACATTTATTTTTTTTTGCACATAATACAATCATTGAAAATTTAGATGAGATTTTTATTTAGTTATCTTAAAGTTTCTTTTTCTAATATAAAGATAATTTGTCAGATGGTTGCAGCTTAAATGAATTGAATTTGATCGTAATCGTCATTATTAAAAAATTTTAACAAAAACTTTTGAAACATAACATTTTATATTGTCATATGACAACCATTACAAACAATACGAAGCAGTAAAAGTGCAGTTAATAAAAGTCTTTTTTGAGCTGATGTGTGGGAGCTCGCATTGCCTTGAAGAATTATTCTTCGGCGCTTGTGTGGTTTCCTTATTTCCGTGAAATGCGTAAACCCTCGTATTCGTTATCAAATTTATAAAAAGTTTATTTATTCAAGAATTTTATATTTTTTGCTTTTTTTTACTTTTTACTCTTTGCATTTTTTACTTTTTACATTTACTTGTTTAATTTTTCTTTTTTACTTTTTTTTACATTTTAACTTTATTACTTTTTAACTTTATAACTTTTTAACTTTTTTATTCCAACTGTTTTACTTTTTATTTGGTGTACAAAACAGTTTTAAAGAATTTTCTTTCAAGTTTTTTACAAATTTATTTTTCAAAGTATTGTCCATCGCTAGCCACTACTTTTTCCCATCGTTCTAGCAATTTTCTGATACCATCTCGAAAAACGATGCGTCTTTTGATGCGGATCCACGAATCGATCCAATTTTAGAGTTATTCAAAAGAGCGAAAGTGCTGATCCTCAAGAGCATGCGTAATTGACAAAAACAAATAGTTGTCGGAAGGGACAATGTCTGGGCTATACGGCGGGTGGAGTAGGACTTCCCATTTCAGCGTTTCAAGGTACTACTGTGGGCAACGACTGTGTCCACGGAGCAATATCTTAAGTTGAACGAATAGCCAGAAGTCACATGGTGCTAAGTCAAGCGAATACAGTAGTTGCGGAACGAAATGGGTAGAGTTTTTTGGCGAAATGATCGAAATGATTAAAACTTTCCTTTTTTGTAATTTATTCTTCCTCTTTTTTACTGTTCATGTTTTACTCTTTCTTAGTGTTTAATTTTTCTGAAAAGAAATGATGGACGAATTAGAAAAATTAATTTCTTTCGTCTTAAAAATTAACGATTTTCTGTCACACAACAGCTGGGACTAGAACCTGGTCTCGAATTGGCATCGAGTGGTCCACTCACTGTTTAACGCACCCGGCCACAATCACCACAAGATGAACTAAATCCAACAAAAGTTGTCCGAGCTAAAAGCACTGCGCAGCAAATGGTCGCCTTTTTCTTAAAAAAAACTGTTCATGTGGCTACAGTACCACGGGAAAAACTTAGAACGGTCAATTCGGAATGGTACACAACCATTTGTTTGCCAGAAGTGTTCCGTGAAATAAAGAAAACATACAAGTGCCAAAGAATTGTTCTCATGCAAGACAATGCGAGCTCACACACATCAGCTCAAAGAAAGGCGCTTTTGAGCTTTCAAAACGTAGAATGGATCCGCCTTACAATTCCGACTTGGCACCCAGTGACTTCTTCTTGTTCACTTACATTAAGCAAACAATTCGTGGCGAGCGTTTTTCTATGTCCCAACAGGCCACAAGTTCAAAAACCTGGTTTTGGAGATTACAACTTCAGGCCAAACTGATTCGAAAATTGGTTCAAACTAATGCAAAAGTGTTTTGGCCATATTGGAGAATACTTTGGAAAACAATAAAACCATTTTCACTGATAAACACTGTTGTTTCATTGTTGGGCGCAAGACTTAAAGGGCAATCCGCTTGTCATGTAAAATCATCCTATTGAAGCAAAGTGTTCTGATTGGCATTTTAATTCTGTTATAAAGGTTCTAATCCGGACGAGCAGTATAAGCTTAAACCTCTTTAAACTAAAAGCATATTTTGCAATTGTCGAAAGGCAGCACAAAACTTGGTCTCCAATAAAACGTTCGCATAAATAAGTAAACCACCCATTAAAGGGTCAATGTATCAGAACAAACACAAAAAGATATAAAAAAAGATAAAAAAAAAACACCAGACAAAAAACTAATTATGAAAATTATGAAAATCCGAGCGATCACAAAACAAATGAGCGATCAAGCTTTTTTGGCATGCGACAAAACTTCACGACAAAACTTCACGACAATATATAACAATCTGGCGGCATTTTTACAAAGAAACCGGCATTTTCATTGACGCCTTTCAAAGCGAACAAGGCAGAGCATAAAGAAAGCAGTAGGAGAAGAAAAGTGGAATCTTCTATAACACAAGTGGAAAACCACAACTTCTCAAAACATTGATCGTTTTAGTTGTTGTCGTCAATATTTGTGCTGTTTTTTTGTTGTTTTTGTTTTCTTGTCATTATTATTTTAGATTTTCTTTCACAATTTAACACATTGTTTATTTTTAGCTTTGCTGTCAGCAGATTTTTTTTTTTGTTTTTTCTTTCTTTAGTTCAGTAAAATTTGTTTCAATTAACAAGAAAAGCAATATTAAAAAAGAAAATACAAAACGTTTATAATTTAACCATGGCGCCGACGACTGAATGAATGCTGAATGAACGCTAGTGGCGATTTTTTTTCTAGCACTAAAAAAATTAACGTTTTCGAAATGCATAAAGCGTGTGTGTTGAATGCATTAGTTCACTGAAACCTAAGCACTTAACAAACAGTTTGTTTGTGTGCGTATGTGTGTATGGGGGGGGGGATAGGTAACAAATTAAAATTATAAAAAAAAAATCACGTATTTATTGTTTTTTTGCACCGACCTGCAAGTTGTAGTGATTGTTAGATTGATCTCTTTTAGCCTTATTCCATGCCAGATGGATTTATATGCCTTGGTTATGTTTGTTTTGTCCGAGTTAATTTTGAAATACTTTTTAAAATTAATTCAAAAGTGCTCTTTTATTATTTAAACTTGTACAAAACCTCCAGCACCTTAGGTTCGCAAATATGCGAATCTTTTTCCGAACTTCACGGCATATTGAAGCTCAACTCGAGCACATCACAGCACAATTTGCCAATTACTCAAAAAAAAGAATTAATAATTACTTCGCTCGAAAAAGTAATCTATAGAATTTCTATAGAACATCTCTATAGAATTTTTTTTCAATGCAGCAAATAATAGCACACATGCACCATATAACAGCACAAAATATTGTTTCTTAAAAGTAACCCTATAAAAGCCAACTAGTTCCAGATTTTTAAAAACGCACTTGTAATTAAATCATACACAAACACACACACACACACTCACACACCTGTTTCCCAGCTCTTTGTTGAACCTTTCTTTGCAAAAACAACCGCTAGCTTTGACCGCTTTCTTAACTCTATCAAATAGTAATGTTTATGGTTAAAATTAACATGATTAAAGGTTAAATATATATATGAATGATCAAAATTCCAATTAAATGACGTCATTTCAATGAATCTCTACTTAAACAAGAGAATATGTTGAGAGCGAAAAAATACCGAGAGAGCGAAGTGCATAAAAAATTAATATCATGCGCCGGTATGCGCTGGCATTTTTTTTTTCTACAGCAGATGTGTAGACAAGGCGGTTTGCTAAAGTTTTACAAGTATGACAAATGATTTAAATAATCTGACTAATAAAATATTTTCAGATATGAACAACAAATTAACAACAAACACTTTTTTCATACTTTGTAAAAAGAAAGTGTTGTAAAAGCAAAAAAACAAAAAAAAAAACTTAAAGCAACAAGACGAAGAGGTAAAATAAAGAAGGTAAAAAAATTACAACCAAGAAATGCGCCTTAAAAATTACAAAAAATGCGCACATGTAGGCGCAAAAATGTGCCAAAAGCAACGAACTGTCACCAAAATCTTGTAAGCAGACTATTAAGTCACAAGATTTCAAGGTGTAAAGAGGGAGGAGGGGTGGAAATTAATATTAAAATTCATTAAAGTTTTAAACTTTTTCAAGAGAAAACAAAAACAAGCAGAAGAGCAAGTGTAAAATGGCGGCTAGCACTAAACAGACGAACTTGGACACTCCTCAATGCGTCAGAGACGCAAACATCGCTGAGCACAGAACCTCACGATGGACGGACAATGCTTTTTGCAAACTCACTTCATACAGAATTAACTTAAAATAAAACCTTTAACTAAGCAGGAGCGAAAGCAAAATCAAGCAAGCTAAGCTAGAGAGCAGCCTCACAGTCTCAAAGAGATTCGTCAAAGAGCGCGCAACAGTCGAGAAATTCTTATGAACTCATCGATTAGTTGCTAAGAGCGCAACAAAATTTGTAGCTAAATTCGCTGTCGCTTCTTTACTCTACAAACTAGCTCATCGAAATTCGAAATTTTAAAAAAAATTTTCATATTTTTTAACAAATTTAAATTCGAAATTCTTATGGATTCGAAATTGAAATTTTTGCAGCTACAAAAAGATGATGATGATGAACAACAAAAAAACAAGTTCAATCTACACCCATGCTTGGTGAACATGCGCAAGAAGAGCGAGCGCTAGAGACCGACCGAGCCCAACAGCAGCAGATTGGAATAAATACCTACATATATAGAAATATATACAATATATATATATATACATATATGTTGGAAAATTTATTTGGAGACCAAAGCGATGAAAGAGCGAGCAGCGAACAAAAAAAAAATGTGAACACTGAATGTCTATGACCGACAGTGCGGAGAGAGGTGTCAGCAAATTTATTTGAGAGCAACAACATTCAGCCCCATTCAGAAGAGCACACAAAAATGATGACTAAAAAAAAATTTTAAGCAAGTTACTAAGAACAGAGCAAATAGCAGACGACAAGTATGGATATAGCAAATAATATAAAAAAAAATCATTTAAACTAATAGATGTAACATGGTTGCCAGCTTAAAAAGCAGTTGGAAATAACTATTAGAATAATGCATCAGCTTTATTCATAGCGGTGACCGTTTAATACTTTAAAAAGCAAACATATATAAGTTACATAAGTCATCAAGGGAAATTGGCATAAAAGTGGAAATGCTACATTCATTGTTTAAGTATAATTTCATATCGAATGAACAATACAACTTGTTCTCAATGCATCCATATCATGGAACTGAACCATAATCAACAAAAACGAAGTAATAAACGTCATCAAGGGAACGTACAAATTTAGCCCACAAAATCAAAAATGCTGTAAACATTTTGTAAACAAACCTGTTATAAACTATGCGAATGATTCCAAATGCAGATTTATTTTAAGTTTGTAGGTAATTTCATACATCATTTCAGTGAATGGTACGATAACTTAAGGAAAAATAAACCATCACATAAGTAAAAGCTGGTTAACTGTCACATATGTCTAATTTTCCAACAATTTAATGAATTTCAATTTGCAAATTAAAAACAAAAAGTGGCTAAGTCATCAAAGGAACATATCCGAAAACAACCGATGTGAGCAAAAATGCGTCGGTTCATTGTTCTAGAATGGAATTTTTTTTCATAAGAATGCATAAAGAGTTAAGAACAAAATTATTAAAAAAATTATCATATATGTTAAACACATCATATCAATGCGCAAAAAAAACGAAAAAATTATAAATCAAAATCAAATCATGTTCATATGAGTTTAAAAAACATACGAGGTGTGTTATAAAACTAAAGGCAATTTTTATTTTTTTGGAAGAATTTTTTCTATGCATCAACATAAATGTTATTCCCTTCAAAGATGTCAAAAATGCACTTATGCCAGCGCTTATTACAATCCCCAAAACACTTCTGAAACTCGTGCTTTAGATAGCCTGAAAAGTCTTTCAGCGATTCACTTCCAATATCATGTCTGTCTGCGAAACGAAGGCACTTCAAGGTACTTTTTATGAAGGGAACAGAAAAAAGTTACACGCGGCCATGTCTGGCGAATATGGAGGATTGCCAAAACTCGATGTTTTTTGGTTGAAATTTAACACTTTTGGAAGAAATTTTGCTCTAACAAAACATCTGAAAAAAATTTCATGGCATGAGCCAATTGATATTTCAATATCATCAGCAACTTCTCTAATTGTTATTCAGTGATCATTCAGAATCAATTCTTTCACATTTTTTTCACTTTTTTACTATTTGTTGATGTGCTAGGACACTCCGTGCGCTCGTCATCTCAACGTCTTCACCACCATCTGGAAAAACACTTATACCACTCGTAAACTCTTGTTTTACTTATAGCAGATATAAACCGAAAGCAATATTTAACTTTCTGAAACGTTGTTGCACTTTATTTGATGCAAACTCTGATCAATTATTTATAAAAAATTAAAGTTGGTACCTGTTGGTACCACCAAAACACATGTTATTCTTTCAACAGCTGACAAAAAGTAAACAACCAATATGACTGATAATGTATAAATATAGATCCTAGGATCACAACAAAAAAAATATTGTGCCATTCGGACCAGTTGCAGTTACTTTTTGAATACAACTTATATATTATTTCTTCTATAAAGACAAAAGTTTGACTTCCACAATGGGTCATGTCCGACCCAGTCAACAATAAAGCCAATTTTCAGTTTGAAATGTGTAACCGCAGTATTTTATTTCAATTAAAAAAAAACACCCTATGTATGACTGAGTTTAACTGTTTAACATTTTCATAAATATTTTTTTTAATAATTCTTTTGATATAATTTTATTGATTTATTGTTTTTGAGTACACATCCCAATAGTGTATTAATTCAATTTAAACCAAAAGGCTGATTAACAACGCATCAATGAATTTCAAAAACGTACCCTTAATGATGAAAGCTAGAGTTCCTTTTATGATGTTCAGCATATAATAATCCTATTTTAATATTAAAATTTATTAGCCGTTTCCTTTTAAATTTCTTTCTTTTCTTTTCTTTTCTTTTCTTTTCTTTTCTTTTCTTTTCTTTTCCTTTCCTTTCCTTTTCTTTCCTTTCCTTTCCATTCCTTTACTTTCCTTTTCTTTTCTTTCCTTTCTTTTTAAATAGCGTGTTTGTTCTTGTAAAAAGCAATTCTTAAATACGAGGCCTACCATTTGAGTCTTGCGCCTCGGAAACACTTACCATTGCCAGATAAATTTTGACAGTTCCATTTGAAAATTTATTATTTTGGTGTATGTGTATGTGCGCTTATTGTGTTGTTAACAGTGGTTAAAAAATTGTAATTCAGCAAAAAAATAGAATTAACAAATGAACATTTACGAGTGATATTTTTTTACGATTTTCGACGTGGATTTACAAGAAAAGACTTCTGGTGATGAAGCACCACATCCAGCGACTCTAAAACGCTGGTTCAATGAGTCGAGCGAGGTCGTCGTTCTCTCCAAGACGAATTTTATAAAGGTATTCCAAAAACGACTGGCAGAAAACATCACCGCATGTGACGTACCGTGAGATGGAGTCATCCTTGGGCATTAGTAAGACTAGCATACATGTCATGAATATTTAGGCGTCAGAAAAATTTGCTCCTGTTGGAAACCTTCATAATTTGACGGTTGCTCAAAAAAAAGGCTCATGTCGATTGGTGCTAGGAAATACTGATTAAATAAAGAAGAGACGGTACGAAACACGTCTACATCACCGCAGGGGACGAATCTTGGATTTACGCTTATGAGCCCAAAAAAGGAGCAATCCACTGTTTGGGTGAGCAAAACCCGTCAAAAGTTGTTCGCGGACGAAGCACATCCGGGCAAATGGTTGCCAGTTTTTTCAGAAAATCATGTGGTCATGTCGCTACTGACCACTTGAGCAATGGAAAACTATTAATGCTGAATGGTACACAAACATTTATTTTTTAGAAAATCTTCAGTGAATTGAGAAAAACCAACCACCGAAGAAAGCTCATCCTGCATCACGATAATGCGCGTTCCCACACATCAACTCAAACAAGAGTTTTGAGTACTCAAAACACAGAATTACTGGGTCAGCCGCCTTACAGTCCCTTGGCACCCAATAACTTCTTCTTGTTCCCTTACATTAAGAAAATATGCGTCGCGGACGTTTTTCTACGCCCGAATAGGCCAGGCATTAAGGCCTTCAAAATTCTGATTTCGGAACTATCAACTTCAGGGTGGCAAAAATATTTCGAAAATTTTGAAATTCAATCGAATGAAATTCAAAAGTGAATTCAGTCCATCTTGTAGAATACTTTGAAAAACAAAAGCATTTTCACTAATTAACCATGGGTTTTTCATTGTTAGGCGCAAGACTTAAGAGGCAACCCTCGTATCCCTTTTTTTTTTCTTCTTCAGTCTGAAATGAAGATTTAACAGTAATAAATTAATTAATTAAATTATTATTTCCAAATTTGGCGACCGTGGTTGAATGCCTGTACCGTTCTAAGTCAATCAACGGCTAGGGTTCAACTCGCATCTGACACAGAAAACCTCTGATTGTCATCTTTCTGCAAACAATGGCACACCTTAGAAAGTAGATGTCATGTAAAGCTTCTTGAGAATGTGAACATAAACCTTTCGGAGTCGATATAAAAACTAGTTCATTCAGATCTCGACCATTTGAGTACAAACATTTCATAACACATTTCTTGATCATAAGAAACTTGGTCAAAATCCTTTCAAGAGCTGAAAGGGCAAATTATTTTCTTGTTAATGTTTAAATGATCACTTTTAATTCCTTTTTTTATTAAATTTATAACTTTTGGAATCTTTTTCAAATTCTTACAAAACTATAAAGAATCTGCGTTTCCATTTCTTGGGTACAAAGCTTGAACACAATGAACATTTTCAAAATCGCACAGCGTATTGTTAAGATACGGGTATAACAAACAAACAGATTCTGACACACTAACATAAACATGATCACTTTGAAAACACATTTTAAAGACGTTTTAAAGCAGATTAACGATAATCTTAACTTATCCTTTGTAAGATAATATTCTTTATGACTTCAAGTGAATAACAAGTTAATCAGGAATTCAATTTTGGTCATATTGAAAGACGTGTAAATAAGGTTTTTAAAAACAAATAAAGAGACTCTGAGAGATCTGGCATAATTTATGAAGTGGTTTAATCACAAGTGGAGCTCACAATACTGAAGGTCGAGTACGTTGCATTTAAACAAATGGTTATTAGTTCCAGTACCAAAAAAAATTGCAAACTTTATTTGCCGCTTTGAATCTCAAAATGCGAGAATTTTTCTCCAATAAATGGTTGGCAACTCTGAACAGAGCAGCAGCTTAAAAAATAGAGCGGAATACAGAGAGGAAGAAATATATAAATTAAAACACAGGGAAAGAAATGTCGACGGATGGATAGACGAGCGGACGAATGGACAGACAACTTGCGGCTTATATAAAAAAAAATACACAAACACACACACTCACACATAGATACTCTCGCATACAGCCACACTTGCACACATACCCATGCATAATCAGGCACATTTTATGCAGCATAAGAAGACATTGGAACGTAGACTTGTAGAACGATAAAGTATAATTTTAAGCATATAGAATAAATAAAAAAAAATAAGAAAAGATAAAGGAAAAACACAGAAAAAATACTAAGCAGATAAAAATAAAATGTTAATAAGAAAAATCCACGAGTAGAGCAAAAGAAGCAGTAAAATAAGTGCCGCTGATACGACGGATACCAATTGGTGGAGAGTAAGAGAGAAGGTGAGCCGAGGTGGTGAGCGGGGAGTTTAGAAGCAGATTTAGAAGCACACACATTTTTCACAAAGTCCAATTGGAATGAAAAATAAAAAAAAAGATAAAAATGCACTACTTTTTTCCAATTAATGCCGTAATTGGACGAACTCAGAATTGCTTGGCCGCCGCCTTGACAGTAGAACGCAGGAACGCAGATGACAACCGAATTAAACAATATGGGCAAAAAGAGGCGAGGCACTAGCGGCAACAATTTTTCACTTTTCACATTTTTTGCGTAGTAACTTTATCGATTTTATTTTTATTTTATTTATACTGTGGCAAGCAGTGTAATTTTACACCAATTTTATTGTTGTTTTTTCTAATTGTAGCTTATTTGCAATTTTTTTGTTTTTGTCTTATATACTTGAAGATATATGTTAATATAGCAAGATATATCTTTGAATGAATTAATTTTTTATTTTTCTTTTTTTTTTCTGCAGTGAAAAAAGTAGGTAAAAAATATATATTTTTACTTACTTTTGATTCAATTGAAATGACGACGACGACTACAACGACGACGACGAAGACGAACGACTAAAACGCGACGAACGCCACAAATGACGATAGAGACGATTGTGTGTCGATGTGAATATTATAAGAAAAAAACAAAAAAAAAAAAAACTCATTCGACGACGTCGGCGCAAGTGTAGAGAAAAAAATTTGTAGTTCCAAGAGAGCAAATCAAAACAGCTCCCCTTTTACAAACACAAACGAACGTAAAAGAGCAAGAGAGAACGAGAGACTAAAATTGTGGAGCTTAAAAGTATCTGCTAGTTGGAATACTCGAAAATATTTCGACACAAACGGTTGGCAACTTGTTTGGAACCAGCTTTAAGCTACATAAGAGCAGAAATTAAGATAAATGTAGAATTTAAATTAAGAGAATAGAAAAATGTTTGCTTGTGTAGAGTTCAAACAACATTGGAGCCACGACAAAGCTTTGAGGAGCACATGTACAGCTGCGAGCAACTAATTAAAATAAGCCAGTTTTAAATTCTTCAGAGTTGAAACAAATTATAAAAAGCAATCAAATTGCTCATTTTTTTATAACCATTTTGCTATGCTGACGACAAACGATTCAAATCAAAGATTGCGAAATAAACAAAAATAGAAAAAAAGTCTCTTCCACTAATACTCTTAAGTAAAAAAATAAATAACGTTAATCTTTACTAATTTAGAGTTATGCTTTTATTTACAAAAAATTTATACTTTATTTTCTAATGAGAACAGAACTTCAGAATAAACTTAAGTAGCAAAAAAAAAAATATATATATATATAAAGAAATACGTAAACATATAAGTGAACAATTTCTTTCCTAGAAATATTCAAGAAACTAAAAATATCTCTCAACTCTAATCAAATAGCACAAAAATATTTCAATTTCATATAAAATTTGTTTCATTTAATCTTCCAAAGCGCCGTATTCGACGATCAACTTGGACTTCTTATCAGCTAAAAGATTAAATCTTAAGCAACCTGTTGATAAGAGCAAGAAAAAAACAAATAGCAAAAGCTTGAAAGCTTGTTTTTTCTCTTGTTTAATGGATCTTTTGTCTTTTATCAAGTTAAAAAATTAATCGAAGAAAAACTGTTCAAATAACTTATTTTCACATTGTCGCAACCACGTGACTTTAAAAATATCTAAAGAAAAATAAAGCAATTACACGAAAAGTCAAAGCCGATCAGCTAAAATTAGAGGAGAGAGAACGAGAGAACTAGAGAGAAAGAGAGAGAAAGAGAGAGAAAGAGAGAGAAAAAAAATTAAAAACAAGGTTTTGTTTAAGCGAGAAAAAGCTTAGCTGCGCACATTTACATTGAAGAATCAAGTAATCATGATGATGATGATGATGATGGTGATATATTCTTGATGATGATGATATATTCTTAATGATGATGATATATTCTTAATGATGATGAAATATTTTTAATGATGATAAATTCTTGATATATTTTTGTGATGATGATGGTGATATAATATTCTTGATGATGATGATATATTCATGATGATGATGAAATATTTTTAATAATGATAAATTCTGGATGATATATTTTTGATGATGATGATATATTCTTGATGAGGATGATATATTCTTGATGATGATGATGATATATTCTTGATGATGACACATACTTTGATGATATTATTCAATTAAATTAATTTTTTTATCGTTTCATAAAAAATGACGCATGCAGTGCAGTGAATCGTTGATTATAAAGACGCTATACGCATTGCAGTGTGTGAATAGATACATCATTATAAATTGCACTGAATCCAGTTGTAGACCCACTAAGGAAAAAGTGAATTGCTACTTTTTTTTTGACGTAGAATACGTCGTTCTCGGAGGTAAGTAGGGTGGTTGATAGTGATCAGGTGTCGGTATTTACATTACTTTTTGAACCTTTGGTGGGCCTAAAGTACTAATCGTACAATGTTGATCTTAGCACTTGTTGGTCTGCTTGATCCTCAATGCGACAAAAATTCATGTTAGAACTGTCTAACTTATATCAATTTTACACAATTACATGAAATATAAAGCCAACATTTGATGTTTTTGTTTGCTTAAACTTGCTACCTATTTATCGACGGCTTCCGGTTTTTTCGACGGCGAAGACAGCGCTATCTAGCGTGAAGACATAAATCTTATAATTAAAAAAAAGCATACTTTTGGGGGCATGTTGTTTTTAACAGACTCGCGTAGCCCAGTAATACTGAGTAATTTTGAGGGGCATGCTTTTTTAACAGAATCTGTTAATGAAATGTCAAACGCAGCCAATTAAATATCCGGGCATATTATCGACAGTGAAATTTTGACACATGGGTTGTTGAACTTGATAGCATTGAACAAATTTTGTTTGCATGTTTAAGTTTTCTACCTATTTATGGACAGTTTCCGGTTTTATCGACAAAAGCATAAAATTTGTATGGGAGCGCCCCTAAGGAGTGGTCGGAGGGAATAGGTGTCAAAGGCAAAAATGTTCCTTTTGCAAAAGTAATGGGGGTTGGTGATACATATTAACCCTCTCCGGCACTCTCTTAAAGGTCATATCCTCAGGTGTATGGAATAAATATTTTTAAAAAAGATGTCATCAAAAGCGAATTGAATAATTCTACGTCTTGTGTTACGACATAGTCGAAACTACTGTATCTTTTTTTTTTTTTTAGCTTTGAACCAAGGATTTCAGGTGGAATACCTATTCAGTCAAGTCTGCCTTGGTTCGAAATGGGGTGATAGATTAGTGGGAAGGAAAGGGCAATCAAGTGAAACATATGTAGGATGTTCTAAGTATGGTGGAAAGTCAAAGAAACATGTGAATTTGAATCAGAGGCAAGTGTTATGCCGTTACCTCAGTCAATTCAAGTTATAAAGGCAATCTCATCCACAAACTTCTCTACCATCAACTACAACTTCAAGTCGTAAATATTGATGAATTTTTAATTTCAGTTGATTAGAAATGAGGATAGAAAATTTAGAAAGGTTTTAAAGCGAAGGACCATGGCCTGGCCGGAAATCGAACCCGGGACCTCTGGGGTGGCAGTCGAGCACGCTACCAACTCGACTACCGAGGCCGCCATATGCTTGAAATAAGTAGCACACCTATTTTAAAAAGCGTTTGCAACTAATTTAAGGGCCAGCTCAACAACAGTTTACATGAAATTTTTTACTTTAGTGAATACTATAAGCATTATAATGAAAATTCAGCTGACAAAAGAATATGGTGTTACGTTTTGTAAAGAATAGTGTTATAGGTCCCTCAAGGTTAACCTGAAGGTCCTGTTTCTTAAAATGTCGTCCCGTTTTTGCTAAGTTCATTAGAAACGATGTTAATCTCTTAAGAAAGTTGGCAAAAAAGGTTAAAAAAAGTTGGCAAAAGAGGTTAAAATATGTAAGCCTTTATTTTAAAACAAATATTTAGAAACATATCGATGGCTTAATATAGCTTAATATAGAAAAGGCGTAACTCGTTTTTTTCGAAATAACGTTTTCAACAGTTTTGTATTGAACTTAAAAAATTAGATAATATCTACCTTAATACCTTAACATACAACTCGATTTTTGTTTTTGGTTTTTTATTTTTGTAACGAAAACAACACTAA
Source organism: Pherbina coryleti (assembly GCA_943735915.1). Lineage (NCBI taxonomy): Eukaryota > Metazoa > Arthropoda > Insecta > Diptera > Sciomyzidae > Pherbina > Pherbina coryleti. The sequence continues at coordinate 37,384,855 of OX030950.1, forward strand.
AATGGTCATGCTGAAAAATTACGATTTTGGATTTACCAACTTATACATTGGACGTATCGATATGTAAGTACAATATGTACACTAGACCGTATCACCTTGTATGGCAAAAAAGTAAACCCATTTTGACCCCGCCTCAATCATTAGACATTTAAAAGACATTTTCAAACAAAAAAGAATTTTTTTTTTAAATGGTCCCTATAGTGCTTTTTTTTTTTGTTTTCGTTATATCTTCTGTGTTTCTTGTCTAATCCAAAACATTTTTCATATATGTGTTTGCTGCTTTTTTGCAAATTTTTTCTGATTTAATTTTTTCGCGAATCTTGTTTTTTTTTAATTATCACCCACCTTATCTCAGTTGCTACTATGTTAACAAAATCTAAAAAGAGCAAAAAACTAAAGCTCACAAAAAATCATTAAGACTATGGAAACAAATGATATCCATAAAATTCATTTTTGAAGCAGTTCAAAACGATTTTATCCCAAAAATAACACTTCCGAAATGTTCGTCAAGAGTGCACTTGTGTCTTTTACCCATTTATTTGAATGAGAGAACAAAAACTTTCAGTGTAAAAAGTGCACAAGCAACTCCTAACATTATGCAGTTGAAGTAATTACGTTAGACAATTTTTTAATCTTTTATGGTCATAATTCAACTATATTCTACTTAAATTATTATATAAACTTATAAAATTTGTTGCTTAATTGTTAAGAGCCCGCAATCGATTTTTGTGAGGTTAAGTATAAGAGGAAGTTTTCTTAAAGAAATCACAAAAAAATAAATATTAAAGTATTTTTTATCAGAAGTATTTAGTATATAAAATTGTATACTAAAATTTATTAAATATGACGCAGTTTAAAGTGCAATTTCATTACATTGCTCGCATTCTTGTGAGATATCTACCCCTTTTTATACCTGTACTTTAATTGTTATCATTCAAATTGGAACTGCTTATCAGTAAGATTAAAGAATACGCATTTATTTATCATTAATCATATACATGGAAATCTATATAAATTATCGAAGCTGCATATGTATGCTCATGTTGAAATATATTTATTATTTTAACATAAGACAAAATATGTACTATATATAAAACCAGTGCGCATGAAATGATCGGGCGTTTGTTGCCCCGCCCCTCAAGTTCAAAGGGTTTTATATGAAACTAATGAAAAAGTGAAAACCTTATTAGTGAATAAGCGAATCTTACCAAAAATCTTTGATTCTAATTTATTCATTGGCGAGTATATCGAATATGATGGAATCACAACCGACCAAAAAACTCACCAAGCCATGCATAACATATTAAAAAAATTGTAAGGCTATAATTTTTCAGTGAACATGCCAGGGCTGAATGGTATTCCATCTTTGGCTCCATAAAAGCTTATCAAAATTTAACGTAAAATCAAGCTTGTATCATTCACGACAGGTTCAGAGCTTAAATCATTGTTGACGTTCATGCCTGAAGTCTAAGGAGAGTTTTTCGTAAATGTATTATCACATTTTGGAGCTGTACTGTAAGAAAACTTCAATGATTTTTGCAGGGTTAAGAGATGTCTCAATTTCGAACCTAAATTCATAGCTAATATTCAGATCAAAAGTCATGGGTTAACTTCTATAAAGCAATAATATATTTCATATATAAATATCCCATATTTCAGGAATTAGACATACACTTAAGAACATTTCAGTGGTGTTTTCATGGAACAGTCAGGCCTCGTTCATGCCTGTTGGACCTGAATTTCTGATGGGATAGCCATTACACTATCTTAGACATAATACAAGATAGGCTCATTGGCCTACTAATGGCTACTTAAATGTGAAATTCAACAACAAAACTGTTTCACAAACGTTAAACGACAAAAGGAACAATTTGCAAAACTCAGTCAACAGCTGATTTTGACATATAGCTCCAATATGAGCATACCTTTTAATTGTATCATACTCTTTAATAAATACTTTAAAGATAAAGCATGTGCACTAAATACGTATCCATCATAACTATCCAAAGTTAATTTAATATTTTCTGTTAAAATTATTTGTTTCTTAAAAATACACTTTATTTAGACTCTGAAAAAAGAGAAAAAATGTAATTTCAAAGGTTGACTTGCGAATGTTTGGATAATAATTTAAATTGAATTTTCTATACTTAACAAGTATCTACAACTGTTCCAACAATGACAACAGTTTTATTCTCAATTTTGTATAACAGCCAAATTATTTTCAGGAACTATTTGAGTTGTGTTAGTATTGCTACCGATACAATTACAGGTGAAATTCTTACTATGTCCTACCCTGCTAACACCAACTTCAGTAACCTGGTTAAACAATCATCCGAACAGTATAATTTTCCTAAGTTTCTTTTTCAGTTAAAAAGAAAACAAAAAAAAAATTATATCTCAGACCCACTCAAATCATAAACAATTTTATGTATTAAATTAGTATTATTCCTATCCTATCCAATAGCATTGAAACACTCAAATATGATGGGAAGTAGAATTTGCCGCATTACGTCATCAGAGCACGACGACGCAGAAGGCGGCGCAAAATGTCAAGTTAACGCGTTGCTTTCTAGGGTAACGAGTTAACACCGAATATAGAAGAAATTCCGAACCATGTAAAAAAGTTCCCAATGCATAACCACCAATTTCCAAGGCAGTGTAAAGCATGTAGCTTTGAACTTTATTATGAAGCAGCAATGCATTTGTGGGGCATTTAATCAAATGCAACTGTCTTCTATTTTCCCGCAATGCGTTTTTTCTCTGACAGATCACCGCACTCCCTCTCTCATTTGTGATACCTACTCAAGGTGTCACTTTTTAACGTGGTTTCGCCATCGTTGTCGCCGTCGCCTGCATTACCACTACAAAAATTTATAATTTAATGCAATTATGTACTTTATAAATAATTCTTTTTATAACAATTTTTCAAAATCATCCTGCTATCAAGGATTTCTGTGATTGCCATCCACACCTTTTTGCTTCGATTTTTTTCTACAGTTCTAAACTGTTGCCATAAAATTACAATTTCGACTTACCACTCAACAATTTCTTTCACAATAAATTCCAAAACAAATAGTCTGCAAATTTTGCCTGCAAAAATTCCAAGACTTCAGAATTTTTAACAATTATTGAAATTTTCACACAAGAAGTTCTAAGCACACCTTCGACCGAGTTAAATACAAAAATTGCGAACAAAAATTCTAACGAAACGAGTTGATCCAAAAATCCAATTGCGAATACCGACGAAAAGCGAAACAACGAATAGCGAAAATTTTTTCAAACGAACTTTGAAATTGGCAGCACTGTACGGCAAACGAAACTCCTAGAATTTGGCACTACACTAACATGCTGCCACATAATTATGTGGTTTCAGTTTGACATTGAATAATGTTTAAGATTTTTGTCAACTATATAAGGGGTATTCAAGGATTAGCGCGAATTGCAAGAATGTTAAAAATGCAAGATATTTTTCGCACTAGCGCATGAAATGAAAATTTGAAGTTATGTTTGAATACAGCTTTGGCATCATAGGCCTTAGACTTAACTTAAATCTAGATTTTCAACTATGAAATTCTTAAAATTTGTTAAAATTTTTCTAATATAATATAATAGCAGCATTTTTTTCAGTCTGTGATCCAATTAGATTCAACCAGGTGTTTACACTAGACAGTAGTGCTAAAACAGATGCAACACATTCACAAATTTAAACCCATGGACAATCACTTTTGAAACTGTCTGGCCAACTGTCTGAACTTTTTTGAAGACATTTCACAGGTTAGAAGATAGACAATTTGACATTCAAATCATAATATTTGAGAATTTTTACTGATTTCTTCAAGTGTTTTATCTAATAATTTGCCAACTGTCTGGACGACTACGATACACACATCATTATTAAATATTTTCGAAAGCTAATAGAATGTTCAAACTTAAGCTAATTTCCTCATTTCGGCCAAAAAAATACAAATGAGATGCCTCATTTCCCATTGAAAATCTAATTTGAATATCGAACTAATTTCAATGAAATTAATAGCAAATGCGATAATTTCACGTTAAACATAGCTCCGAGCATATTAAACTGCTTTGTGAACATACATTTCAAAGCAAAATGTCAAAAAATTTTGGGGACAGAAAAATGTAATAAAAAAAAAAAAAATATGATAAAACAAACACAACAGTCAAATAAAATGAGATATATAAGTGTGAACCATGATACAATTATACAGGTAGGTTTGACAACAGGCTATTTTCTCACGAGATCGTCCATGGATTGTCAAACTCGTCTGTTTTTTGTTTCTTTTTTTTTTATTTGCTTTGTCTTGTATGATTTTTGACAATTCATGTTCGCTGGAAAACTGTCACACCTACCTGATTAATTATACCATGAGTGTGAACACTTGGTTTAGGTGTGAACGTAATATAATACGTATTATTTACTGTGTTAACAGTAGTGTTTAAAGTAAACTATATGTCATTTGTACGAAAAAAGCCTTGGATCTTTTTTATTTATGCTAATACCCAATAGATGGTGCTATAGTTATTCTGACGGGAATCTATATCAATTTACAAAAAATGTTTTTAAAATAATATGAATACAAACTTGTCTTATTCGCATTCTTTTTGTCTCAGTTACCACTTACCGCGCGTTTCCACTGGCCAAACGAACGAGGATATCTACTACCAATTTTATCTCTACAACAGAAACTCAAACAAAATTTATAAGATTTGGGACCACTGCTATACTTCAGTACACAACTCCACTTTGTGCATTTAAACTCCTTTTGTACCTTATAGATGGTGCCTGTAAGAGGTAGAATGAACTCAATGTTATTTAGATGCTAGGAAGACGTTATTACTACACATGATGAACTAAATTTTTTTTTAAGTTGGGGACATCCAACGAATTGTAGAGTAACGTTTGATTGTGATATGAACAGAAGACAACAATTCCTTTTTATATATATATAACAATATATTTGTTATTCTTAAACGCTAAGCAACAGCCTTATGACCAACCAGGGACCGTAACTGTTATGACTTTTTTCAAAAAAGTCAATAAATAATAGTTATTTTTTGACCGTTTTTTTTTTTTTTTTTGAGTCAAAAATAAGAGTTCAAATTTGAGTTTTATTTTTTCTATTAAAAATAAAGGTTAAAAATTTGACAGTGATATCCTATATTAATTACTAGCTTACCCGGCACACGTTGATTTGCACCCGAAAATATGCTAATGAGCTGAATGGAAACAAGTATTTTACATATTTCATTGAGTATGGATAGGGTAGAGAACAACAGGTAACTCGGGTACGATTTGAGTATCCGATTTCTGTCGGATACTCATTGCAGTTCTCTGATGTGTAGTGATTCGACAAACAACAGTGACAGGGAACGCAATGTAGAGTGATAAGCAAAATAAATGTAGAGAAGAGTAGAATGAATTGAGTTTATACTTTTTTATGTTTTTTCACCTTTTAACCGAAAAAAATAAGTCAGATTTTAACTGTTATTTTTGACCGAAAAAGTAAAAGTCAAATTTTATCTTTTATTTTTGACCGAAAAAATTAAAGTCAAATTTTAACTGTTATTTTTTACCGTAAAATTAAAGTCAAATTTGAACTTTTATTTTTGACCAAAAAAAAATCGGTCAAAAAATAACTATTATTTTTTTACTTTTTTAAAAAAGTCAAATAAATAAAAAGCTGTTAAGATTATTATTCCTTAGCTTACAAGCATCGCACTGCTTTATTTAAATATTGAAAAGACACATTTTTTCCGCCTGACTTTTTGAATTCAAATTTCGAAAATAACAGTTATTTTCGGTTCCAGTGGCCAACAGTAAAGTCAGATTTGCAGTAAATATTTGTGCAGTCTCTTTCTGCACCTAAAGTAATGAAATTAATTTTTCTAGTTCTGCCGTAAGTTGCTGCGGATAATTTAGCTACCTTCACACAAAGTTGCATACGAAGTCACATTTTAAGAATTGAAGAATATTTGAACTTATTTTTCAAGTTTTCAACCTTCTGGATTTATTACTTAGCAAACAAATTTGTAAAGAGTTGCAAGCAAGCGCGATAAGTAACATCTTTCGGAGAGTGGGCGACCTATAAGATATGAAAACTTCGATTAAATATTTGATCCAAGTCTTGTTCTGCATCATAAATTTTTTGTGTATTTTAATACAAAATAAAATTTAGTAGCCGTTCAATAGTTATATATAAAATACATTTTTTTATCAACGTTTGAGAGATAATTGAAATAATAAAATAAATAATTTAAAAGTATTCTTATTATTTTGCATAGTGAAAAATTCAACACTTTCCACATAGAATCTATTTGCAATAATTGCATTTAAGAAATATACACATTTTTTTTTGTTTTTAAATTTTTATAAATATAAACTTCAGAATCAAAATTCGCCTCTAATTCAATAGATGGTACTTATTAATCAGAAAATCTGACAATCGTTCATACTTTTTATTGATTCTAACTAAACAATTTTAATTCTATGACTCCTTCGAATTGAATTGAATGGTATTACAACTAAAAATTGCGTAAAGCATAGCCTCCCAGCGGATTGATTTTCAACAGTTTGACAGCTAAATGTTGATGTAAACTTGTTTGCAAACTTGCGCACAAAAATTTTAGCTTATAAATTATTCCAAATCTTTAAATTTCCAATATGATTAAAATTAAGCAGTGTCAAAGGCTTTTAAGATGTGTCAAGGGCATACGCATAGTATTTACAGGGCATACTTGAGATGTCACATAAAAATTCGTTATATATCAATAAATATTGAATAATCGAAAAAATTTATTTAACCAAAATATAAAATTTTATTCTAAATTATAAAACCATTGGTCAAATTAAGAAAAAGCACAACTTATTAGTTTCAACAAATTTTTTAATCACGCTTGAGTTAGCAACTATTCTCAGTGTATACGAAGAAAAATGAAATCATCTCAAACTTGGCTTCACTTTATCTACAACTTGACGTTTGTTAGTTGTTGCTTTTTATATTAAGCCGCACGTGTTTATTCGATTGATAATCTTAAATAGTTCTTATTTATTTAGTTTTCTTAATTTTATTAATTAAATACATAAAAAATGCCTCGTTCAAAAAGAGATAAAAAGAGTAAGTACGATAGCTCAATAAATTATAAAAAATCATAATTAAAATATTAATTAAACCCTTTGCCAAAAGTTTCGTTGACTAAAACGGATCGCAAGGGACTGGCCTGGAAGCAACAAATTATTGAAGACGTGCGCCGCTGCGTGGAAAAATATCCTCACATCTTCGTCTTTCAGGTGCAAAATATGCGCAATAATCTGCTGAAAGATCTGCGGCAAGAATGGAAAGCAAACTCACGCTTCTTCTTTGGGAAAAATCGTATTATGCAAATAGGTTTAGGACGCAACAAAGCTGAAGAAGTTGAAACAGATTTGCACAAGGTAAGCTTGAGAGAGTATATAAGCTATAGATTTATTTAAACTATTTCTTAACAGCTTTCTAAGAGACTTACGGGACAGGTTGGTCTGCTTTTCACTGAAACGCCAAAGCAAGAGGTTCTCGACTGGGCCAAAGATTATTGGGCGGTAGAATATGCGCGCAGCGGTTTTGTAGCCACAGAAACAGTGGTATTAAAAGAAGGTCCACTAGAAGATTTCGCACACTCAATGGAGCCACATTTGCGTTCACTGGGTATGCCTACTAAATTGCAAAAGGGAATTATAACGCTCTACAGTGACTATACCGTATGCGAAGAGGGAAAAGTGTTGACACCAGAGCAGGCTCGCATACTCAAGCTGATTGCGAATCCAATGGCTAAATTTAAACTCACTATTAAATGCTCTTGGACAAAATCGGATGGTTTTGAACTGCATGTAAAGGATGATGTCGAGGATGACAAGTCCGATAGTGGCAATGGTGAGGATATAACTGAAGCTGATGCCGACAAAGCGGAATCAATGGAAGAAGATGAAGATGAAGATGACGATGATGATGACAGTGATGAAAAAGATGACACAGATAAAGCTTAGCTATAATTGAAAAAAATAGTTTAGGTTAAATATAAGTTTTATTAAATTTTTTAATAATTTAATGATTAAAGTTGTATATTAATATTTTTTTTTAATTAATCGGGTTGTGATTTATTGCAGCCCAAAAAAATGTGTCATCCTTAAAAGTTTTCCGACGAAATACTTGGTCTGCTGGTTAAACGTCGCAAGAATTCTCAGAGTTGTTTGCTGGTCAAGCAGACGATACGCTGCCGCTTCCCCCAGTAGCGCCACTTTTCTTTGTTGGCTTATAAGCAATAACATATCGTTGGGCCACTGGTAGTGGCGCAGCATAGCCATTGGTACAGGATGAGTCTTCGAAGAGCACATCATAATTCTCAGTGGCTGACTGCGGCAAACGGTGGATGATGGCCTTATAGAAGCATGTAGTTTGCGGGTACAACGCCATGACTAACCCATAATTATTAAACTCTTTAAAGAAACTAAAATTTTAGCCAGGACTTACCGATTGTATCCTTAGGAAACAGAGCATGACCGTCTGTTTCTGGGTTTGCACGCATCAAAGGCAATGGAATAATCTTACGCTTGCTAAGCACATGTCGATCTTTTTGCTCCTCATCAATATCGATTACATCGTATTTATTTTGTTTGTGCAAAAACTGGACTACTTCGGCCAATATCCAGTTTTCTTCATCTTCAACACCCTTCACTAGAGCTGCAACATTATCACCAACCTTTGCAATATAGTTGCTCTCAGCAGGTATGGCACCACACAGCGGTGGTACTTTCTCACCCAGTTTGCTTACAAACAGTGGCAAGGTTTGAGCTGAGATTTGCACCATTTTCATGAGTGCACCACGCCGTATGGCTTCTTTGTTTCCAGCATTACGGGCCTGTATTCGGCGTTCATTGCGTATATTACGTATTTCTTGTATCTTCTCGAGAGCCGATCGAATGGTGGCTTCCTCAGCTGCTGCATCCTGCAGACCAGTTTTGTAGAGCGCCTTTAATTTGGCTGGTGGCAGATTGGATTGCTGAGCTCGCACAATGCTGTTAATAGTCGTTTCCGAGCGACGTCGATCATCCTCGGTCTGATGAATGAGTCGCTGCAAGTCTTTGAGGCGCTCCTGAAACAAGATTTTATTTGTTGTTAAGTTGATGTGCACTAGAAAATGTTTACTCACTTGAATTTGTTGTGCTGCACTTTCAGCTGTAAGCGGCATTTTTAGTTAAAGTTGCAATAAATTATTTTAATAATAAATTGTTTGGTTTTTGGTCTTCTCATCAAACAGTAAACATCAACAAATATTGTACAGTGGTGGCAAAAATAAACAAATATTTACGAATAAAAATCAATAGTAATGCCATCTAGTTAATAAAGAATGTCGACTGGATTAAGTACAGCTTTAATTTTGCCCATGATGCAATTATGCAAGGTCGGAGTGACAACTAGTTATTTTCTCTGGAGTGTCTTGCACCGACTGTCATTTGCCTGTATATTTTACCTCCTATATTCTTTTTTACTTTAATTCGTTTTCTAATTTATATTATTTTTGATAGTTGGTGCAAGACGAAAAAATTGTCGCTTCTATCTTGTATACTTGTATCATGATTTTGCCAATTTCACGTTTTCTCCAGTAAAGAGATCATACCGAAGTCAATTTCGATTCTCACAAATTTGCTGTTCTACGGTATACAGAGTATTAAAATACATCATGGGACACTCTGAATTAAAAATTGGCAAATCCCACAAAATAATATCGCTAGGCACGACTACGATTTCTGAGGCACCGCAATTTGAAAAAAAATGTTTGGTTAAAAAAATCGATGCCTTAATTAGTTATCAATTTTCAAAAATTTTTCCTTCCTTCAAGATCTGTTAAAAAACAAACACCTATATCTTTGCCAATGGATCCAATAGATCTAAAATATTGGTACGTTATTTGAAAGATAATTAAATTATCTTTAAGAAAAACTATAAAACATATATATCTTAGCAATATATTGAATATTACAACCGAGTTCACACAAAGTTTCCTTCTAATTACTGATAAAACCGTTATTTTCTCAAAAATTTGCAGTATTATGGTGCTTAAAATAAATTTGATTTTAAAAGCCTAAAGCTATACAAAAGCCAATAGTTTCTTCTTCCATTTTTGGTTGCTGGTCTGTCAAAGATTCTCTTGACGATTGTCAAAATTTATACTGTAGCCACTGGGGCTATATGAGTTTTCACCATTCATATTCACCTCACCAGTGCCAAATATTCTCATTCAGACTGTCAAAATTTTATCATCCGAAAAAGTTTCCAAATAGCACATAGGCCGAATTAAACTTCGAAGCACCAAGTCAAAATGAAAGTTAATGCTCCGTTATAGACAGCGTGAACACAGTTTGAAAAAGCAAACAGCAGCTTTTGTTGTGAGCATTTGTTTAAAAAACGTAAAGGGGTGTATTAATTTTGTCATTCTGTTTGTAAGACGGGGTGCAATAAGGCCAACGGCAATAAGGCCGAATTCGGCTTTATTTCGCTTTAAGTGGAAATAAGGTCGTATTTGCGGATTGGGCCTTATTTCCATTTGAAAAAGAAATAAAGCCAATTTGGCCTTATTTCCATATAAAAGGAACCAATATTAAAACGCCATCAGTTAAATTTTCAAGTTTTATTTAATGAAAAATTAAAGATATAAAGTATTTTCCTTCAAGGAAATGGCACTTATATATGACTTTTCGGAAAAAAGTGTGGATATAAATGACGGCTGTGTGAATAATCACCCAAGAGAAAACCGTCCAGAGTGCCGAAATTAACGGTTAATGTAGTATTTTTTTTGGACCCGGAATAAAAGCCTGATGAACTTAAAATGACAAAATGATTTGCCCTTATACGGAATGTTGTTTTTTACCTTCCGTACAAGGGCAAATCATTTTATCATAACGAGTTTGAAATTTGTTTTTGATGTTATTCCATAAACAAAGGGTCCATAGACATTACCATATCTCCGGATAAGGTCAAATAGTGTTTTTTTTATGATAAAATGATTTGCCCTTATACGGAATGTTATTCTATTACCTTCCGTACAAGGACAAACCATTTCATCAAAACGAGTTTGAAATGTCTTAACTTTTTGCTATAAACAAAAATTCGGGCGTTTTTCCATATTTCAATTTGGCATTTAATTTGGATCCTTATATCTTATTTCTTTCGTTTGGGCGATTGTCCATCGTATTTTTGGACAGTTATTCATTATGAATAAATACCCAATATTTTGCGCTATATTTCTATATTTCAATATTTCTTGCAAATTAAGTACCTACGCTGAGTCCAGTTACTTTTGAAACAACAGACTACAGGGTGCGTACTTTTTATTAAAAATAATAATAAAAAATAATGTATATATTTATTTTCCGACCTATTTAAATACTTTTATATGTTGAATTTTGCGGGCTCAAGGTCCAAAATATTAAAAATGAAAAACTTATTTGTTTTGATTTTTAATTTTTATTTTCCGATTTTAAATAGATGATTTATTAAAGTTCTAGTGTTAATAATTAAAATCTGTGATATAAATGTTAAATGTAAAATGTCAATTGTTAAATGTTAAATACTTAATGTTTTAATTGTTTAAATTATTCCCCTGATGATGATTGCCGACGGTAATCGAAATATCGGAAAATAAAAATTAAAAATCAAAACAAATAAGTTTTTCAGTTTTAATATTTTGGACCTTGAGCCCGCAAAATTCAACATATAAAAAATAATGTTTAGTTTGCAAAAACTATTTTTCGGCCTTATTACCATTTTGCTGAATTTTTTTAGGCTTTATTTCCTTTTCAAATGCATTTAAAACCGAATTCACAATTTCGGCCTTATTTCCCTTTGAAAAGGAAATAAAGCCAATTCGGCCTCATTGCCGTTGGGCTTATTGCACCCCGCCGTTTGTAACGCTCATAAGGAGGTGTGGTAGGTATTAAAGGGCTGCGTAGATGCACCTATTTCAACGTACACACACTGTGAGTTATTGCATTGCTCTCAGTTGACTGCCTTTCATAACACTTAAGAGTTGTTTTTGCTCAACACCAAATACAAATCGGCAACAACAAGCAATACCCACTCTCTTCTCTCGGCAATCAATGCACGATTTGCTTTTGTTCGGCAACACCACAAGCAATGCAATTTCTTTATAATGAGGGAGAGGATAATAGAAAGTAATAGATGGCAATAGATCATTTGGATCATTTTGATTATTTCAATTAGTTAGGTCGAGTAAAGTGCGATGAAACTAATTTTTAATAATATAATTGATAATTTAGATAACAATTAGCTAACTGTAGTTTAGTTAACTAACTTTAATTTAGTTAACTAAATTTAGGACAAAGCTAACTTAAATCCATTTTAATGCAGCCATTATTTTATTTATTTTTTTTTCTATATGAACTGGAGGAGAATTCTTTTTTTTATATATAAAGTATATTACTTTACTTAATTTTGACTAAATTGTCTTAGTTTTACTAATATTTTTTAAACTTATGAATTTGAAAATAAAACAATATTTTAATTTTGTTTGTTCCTGTAAATCTATATATATAAAAAAAGAGCTTATGTTTGTAACTATGCAATAGACTCCTAAACTACTCATCGGATTAGCATGAAAATTTGTGTATACATAGAAGTTTTTTGGTACGGTGCGTGTTTGTGGGCTTTCCATTTTGATCTACCTTGAACACCAGAGGGCGCTGTAGTACAAATTTTTTACAAAACTGCCTAAAAACTCACAAACCGCTTATGCGATTAGAATAAAAAGTTGTATACAGTGGTTTTCATGTACGCTGAGTGTCTTGCTGCTTTCTTTTTTGACCTATCTTGAACAACAGAGGGTGCTTTAGTACAAATTTTTTGCAAAACCACCTAAAACTCCCAAACCGCTCATGCGATTAGAATGAAAATTGATATATGGTAGTTTTCAGGTACGATGAATTTTTTGACAGTATCTTATTTGAACCACCTTGGACACCAGATGGTGCTGTAGTACAAAGTTTTTACAAAATCGTATATTTTTAGTTGTTTTCTTAGGTTACATATGTAAATATTTGCAAAATATAAATTTAGTAAAATTAAAAAAGTTTTCGTTATTTTGACATCAAAAACATTAACATATCTTGAAAACTATGAAAAATTTTACTACAACGATATATTTAATGCAACATCGTTGCTCAAAAATGAGAAAAACACAATCAGAAATTTAATTATGTGATTCAAATATCTGATTTTTCAAATATCTCCGCTGATTTCGATTCAAATATCTCCGCTGATTTTTTATACATTTTGTTAAATGTTTTTTTTGTCTTAAAGCTTCATCAAAGTACTATGAAAACCTTATTGCAAAAATGCTGTTAGTTGATAATATATATTCTAAATATTTTTTTCAAAAAAAGGTCTGAAATTTTGGAATTTTCCTCAATTTCAAATTAAGATTATGATAAAATGATACCTTTGAACTATTAACGAAACCATTGTGTTATATAAAATTAGATGGAATCCGACTAAGTTACTTAAGAAAAAAACAAAATAATATTTGCATAAGTGTGTCAGATAACGAAGAAAAATCTCTCTCAAGCTAGTAGATGATCCAAATCATCTATTGCCACTTATTGTCAGTGCACATGGTTTCATTGCATTGACTGCAGTGTGCTCTCTTACAACGATGTCTTAGAACAACAATGTCTTGGATCTCTTTTCATTTGCGCTCACTTGTTTTGTTCGTCTTCGCTGACACCACACACTTGATTTGTTTGAGGAGAGCAAGACAATGATTGTGGTGTGTTATTAAGAGATGTCTTGAAAGCAGTTTCAAGTGCACCTACGCAGCCCTTTAGTAGGTATAGAAAAGTATATATATATATTCTTGATCAGTATCACCATCCGAGTCAATTTAGCCATGTCCAACTGTTTGTCAACATTTTTCGCTCGATTTAATTGTTGTTATGTTGGCTGAAAAGGCGATATGGGAAAAGGAATCTTGTAAATAAAGAAATAAATAAATAAATAAAAATCTTGTAAAAAATAATGGCAGCACAATTAGTTCAAAACCAGCAATTTGATAATTGCTTTAAGAAGGGTGGCAGCTTTTTAACTGACATCAACGGAGCATTTTAAAACCTGCTGTTGTGAAAGAGACAAATACATTATGCTAAATGAAAAGCGCAGCGCGCAAATCAATGGCCGCGCATTGAATTGTCAAACGAAGCAAAAAAATATTTTCAGCCACCTTGGCAGCAAAGTTCTATTCGCATCCCATTTAAAAGAAAATTTTAATAATAATTTTAGCATAAACTGTTTTTATTTGTTTATCTTTTAATGTAGTTTAAATAAGAAAAGATGTATTCAAAGTGATATACTTTACATAATAAAAAAACCGCTTCACTTAGTGAAGTGAGTGTTTGGGGGTCTAGCGCCCATTGGAGCATCAGCGCGCTTTTATCTGCAATAAAAAGTCTGCAAGTCTCTCCTTTCTGTTAAATTATAAGAAAAAAGGTATTACTTTCTTTATATATTAATTGAATGAAGTGCATTTTAGGCTTGTCTTCATATATAATCTTACGCAGCATTCTGAAATTCCAGCGCATACAACGTTGTTTTCAATTTTTGGAGCGCTGGTTTTTTGGACTATGTTGTATTTGCTGCGCTATTGGAAAGTTGTTTGGATATATTTATAAATATTTGCGCTTTTGTGTTTTCTTGCAGGTATTGCGGAAAACTATGAACAAATTACAGATTAAGATAAGCAAATTAAACAACAGCTACGAATCGGAACCTTCTTCTGGAAGTGGGGTGAGTGAAGAATTTTAAAATAACAATTTAATTTTATCTTTAAAAGGCTTTAAGAAACTGGTACTGTTTCATATTGTAATTTAAATTACCAGTATCTACTAAAAAACCGCGTGTACTTTGAGGTTTTATTCTTGATAGCATTAATATGTTCATATTTATGTTAACACCAAAAAAGCTTTCGTTTAAGCTTATCATTTCGATGTTTTATATTTTTATTGTTTTTTTTTTAAGCAGTCTTCTTTGGGTGAAAACCACGATTACGCTGTTTCTGACGATGAAAATATGCATTTGCAATATTTACTGAAACCACCCTCATATCAGAATGAGATAACAATTGAAACAACAAACCCGGACTCACCACAAGATGAAAATAAACCTAAACTTGTCGGCACTAAACAAGAACGTGATTTGCGTTACGGTTTGAGTGAGGACTCAAGTCCAGAATCGCCCTTTAAAGGCTTTGGGGAAAGTCCTTTTGGAAAACTGAAGAAAAGTCTCTACAATTACAATAAACCACTAACAAAAACGACACCAATTGTGACATCGCAAGAACAACAACAACCACAACCAAGTTTAGTGGCACCTGTTGTCGTTGGTATATCTCCAGGCAAACTATTATTTGCCCATTCCTATGACATCATCCTGGAGGAAAACAGCTGCAATGCAGTAGATGTGATTTTATCAAACGAACTATCTGATAGCCAAATAGTGTGTAGCGGCAGCGGCAGCAACAACTCAAATGGTCCATTCTCAGAACTTTCCTTTAATGGAAAGATAAAAAGCATGCACAATGCTGATCAAGATACAATGGAAAATGCAGCACCTCTACATCAACCGCTTACTATAGCAGCTCAGCGACTACCAACTTTGTTAGAAACTACTTTAAATAGCTCCTATATGACTGAATCGTCATTTGTCTTGAAAAAATATACAAATGAAAAGTCACCTGATCTCTTTGGTGACGATGATGAGCATGCAGATGACGACGCTAGTGAGATGCACCGCAAAGCCGAGGTGCAGCCACCTATTTATACATTTGATGATGTTATCGAAGAAGTTCCCGAAGAACAACTGCAACAAGAACAGAGCACGAACAAATCATTTAATTGTCCTACAGAATCCAGTTTTGCAGACGAACAAACAGTGGAAGCCAACGAACACACGCAACAGAGTGATAGCCAAAGCTTATTTCGCGCCAATTGCAGGCGCGAAAAGGAATTACTGCAACGTATTCGCACATGTCTAAGTGGTGTGCCACCACCACCAACTATGACTATACCACAAATGGACATAATAACCACGGTGCTCAAGCGCAAGGATGACATTTTAAATTTTCACAAAAAGGAATGTCCCCTTCCAAGAACGAACAGCAACAGGAATAGCTTAGTTGGTAGTCTCTTGAAACCAACACATTCATTAGAGGAGACGCAGTCAATGGCTTGGCGAGATATTTTGAGCGTACGACAACATGGCTTAAGGTAATTTCTAAAATTAGCACATATTTCAAATTTCGTATTCCATGCATAATTTTTTTTTTTTTTAATTCTAGTTTTAATCTAAGTAAAGCTTCTGAACGCAATGAATATCTTAGTTTGTCTGTCATAGACCGTTTCGTTGGAGCTGAAACTGCGTCGTCGTATCAACTTTCACCCTCAAGCGCTAAAAAGCGCAATTTGCGTTTAAAGTATGTTTATTTTTATACTTATATATATTTAAATATACTTAAATATATTTAAATATACTTAAATATATATAAAGAATAAATCAAAATATTTTAATTATAAATCTATTTTTGTTTATTCTAGAATGCTTACAGCTTCGCCAGGTAATCGTCTAAGTCATTTGGCCAAACGTCGTGCTATTTTCTCATCTGCTAACCTGGCCACTACCTCCCAAAAATCCACCTCTTCGTTGGGCACTCAAATTTTACTCGATAAAAAGTAAGTCCAAAGAATTTTTTAAAGCCATAAGTAACTGCAACTTAAAAAAAAAAGAAAAAAAATTGCAAGCTTTAATAGAAAAATGGCTTGAATAAATACATACGAAATTTTTCAACAATATCTTGAAAACAATTGACGGAGATATGTTCTTCATGAACTCAAAAAGCACTACTCCTTAGGGGGCTTTTAATGCTACTTTCAGCTTTCACTTCCAATCTGCGGTCATTCTGCGATCGATTCTAACACGATTTTATTTATTTTCTCGATCACTTAATAGTTCTGAGCTCAACGGGATATCCTGAACGTAGCTTGTGCGACTTTTCTTAAAACAAAGAAACTCACTATTTGCCCTTTGAATATGATGGTAAAAAGCATCTCAGTGTTGAATCAATAGCATCTGCGATTTAAAGTATTGTAAAGCCATTAAGTATTTGATGATCGCACGCTTCTCTAAATCCTCTATTTTCACACGCATCTTTTGCAATTCGCTGTCAAATGAATACAAACAGAATATTTGACTTAAAAGTTGGTATACAACAATTTGCCGGGAATGGTACCATAGATTGCAGGTAAAAAATTAGACCTGCTAGCGCCATCTCCTCTATGTGGATCTCCTCGTATTTGAAATATGGAGTTTTATTCTAAAATATTAATAAAACTGTAAGCTTAAAGCATTCGACGTATTTAAAGCATTTGACTAAACATGCCCCTACAAATTCATATGTTCAAAAATAGCTATTTTATAAATTAAATTCAAAAGCAAGAATGGTGTCGAAATCTAAAATATTTGCTTTATTATAACTTTTTATGATTCTCCTTCAAAAATGTTAAATGCCGTGTTACGGTTTTTAGAATTTTAAGTGACAATATTTAAAACTCTTATTACTTCGATCGAAGTACTTTAACGACTTCTTTACACTCACGTAGAATTTATTACGTTTTTTAACCGTGGAGATCGCAACCCTATTTTTTTTTCGAGCTTCGAAACACGGATTTCAGCTGTAATAGATTAGTGGGAACGAAGGGGGCAATTAAGTGAAACATGTCTAGGATGTTCTAAGCGTGACGGAAAGTCATAGAAACAAGTGAATTTCTTTTACGTTCCTAAGCAACTCTATTTATGACCTTTCTCTGAGTAAATTTTTTTTTCTCTTATCCTTATGAACTCGTACTTACCTCATACTTATCATACCTAAGATAAGGTCAAGCAGTAATAAATCATTTATGTTTATTACACTCTTGAGAGTCCCTGTTATGACCAGTCAACAAATGTG
This sequence comes from Pherbina coryleti, assembly GCA_943735915.1. Classification (NCBI taxonomy): domain Eukaryota; kingdom Metazoa; phylum Arthropoda; class Insecta; order Diptera; family Sciomyzidae; genus Pherbina; species Pherbina coryleti. Next base: position 37,402,915 of record OX030950.1, read on the forward strand.
CCTGGCATTTAATATATTATGTGGAGCATAAATTATTAAAGTATTAAAAGAGAGGATTGCTTTCTGAACCGAAGATTATTACAGTTTTACCAATGTTCCGTTTCTATCAGAGGGTTTATTAGACAATTTTCATATATATATAATAAAAACTTATACATTTCGAGATATTTTCCGTCCATTTTATAAAGGCAGAATTTAATATTTTAACGATTTCTAAAAACTAAACTGCGTTAAGTTCCTTATCTATTATAAAAATCGAACCTCAATTAAAAAAAAAATTACTAATCCTTTTTTTAATTACGAAAATAAACTCATAATATTGCCTAAAAGTACCAATGTTTTTAAATTTTTAGAAAAACCAAAAATCGACGTAAAGGAACACCCAAACGAAAAACTCCCGCAAGCAAAAAGAAAATTGGTAAGAACAAATACAGCTCTTTTCAGCAAACAGTTACTATTTAACAATTTTTTTTTTCAATATTTTCAATAGTACGTAAGACTCCATCTTCATCGGCACGAAAACGTCTATATCGCAGTGATCTCATTAAGCCCGGACCCTCACGTGAATCTTCGAAACGTGCTCTTTTCCAAAGCCCCGCTAAAACTCTTCAGCCACAAAGATACTGCTTGCCAAAGCTGACAATTAAACCTGAGATTGCTACGCGTGTTGAAAAATCCAAGCGTGCACTATTCTCACCCGACAAACTATCGCAATGTTCGTCGCATTCCTCTAACAACTTATACTTTGGCGGCGAATCATCCAATTCAAGTCATGCGTATGCAAGTGCATCAGTTTTTTCCACTGTAAGCAGTTCTACCCAGCAACTTGAATCGTTGCTTCAAAAACGAAAACGGCATCGCGCTGATGACGATGATGAAGATGATGCAGCCGTACTTGCAGCTGCACAAAATAGTAAAATTTTCCGTGGAAGTATGCATAGTTTAACACCGCGTGCTTTGCAAATTAAAAGCCAAAGTTTTTGTATTGGGGCTGGTTCCTCTGCGCAGAGTAGAAGTCACAGCAGTTTTAGCGGCGATGTGTCAGCAGTAGAGCTTACAACGCATAGGCAAGGTCTGCAACACGGTCTTAGCAGCAGCCAAATGTTGTTGCAAAGCAGAAATAACAGCTCGTTGCTGGCAGCACCAAGTGCCAAGCTCTTACGTGCCCAATCTGAAAATGCAACAATGACCACCAATAGTTTGACTGAGAATCAGCGCAAGGTATGTGCAATTATATACAGCTCTTAACGTTATACATATTTATTTTCATTTTTAAAATTTATTAGAAATTGCTTTGGGCCGTTTCGCAAGCTTTGCAAGAGAAGAAAATCACAGCAAAACATGAAAGCTTTAAGGAGTATGCCTCTGTTTTGGCTCGCGTTGTGCGACGCATCTTTCAGGAATACTATCAGAAGGGCAACGCTAGTAATAGCGAGACAATGTTGAGGTGAGAGATTTTATTAATATTTTTGTCTGGTCCTTCCAAAAATGTTCAATTTCAGATTGGCCAAAAAGTATGCCTACAATGTTATCGCTGGCAAGAATGTGGACGATATTTACTTTCACGCCAAAGCACAAATCGATGATAATAAACGAAAGTCTTGCAGTCGTCTATCGGGCTATATTGCACCGGAAGAGTATGAAAATCATAAAATTTCGCAACAAAAAAATTCTCAAAAAACTTTCAATGGTTCAATGCAAAATATATTTGGCATGGAAAATTCAATGGATTGTTTAAGCATGAGCATAAGTCAAACATCATCGATTCCAGTGAGCACAACTTTGAGCTCATTCACATCTTCGGAAGCAAGCATGTTAGAGCAACGTCTAGAGCAAATATCGCAAACTGAAGTGACGCACAATTCTGGACACTTAACCGATACTCAAGATGTAACAAATTCTAGCTTTAAGGAACAGCAACAACAAAGCATTAAACTGCCCATTCAACTTAATCCTACACTGCAAAAAAGTTCATCGAAAAACAATCTCTGCGGCCTGGCTCTACGTGAAAATGTCGATTGCGAGCTGCGACGATCGGCGCAAAAGAACTTCACTGGCAAGGATCAGCGCAACGTAAGTCCTTATTCAGCTGGTGTTCCACCCATTCGTTACAGTTCAGCTGTTAAACTACAGTCAAATGTTATACATGATTTGTTTGTGGCAACCGCAGCTAAGGCGAAACGTCAAATTTCTTTCGATAGTTAATTTTAAGACGTACTCTTCATTTGTTATTTTTTTTTGTTTCATTCAGCTTATATTCAGTATTTTCAAAATGTGGTACTTTTATTTTATATTAAAATATATTAACTTTTTAATTAAATTTTTCCATTTGTATAAAATGACTTCAAATGAAAATATTTGAAAAAAATTCCTACAACAAAAATCCATTTACACATCAATAATAAAATTTGTATTGTAGATACTCTAAAATTTCAATCGGTTTATTTATAGCTAAAAGTACCCATCAGTTCCTAAAAAGGTTTTTGTATATTTTGTGATTAGCTGCTGTTGAAATTTCATAACTTAAACTTGAAAATATTGCATTTTTGCTTAATGTAAGTTAATATTTAAATTTTGTTTAATTCATTACTTTTATTATTATTTCATTTACTGATTAAATTGCCAGAGTTGTATTGTTTTAAAGTTAAATTAAAGCGAGTAGTAAGATTATGTAAAATAAAAAAAAAAATAAATAATGAAAATATATTATTTGAGACTGTTATAGGCTGCTCTCTTAATTTAAGTTAACCTCGCGTTCTTTCTAAAGTATTCTAATGATTTTCTTAAAACATTTTTAACAAAATAAAGAGTTTTATTTATATAAATATCAATTTAAGAAATATAAAAAAAAACAAACTCAAAAATAAAACAGTCCAAGTCTTAATTGCAATATTAATTAAAACTATTACATAGAAAATTGCATGTATTTGATAATAAAATTGCTCAATTATTACCTAATAAAATAAAAATTTTCAAAATTTAGAGAAAAGCTTTCTAACTAAAAAACTTTTACACACTTTATTCAAAATAATTTAGATTCAGTGGAAATACCCCAAACTGCATAACTGGAGTTTGATAGTTTTTCAAACGTACTTAAGTTTAATTTCTTTTTTCATTATAATCTACATTAACAACAGCATAAATATGGACGCTGAGCACTTTGATGAAAACGTCGCTTGGTAGTCTTAGAGAGAAAGATCCTTCGCAAGATCTAAGGTTCAATCTGATCTATGGCAAGTACAGAATACGGTGCAAAATTGAACTGTACGAGCTCTTCGCCGACATCGACATAGTCTAGCGCATACAAACCGACAAATACAAACAATTTTTTCCCAGTGATGAAGATTAGTTTCGCAGATATCTCCACCCCACGTTCTCCTAGAGTTATTTTCAATCTTTAGAAAAATCTTGCCTATGTAATGCAGAATATTAATTCAGATCGGAACTCAGATATAAGAATGGGGCAATGACAAATTCTATTCATCAAGCAACGAACGAAATGTGTGATTTTCTGAAAATGTATTAAGCAACGTTGGTGATAAATCCTTAATTTCATCCATCTTCAAAATCTGACACTATAATTAAAAACCCATTTAACATATAGTATTCGTTTTATTTCTTATGCCTATGATCTGCGCATGCTCAGCATTGTATTGATTTCCCAAATAATGATGCGCGTGCGATCAATTATTTCACGCAGTTGACGATTTTTTAATTTAACAGTTTCAATAAGTTCTTGATTTTCCTGCAAAGCCTTGCGATACTCTTCACATTGTGTGGGTTCCGTGCGATGATCAGTCTCGTCTTTGTACGGTATCAAACTCTCGACGTGGGTATATTCCATGCCTAGAAATTACAATAACAATTTAATAAATTTGGACCATGCCTGCTCATTATAAATAGACCTTGAGGATAACCATCATTGCACTTCTCATAAATGATGCGCACTCGCTTAAACAGTAATCGTATAGTACGGAAGTATTCCTGCACTTTTTTCTCTGTGTTATTGTCACGATTCGCTGTTGGTTGTATGATCTTGAGCGCGGCGAAAATCTCTTGAAAGCGTGACGTTATATCTTGTACGGTCTCCTGGCCGAGCCGCGAAAGCGCTACGATATTGATTTCTTTGTGTGGATTAGGTTGTGATATGGCAAGCATGTTATTGGCAGCAGTTGATGGCTGTTGAAGTCCTGCTGGAATCGCTGCTGCGCCTACACCCAATTGTTGCTGGCTCGAAAGTGGCGCTGTCAGCTGTTGCTGTTGATGCTGCTGCATAAGCCCACCGCTACCAACTGGCATAACCATTTGTTGTCCACTGGCCAAACTAACTCCACCTACTGTCATTTGTTGTTGTTGTAATTGCATTTGCTGCTGCATCAATTGTTGTTGTTGTTGTTGTTGGCTGCTCAAATGTTGTGCATGTGAAGGCGAATGCATGCCTGTTGTACTCATCACACCACCCATTCCTCCAACGCCACTTTGCATTACATTTGCTTGTTGTTGTTGTTGCTGCTGCATAAGGCCACCTTGAGGATAGCCAACTCCCATTGGTACCATGCCACCACCTTGTGCACCCATAGCATTTTGCTGCATACCGCTTCCGGTGCCGACTCCCATTTGATTCATGTTAACCATTTGTTGTTGTTGTTGCGGATTAAATTGTCCACGATGACCACCGACGGGGCTGTTGTAGCCCCCTGGATACTGTCCGGACATTTCAGTAAATACTTCGAAGTTATTTTAAGTAGAATAATTTAAATAAATCACCACCGAACCAAAGTACCAAGAAATATATTTAATTTCTGATCTCTTAACAAATCCACAGCTGATACCTTTTTGACATTTAAAATCTCAACAGCAACATTCAGCAAACAACTGTGGCCATAGCGCTAAGCAGGAAGTTCATTCACTGTATCTGTATATGCGTCCGTCTGCTTGCTCTACGCTATGGAATAGAAATGTATGAAAGCTTATGAGAGAGAGTTTTATGCCTAGGTGTCTAATGTTAGAAAAATGCAATTTACGCAAGAAATGTAGAAAATATTTAAACTTTTCTTGCGTAATTTGCATTTTTTGACAGCTTGTTACTTATAACGAAATCAACAATTAAAGAAAAGCAACAACAACAATGACAACTGCTTGAAAACTGCTTATTTTCTCTTCTAGAAGAAAATATTTCCTGTCAAAAACAGCTGTTTGTGAAAATGCATCTGCTGCTGTTGAAGTTGTTCCTTTTTTCACTTCAATGTTGTTTGTCTTTTCAATGGCTGATTGTGAGCGCTCTCTTTTTGAGTATATTTTATTACTGGAGATCAAGGTGTAATTAACAAGGTGGTAGTGAATTTTCAACCTCTCTCACAAAAATTAACTCTCGATCTGTCAAAAACAGCTGATTGCATATTTTAAGTACAACCATAGCAAAACATAATTTGTGATATTTGTGCTAATTGTGAAAGTTTTATTTGATTGATTATAAACGTGCAAAAAATATAGATAATACCACGTTTCCATCTCCTCGAAATCTTGAGATTTTGTGAGATTTCGTTAAATCTACATTGAAATCTAGTGAGATTTTCATACAAGTTCAAGATTTCAAAATCTCGAGATTTCAACAAAATCTTATACAAAATCTCATAAAATGCTATGCAGCATCCCTGAAAAGTTATACATCACTACCCAGCTAGACACCTAACTGTTAGATATGCCATATATAATGCTTAGACAGATGGCATAAGACGTTATGTTCATATAAAATTCTCCATACAACTTACGTTATATTTGTTCTAGCAATATATGAAATATAACGCATGTTTCCTATACGTGTGACCGTGCATCCCTGTCTGCCACGCATGTTTTAACCATTGCAAAAAGCTACAGCTGCTCTGCTCACACTAACAACAAATTCCGTAAAGAATTAAACAACAAACTCAGCTGTTTACTTAAGTACACAGTTAGCGTTCCGCAAAACCTTTCCACCATAGTGTAGTGGTTAGAGCGCTGGCCTTTAACGCAAACAAACGCGAGTTCAAACCCTTCACCAAATAAAACCAATTTTTTTTTTCTTATAATTTTGTTTAGAGTGTTTTTTTTTTTGTTATTTTTATTAATGGGTAGTATTTACAAAAGGTAAATACAAAAGGTTTTGTTAGGCAAAACATTTAAAGAAAATAAAAAATAATATCTCTCAAATATCGGCTATTTTTTTTACTCTAGCAAGGGGAAAACCTGCGTTTATTTAGAAAGGAATTTGGCCATTTTTAATAATCATACTTCTCTTTAGTGTATTTTACATTTTACGTATATATATTTTAACTTATTAAATTAAATTCAATGAAAACCTTCCTGTGTCGGACGGTATTTGAACCGCGGTCTCTGCCACATAAGCTGCGCATTCTACCCAACGCGCCACGGACATCACATTTTAAACTCATCATTTAGGATATTATTTTATTGCGTGACTTACACTTGCATCGCTTAAAGTTTTTTCGCTACTTTTTTCACACCCTCAGCTTGTTTGCTGCGTAAAGGAGCAAGCTATGTAAGCACATACAACTTTCCTTGTTTAACATGACATCAAAATTTAAGAGTGTATTAGTGAACACCAAATTTTGTTTCATTGTGTTTGTAACTACGTTAGAGCTGTCTAGCTGGGTACCCTGCTAGACAGCGCTAACAAGTTTACGAACACAATGAAACAATATTTTGTGTACACTAACACATTCATACGGTGTCATATTATGTGAAACAAGGAAAATTATATGTGCTTGTATATCTTACTTTTTTACCATCAAAATATAATCGAAAAAATTTTAAAACAGTCAAAATAAAGTGAGCGGTGCAAATAAGTTTCCGAAAAAATTAAATAAAATTATATAAAGTATCAAAATATAAGTGAAATAATATAGCAAAGAAGTGGTGTGGAAAAGCTGTGCTGTTTTTGTTTTGTTGTTTTGAGTTTAATTAGTTTCCTTTTTTAGTTAAAATTAATATGTTATGTGTCAAATATGTTTTAATTTGTCCATGCATTATTTTTACTTTAATATTGAAAAAATTGTAAAATTATATTTAAATATGTATTTTCTAATATTTATAAGGAAAATACCGAAAAAAAATAATAAAAAATAGTAATAAAAAAAGTTTGTGTTTTTGTTTGCGTCCGGGATTGAACCCACTTTTCAGAGTAAGTATGGTTTATAGGTATTTGCTCTAACCACTACGCTACGGTAGGGGAGCAGCCCGGCGCGTTAACTTTTTTGATAAATAACTAGCTGTGGTTGTTATAAGAGTGAGCAGTTTAACTAAACTTTTTTGGTTGAGCTAAACATGGGTGACAGACAGAGATGCCAGATCACACAGATAGGAAAAATCTTGTTATATTTTTCACGACGCTAGAACAAATATAACAACTTTTGTATGGAGAATTTTATATGAAAATAACACGAATTTTGTTAGGGCTCGTGTTAAATAACGCGTTATCTAACAGTTACTGTTCTAGCTGGGTATCCAGCCCTATTCAGCTCGTATTAAAATTGTCATACTGACATTTGGTAATGACAACTGATTAATGATTAAAAACAAAAAACAATTAGCAACCAATCAGAAGCAAGCAAATGAAGCCTTAATTGTCAAATGAAATCTAGCTGTCATAATATGCCTGATGGAAACACTTTGAAAACACTTTTTCAAAATCTCAAGATTTCGAGGAGATGGAAACATAGTATAATAAAAAATTGCGCTGGCTCGCGTTGTAAATAAAGGAAAGCTATTAGCCAATAAAAAACCAACAAATATTAAACTTAACCTCAAATTGATTAAACTACTTCTCCGGCAGCTCAAGATAAAGAGCTGGATTCTTGAAGCATTATGTACCACCTCGTACGGATTGCAATACAGCTTTCGTAGATTTCCTCGAAGATTTTAATAGGATCAGCTTATTGCTGCTATTGCTATTCTGGAACTATATGGCCAGCTCATCCATACTTGCAGGCAATTGCAGTTAGTTTCCAGTTCCAGTTCGTAGTTTTTCATTGTTTTTTCAATGATTTTTATGAAAATCCAACAAAACTACATATAAAAAAAAATAAATAACTGGTCATTTCAGCCCTTGAAAGGACTTTGACCTAGCTTCTTATGATCAATTGTGTTGTGCGTGTTATTAAGTTTGTATACAATTGACCGAGAACCGGACCTACATGCTTAACGCCGACTCCGAACGGCGATGAACGGAATGTTCTCGTTCTCAAGAAGCTTTACATGGCATTTTGATAACTCTCTGAGGTTTGCCATTGTCTGCAGAGAGGTGGCGGCCGTACAGAAAAATTATTTTAATTCAAATAATTTTCTGTCGCTGCTGAAGTTCAAGCCTGGGTCTCCAAAGTTCGTTGACATAGCGGCCACGCACTTTAACCAACTACGCCACGCACAAAACTACATATAATTGCAGTTTATTACATATTAGCTAGAACTACCACAAGCAAGCAAACAAAAAAAAAACAATAACGATTTGACACTTACCAACAGGTCCTCTCTTTATGTCACAATTTTTTGACAGATTCAGCAAAATTGTGTGTGTGGTGAAAAATTCACTACCACCTTGTTAATTACATCATGCTGGAGATGGTTTCCCAAACAACTGCCAATGCTGCCTTGTAATTATTATGGAATAAACAAGGTTGTCAATTGTCAAAATAAACATCGAACAACGAAAAACAGCAAAAAGAAGCATAAAATTATTTGTATTAATTTTGAAAGTTTCGACTCAGACCGAGATAGGATTTTTAGCTGCGAGACTACCTTCTTTATTTTACCATGGGGAGTATCACGAAATTTCCCTCAAAGGCAAATCCCTCATTTAATAGGAATAATTTTAACAGTTGGCAGCTCAATTAAGTATCAGCTGTTTGTTGAATTGATTGTCACAAAATTAAACAAGGAACTGCAATACATGCCGGTGAAGCATTTTAATTGTAGATTGCAGGAAAAAGCTTTGTTCAATTAACTTATTTTAATTTCAATTATGGAGAGACGAGAAGAGGCATTGCGGGAGGTTCGTTTGTAGATTAACGTTTTTCAGTAAAAGGTATAAAATAGACATATTTTTCCAAACGTAGGCACTGGCACGCAATGCTGATGAAACCGCGCGTTGGGAAACTTACCAAAAAGAGAATGAGCAGGCCATCGAAAACTTGGAGAATTTCTCTAAACGCCTTGTAGTCGATGTGATGGTTCCGATGGGACGCAAGGCTTTCACACCCGGACAATTAATACACACAAACGAGGTAATGGTAGGTCACTATCAAGGATATTTTTCCAAATGCGCAACGCACACAGCTAAGCTGATATGTGAGCAGCGCATACGAATGGCCAAAGAAAGGCTTGAACAGCTTAACACTGAGGCGGAACTATGGAAGTTAGTCGAAGTACATTTTATTTATAATAAATATTTAATTTATTTTATATTTCAGCAATAAACTTGAAAAACCGTACTTGGATGGTGTGCTACCTAATGCATTCCAACAAGAAATAATAGAAGATTACGATGAAGACAAAGAAAATCTATGGCGTGAAGAACACAAACTGCGAGTCAAGCAGGCAAAATTACGCGAGAAGGAAGATTTGCAAAAGGAAATAGAGGCCAAGGAAATCCTGGAAGCAAAGTTGCAGAATGGAGAAGTGGACGAAGAAGAATTACGAGATGATGTGTCACTCATGCTAGAGAAAGCAGAAATGGTAGAAGAATTAAAAGCTGAATTGGACAAATTCGAAGTTGAACATGATGGAGACACTGAAGAAATGCTTCAAAAACTTATGTCTGGTGAAATGAAATTGCCGTCGCCAAAGCCAAGAGTTGCACACAAGCTCGATGATGGCGAGGTGATATTTCCAAATGTTTTGTCAGGTATTGTTAAAAAGAGTGAACTACCTACTTACAATACACCGCCGACAAACAATAACTTTCGCGTCAATCGTGAATTGCTATTGCAGCAAGCAGAAAATGATAATGGCAATGAATCAGATGACTCTGAAATTTCGGTGGCACCTGAAGAGGTACAAATAATAGAAGAGCAAGCAAAGTTCTTGCCAACGAGCGATCGTATTGGTTTCTATCAGTATCAGCTGCAGATAATCGAGCAAAAAATACTCACTTCTACTCTTGCCAATGCTGAGGATATTGAGCAAAAATTGCGTTTATTTAAGGTGCGCGAACATTTGGAGGAATTGCTAGAGATGACAGAAGAAACCGAAGGTGCAGCGGAACTTGCGGCAAGCGAAGAACTAAACGAAGAATTAAACGAAGAAGTAAGCGCAGATGTAAGCGCAGTAGTTGATACAGTGCTTCCAACAGCGGTTAATGTTCCGCAATCCCAACAAAAGAGACGCATTAGTTTTGCATCCGAAGATCACACCTTGGAGTTTCGTAAACATGAAACGGTGGCAAAAATGCTGCCTAAATTGGAAACATCAACTCCTCCTCGTGATGTAATCAAACTAGATGGATTTGAACATTTAGCTAAACCAGTGCAGACGCCATTGACAAATACTCCATTGACCGTTGTTGATAAAAAACAGCAAATTTTAAATAAAGTTGAAGAGAGTTTTAGAAATGTCACCGAATATCAAAGTGCTCAGGATTTCGATTTGGTAAATAAAATAATTGGCAGTGCCTCAGGCATAACACGTACTCTGCACATCAGTTTTAAGCATTCAACTCAAAATGCTGCGGATACTGAAACAAAGCCTAATGCAGACACAAAAACGGAGGAGAACTCAATTCCAGGCTCGCCTTCCGACTTATATCGTATGTTTGTTCAATCGACAGGAGGTGTGCTGTGCGAACAGCAACCTAGTACTTTATTTATTGAAGCTTACAAGGGCGAGGATCAGCAGAAAGTTCCCATGCTTAAAGAGCAAGATCGTCAAGACGCCTATAAAGACTTGCGTACAGAGGTGAACGTTTGTTTTTGTACATTTTGTTCAATAAATTTTGTAACATTTCATCCAAATAGTTCTCTAACCCAAATGCACAAACAATGGCACAGAGCACCACAAAAATTCAATCAGAAGTTCCCACAGACGACCCTGCAGTTATAAAAAAGTCAATTCTACGCAATAAAGGTGCTGTGGAAGTTGAGCCCAGAATGTCTCTTATCGATAGAGAGATGAACAAAGAAAATACCAACAAAAGGTCGAAGAAAAAACAAACCAAACAGCCTCCGAATGAGGATGAATACATGAGCGCATACAACAAGGTATGACACAAATTTTGTTTAAATTTATATATATTTCAATTTCTCCCTCTAGGTTATGCATGATGTGGTGGAAAAATCTTTAACAGAACCGGAACCTCTACCAGCTGGCAGATATATTGATGCTAAAACCCCAAAGCAGCGCGTTAGTCGTTTTAAACAAATGCGTGCAGGAGTCGAGAAAACGTAGCTGGAATTACGCGGTTGAGATGTGTGTTCGTAGATTTAAGCCACAAATTGAGTTAATTGGCAAACAAATTCGAAACTGCTGAAGCAAACTTGGAATTAATGTATATAAATACAATAGTAATGCAGTTTGAAATTTTAAGTAAAATAAATGGCTGAAATGTGCAAAAACTTAATGTTTTTTTTCTTGGCAAATGAAATCATATTCAAACTCGTTTTCTTCTTTTTCAATTTTTTTTTATTTAATTTTATTTTCTTATTTAGTTTACTTTTAAATTTTAAATGTTTTATAATTTTGTTATTTTAAATATCTTTTCGTTATTTATTAAATTTGTTTTGTTTGATTTTTAAAAATTTTGTTTTTTAATTATTTTTTCAATTTGTTTTTTTTCCATGGTAAAAGTTAAATAATCATTTTTAAAATTTTTAATTTAATTTTATTTATTTCTAAAATGTGCATTTGTTGTTCTATGTATTTAAATTTACAACGAGTAATTATTGTAAATATATTTATACATGCATTAATATATATATATAGATAATTTAACCGCTAATGTCAAGCATATGTTATAATTTATAAAAATGCTTATCTCATATAACTTTTATATTAGTACAATAAGTTATATATTTTTTTTTTGTTATTTTAAAATTTTCATTTTGAGAATTAGTCTTCAAGTCCAAGAAATTCGCGTTCCAGAGCGGCTCCCATCATGTTCCAATCTCCATCATCTTCGGTATCGGGATTTTCTGCGCTGGCATTAGATTCGTCGGAACCCATGTCTAGATCAGAAGGCAGTTCTTCACCTTTATTAAAAAAAAAAAAAAAAAATAAAATTATAAGGCATAGGAGCTTCGAATTCGTAAATAAATTGTTGAAAAAACCTTTGAGGTGAAAAAACCTTAGGTTTTACCGCGCAGGTTTAAAAAAATCAGAAAACGTTGCATGGAATTATAACTCCAGGACTATTGGCGCTGCAGTTAATTTTATGGAACGACAGTAACATTTAGGTTTTTGGTCACATTATAAAAATAAAAAAATAAAAAATAAATACACGGCGTTATCAGGCCTCTCAGGAGCCCGCTTTAAGTATCTTAAATGCATCAAATGCAATAGCAACAGCAAAAATAGAAATAAAAGGGAAAAGGATTACGTCAAGAATTGGAATGATAAGGACAAAAATTTGGACACGCCAAAACAATATTGAATGAGACACGGGATGGAACATTTCATGGAAAACAAGATTTAGGACAAAGTTTGCAAGAGGAAATAAAGATTTTCGATAAGTAGAACAAATATAAGAGTTACGATAATCATATTAAGAAAGTATTCGAGTTTTGACTGGAAATTTTTTGAGGATAATCTGTAGGTATTAAAAATTAAAAAAATATTTAAAAAATAAATTTCTCAAATCCAAAAATTTCGACTGACCCCTTTTTAAGCAGACTATTTAATAAATATTCTTTTTTTCTGCACCAAAAGGATCTTGAAGATTTTCAAGTACTAATTCAATTTTTATATTTTTTAAATAAATATAAAATCCTATTAAATTCTTCCCAACTTAAAATATGTTAACTTTTTTCCCTTTTTTTTTTTAAATTAACTAAATTTTATTACCTCTGCGAAACTTTGTGCTTGGTATATCATCATCATCTTCTTCATCCTCCTCCTCCTCCGCTGAGCTTTTGTCAACGGTTTCTGCTTCATTAGAATCAAGCAGATTACCATCGGTGGAGCGTATGAAAAAGTCACGGGTGCGCTCTGCCTCTTTCTCCTCGCGTTTTCTCTTTCGCAACGATTTATCAACTGGCGGATTTTCTAAAAAATTTTACATGTTAGTTTAAAGTGTTTTATTAATCATGAATTTAAAAGAGAATAGTTAACGAACCAATATTGACATGCTCATCCTCGCTGGAGGAGTCCGATTCAAAGAACTGATCAAATTCTTTATTCATATCGGCAAGATCGGCATTGGAGAAGGAGAGCAGCGGATTGATGGTGTCAATAAATTTTTCTGGTTCGCTTGCCTGTTGTTGCTGGGCACTACTCGATAGGGAGATCTCAGATTTGTCACTGTAGTTGACAACGTGTTCAGGGCTGTGACAATGTGCAGGTGGTTGTCGTTGCTTGCTCTTCGCTTTACGATCGAGCGGATAGAGTTTCTCTTCGACGCGTTCCCAACGTTCCGCGCACGACCACAGCCAGTTAGCGTTAACAACCTTAATTTTTGGATTCTTCTTGGCGCTGGTTACCTTAAATGTGCCCGAAGTAACAGCGACTAAATGCGTTGTATCTGTGTGGAAGAAAAAGTTTTTACTTTTTTAAGAAAACAAATTAATTTGTTTATCTATTAATTTGGTTTACCTGGACCAATGCCCTGTGAAACGTTGGCACCCAAGCTTTTTGCTATGAAATATGCGCGTGATTGTTCAAGTTTCATGTTAGTTGGCACTAAGCCGGAAAATACCAAGTTGGTGCCACGCAACACTTCAGAGCGTATTTTGGGCACTATAATCTTCAAGTCTGCAATCTCCTGAGTGTTATCGAAAATTTCATAAAAGCGTGCGTGTATTGTTTTCAATATAACTTCTAGATAGAGCAGATAATCATCAGGATCTTCAATTTCGATTTGCTTCTGCGAATCTGTGGGTAGTTTTATTTTTGGCGCTGCAGTCTCTACCAAAGTATTAGAAGTAGATGGGGATGTGGTCAAAGCATCAGCATCTTCTTCATCTTTTACGTCAATATCTGCAGTTGCAATATCTTTTTTCAGTTCACTGGTCGATTCATCGGATATATTATCCAACACTTTTATTGCCGGGTCTTCATCCTTTTGCGGCAGTTGTTCAACATCAACCAAAGCGCAGACTTCTACATCAATTTCTTCGTGTTTATCAGCTGAATTTTGCACTAAACATGTATCTTCTTTATTGTCTTCGTTGCTTGCGGCAGCAGTAGCTGCCACCTCCGCAACTAATTGATCCGTTTCATCTTTGCTGTTTGGTATGTCTTCAGATTTAGTGCAGGACTCCCCAGTGGGTGTATCGACGAAAGCAGCGTCTACTGCGACAGAATTTTCTTTGCTTTTGTCTTTGTCCTCAGATGGCAGAGCTTTGTCGGTGGTCATGTTCTTCAAATCTGAGATTTAAATTTTTATATTTTATTTATAGATATTAAATATTTTAAATTTAATGAAATTTTGATTTCTGTGGTTTCACCTTTAAAGTCCAAGCCTTCGCCATCAAGTTCATGTTTGGATAAGCCTGGAGGAGCATTTATATCGCCTGTATGTTGAAAGAAATGATACGGTTTCACTTGAATCAAATTCGAGGCCATATTCCAGACATCTTCACGGTCGTCTATGATGCAAACCATTGAATCACCATTTGGAAAAAGTGCCCTGGAATGGAAAAGTATACATGAGTCAACTATTTCAAGCTTAATTCCAGAAGTAACTCACTTCAAGTTGTCCGTTTTGCTCGTGGCATTGAAACATTCATCACGCGATAAAATGCGATGTGAAAAGAATTTTCCATCAGGATCCAGCAGTTGGGCAATCATGTGCGCATAATTGCGCGCTCCAAACGTACAAATGTGCAGCTCATAAAATTGAGACATGCGCTCCAAAAACATTGGCGTTCCGGGTCGTAAGCGCGTATGATACCATGGTGAGTGCGGTCCATACAGCTGAAAGTGATAGATACTCTTGATGTTGTTCGGTACATTATCATTTGTGGTGTGTATGACTGTCTGATCGAGATCTACGAGCAATACTAGCTTGCGGTCTTGCAACAAACGGCGTGTGTCGTCATGACCGAGCTTTTGCGCAAGTTTCTGTGTAACTTTGAGATCGGGTATGGAATGAACCATCGGCACGGAGGCTTCTGATATGTTTCCCTGAATATAAAGTTAAACAAAAAAAATTAGTGGTTTGGAAACCGAAAATATTAAATGGATTTTTTCAAAGGATTTAAAAAATATTTTTTTTAATTAAACTCGACAAGTTTTTGAAGAATTCCATAATGGTTGGCAGCCCTACTTAGTAGTCTGCAGTTTCTCCCAAAATAAAACAATCTGATTTGTTTTTGTGGTGCTTTCTTCATCATTGTCGTATCAGCACTTTCACCTCCTCTGCCACTGCCCAACCAACCCACTACCTTTATTTTGCTTACATTTTCATTTTGGCGCAAATCTGCTCCACAGTCGGCACACATATCTTTAATCACCGTGGTGTGCACACACTCCGAGAGTTCCAAAATCGCGGCGCTGCAAGGGAAAGCGTTAAACATTAGTGTTAGTGCGAGTGTGTGTTTTTATTTAGATGAGTGCGGAAAATAACAACAAGACGCGAAAATGTGAAAATTTCCTCTAGCACATACCCCTGCTCCACAATAGCGCCATCTTTGTACAGACGCTTCTTCACAACTCCAACTCGACTAGATTTTAACTTTTTCACCTCCTTGTCACTGCAATCGACCAGCTCATAAAGTAAAATCACCTGCGAATTGCTCACCGGGTAGCCCTCGCGAACGCGCCATTTATTGATCCGGATTCGCGGGTGCTCAATGGGTGCATTAATAACGATTTTGCGTTCGTTTAAATCAATGCCGCCACCACCGCCGTCTGCTAAATTTTCCGTCGTCTTCGATGTTGCACTTGCCGCCATTACGTTAGTTGCCCACTTTAAATTGATTTTAACTTGTACAGTAACTAAAGAATTGGAATTAAATTGATTCTCAAGCTTCGTTCTTCGTTTTTCCCTTTTATCAGTACCGAGTTATTTTCCTTGTTTCGTCTTTTCAGTCTGTGTTTCTGTTTTTGCCACTTCTTGTTCTTCTGCTTTTCCAATTGTCACTGCAGTTGCGTTGGAAATACAGTGGACGCTATTTCTATTTGTTCTTTTGTTGTTGTTTTTGTAAGTGCTAGTCGTTCCACATAGCTTTTGTTCCATTTAGGTTAAGTTAATTCAGCGCTAGTGATGTGTTTATCTTGCACGGTGGGTCAGAAGATTTTCACTTTTGTTAAAAAAAAAATGGAAATATTTCCATACTCGGCTAAAATGCAGGAAATTACTTTTATTTTCATTATAAACTCCCAGTACTGCAATAATTAAGCTTTGACTAAACAATTTTGACTAAAATCTGCCAAATAAAAGTTGACAGCTTAATTTGAAAATTTGTGCTATCTGCGCTTATATTTATATATATATATTTTTTTTATTTGTGTGCGAGCTCAACCTGTCCAAATGATAGAATGAACAGCACATATTTTTCAACAAATTTTTTAAGTACATGAAAGCATTTACCGAAAAACTTCCAATAATCTAGGTAATTCCTTCAATTGGCCCACGTCTTTAATTGGGACGAATTTTTTAAATATGTGTTTTTCAAAATTCGATTTTTGGTTTGAGTTAAAATATTTAGATGGTCATATGGTTAAAGTATCTTTTCAAACTTTTCATATTCATATTAGTCATAATATGTAAAATATATAGAGCTAATTGAAATTTTGTGGCATCCGTGGCGTAGTTGGTTAAAGTGCGTGGCCTCTATGTCAACGAACCTGGAGACCCGGGTTCGAATCCCAGCAGCGACAGAAAATTATTTGAATTAAAAAGTATTTTTCTGTACGGCCGCCACCTCTCTGCAGACAATGGTAAACCTCAGAAAGTAATCAAAAATGCCATGTAAAGCTTCTTGAGAATAAGAAAATTTTTCGTTCATCGCCGTTCGGAGTCGGCGTTAAACCTGTAGGTCCGTTTCTAGGTCAGTTGTGTACAAACTAATAACACGCACAACACAATTGATCATAAGAAGCTAGGTCAAAGTCCTTTCAAGGGCTGAAATGACCAGTTATTTATTATATTTTTAATTGAAATTTTTAAATATATAAAAATGAAAACTTTCGAATGTTCAATTCCAGAGAAATTGTGTTCATGTCTTCATTAATTAATGTATTTTGATCTTATGTGGTTTCTGAAAAATTTTGTGACGATGGCCTCTGAATAGACTTGTGGGTCAGAATAGATTTTGTTTTGTGTATTGTAGTTATTTTTTATACTTAAATGTTTTATCTGATAATTAGTAATTAGTAATTTAATACTAATAATTAATAATTAGTAATTACCATAAAAATAGAAATAAGAGCTTGTATGTGTGAAGCACATGTATTTTTGCTATGTGGCGTATATATTGCTACTCTCTGCACCGAAAAAATTGTCATTTTATTATTGTGTTTTGTTTTAAATATTTTGACAAATTTTCTTGTTTTTATTTTCTTTTTGTTTTGAATTTTTTTTATATATTTTGATTTTTTTTGACATATTTTTCAAATGTTTGAAATATTTTTAATTATTTTTGACAAAATTTTGTGCTCAAATGAGAGCAAATAATTTTAAAAATGCTTAATGAGGGGTTTATTGAACGTTTCAGACATTTTTAAAAATCCTCTCATTTATAAACAAACATTTTCAATAATTTTTTTGACATTTTCTTTGTTTTTGATATATTTTGAATATTTTTGACATAATTTGTGCTAAGATGACAACAAAATAAAATTTAAAATTGCTTTATCGAAGGTTTTTTAAAATTCTCTCATTTATAAAGCATTTAAAAGAGACTTTTAACGCTATTGAACGTTTATGAATAATGTTTTTAAATTTTTTTAAATTTTTTTCTTATGAAGACTTTTGGTTCATTATTTTTTATGAATACAGCCGTCAGTATTTAACGAAATTACTTTTTTTTGCCCACAGTGCCACAAAAGGAATGCGTTCCACAACTGAACATTTTTGACATTTTCATTTATTGTTTAGAAATTAGAGTAAAGAACAAACAAACGTGAAACTTTCAGCAGCATTTAAAGATTTTTATTGAATTTTTAAACTTTTATTGATTAACAGTAGTTAAATAAATACAAACAATGTCTGCGAAAGAAGAAAAACCAGATTTAAAACGCAGTGCAGAAGAGAGTGCCGCTCCAGACTCGGAGGATGATGACGGAGGTTGCATTGGACCATTGCCATCGGAACAAGCTAGTCCCGCTAAACCTAAGAAGAAAAAAGGTGTGCAAAAAATAATTAAAATTAAATTAAAAAGTTATTTCTTATCTTTTAAAACTTCAAGTACTGCCTTACGAACATGTTTTCCTGGAAAATCTGCCGGACTCTGAAAGTTACGAACGCAGCTATATGCATCGCGATGTCATCACGCATCTAGTGTCCACGAAGACAGATTTCATCATTACGGGCAGCCTGGATGGACACATCAAGTTTTGGAAAAAAATGGAAGAAGGCATCGAGTTCGTTAAACATTTTCGTAGTCATTTGAGTAAGTTTGTCTAGGAGAAACTGCGACTGTTAAGATGCATGTCGTAGGAATGAAGCATAAGTTCGCTTATTTAAAGATATTTCTCTAAAATTACAGTGCCTCTTCATTCCCTCACAACCAATGCAAGCGGTTCACTGTTGTGTTCATCATCCGCTGATAAATGCGCTAAAGTTTTCGATGTCATTAATTTTGATATGATAAACATTATAAAGCTTGGCTTCACACCGCTGTGCACTGAGTGGATACATTCACCAGGCGATGCCATACAAAGCCTAGCCATGTAAGCTGCATTTTATTTTTTTTTGTGTGCTAAGGCCGTGGCATCAATTAAATAAATTCTTTTTAAATTGAAGATCAGATAAAGATTCCAACTGTATACACATTTACGATGGCCAAGGAAATGGCACCGTGATGCAAACACTGGACAAACTGCATTCGGCGCCAGTTATTGCGTTGCGATACAACGTTGCAGCCGAAACAGTTATTTCGGTGGATAAAAATGGCATTTTAGAGTATTGGAGAAATTCAAAATACGATTATAAATTTCCACAGAAGCTTGTAACATTCGATTCCAAACTAGATACAAGTAAGTTTCCTAGTAAAGTGAAAGGAAAAAAACTATTTTTCTTAAAAGGATCTTATATTTAATGGATGATAAGTCATCTTTTGGATTTTTTTGATCAATTACAAGTACACTCTAATTACAGGTCTTTTCGAGTTTGCTAAAAATAAGACCATCGTGACGGGTCTTGCGGTATCCCATGATGGCAAACGTTTTGCCGCAATTTCTACGGACAGAAAAGTTCGAGTTTTTCAGTTCAACTCCGGAAAACTAATTCGTGTTTTTGATGAAGCACTCACCACATATATACAAATGCAACAAACTCCACACGCCTTGCCAAATATGGAATTTGGGAGAAGGTCTGTGTTAAGAAATAAATTGGTCTTTAATTGGAAATTAATATTTATTTATTTCCCTTCCACTCTAGAATGGCTTCTGAGCGGGATTTAGAAAAATCTGAATACATAATGAATAGCAATATTATTTTCGACTGCAGTGGACATTTTATAATGTATCCTACTATGCTGGGCATAAAAGTCATCAATATTGAGACAAATCGTTGTGTAGGAATTCTTGGAAAGACAGACAATATACGTCCGCTTCAAATAGCACTATTTCAGGTAAATAATCAAATCGATCATAGAAGCTCCAAGCAGAACTTGAAGCTACCATGCGACAACCTTATTGATTCAACCATGCTCTGACTCATAATAATATTTGGGGTTTGAAGTAAGGGAAGGCTATGATATATGTAAAGGGTGATTTTTTTGAGGTTATGATTTTCATGCATTAGTATTTGACAGATCACGTGGGATTTCAGACATGGTGTCAAAGAGAAAGATGCTCAGTATGCTTTGACATTTCATCATGAATAGACTTACTAACGAGCAACGCTTGCAAATCATTGAATTTTATTACCAAAATCAGTGTTCGGTTCGAAATGTGTTTTATCGACAAATTTTGTTCAGCGATGAGGCTCATTTCTGGTTGAATGGCTACGTAAATAAGCAAAATTGCCGCATTTGGAGTGAAGAGCAACCAGAAGCCGTTCAAGAACTGGCCATGCATCCCGAAAAATGCACTGTTTGGTGTGGTTTGTACGCTGGTGGAATCATTGGACCGTATTTTTTCAAAGATGCTGTTGGACGCAACGTTACGGTGAATGGTGATCGCTATCGTTCGATGCTAACAAACTTTTTGTTGCCAAAAATGGAAGAACTGAACTTGGTTGACATGTGGTTTCAACAAGATGGCGCTACATGCCACACATCTCGCGATTCTATGGCCATTTTGAGGGAAAACTTCGGAGAACAATTAATCTCAAGAAATGGACCGGTAAGTTGGCCACCAAGATCATGCGATTTGACGCCTTTAGACTATTTTTTGTGGGGCTACGTCAAGTCTAAAGTCTACAGAAATAAGCCAGAAACTATTCCAGCTTTGGAAGACAACATTTCCGAAGAAATTCGGGCTATTCCGGCCGAAATGCTCGAAAAAGTTGCCCAAAATTGGACTTTCCGAATGGACCACCTAAGACGCAGCCGCGGTCAACATTTAAATGAAATTATCTTCAAAAAGTAAATGTCATGGACCAATCTAATGTTTCAAATAAAGAACCGATGAGATTTTGCAAATTTTATGCGTTTTTTTTAAAAAAAAAGTTATCAGGCACTTAAAAAATCACTCTTTACATGGTAGAATAAGCAAGGTAGACTCGCGGCTAAGAGTCAAAATTGCAAAAAAAAAAAAAAACAAAAAAAAAATATACACTGAAAAACGTACTACAGCAATAAGAAAAGGAAAATTATTTGCATTAATTTTGACAGTTTCGACCGAGAGTGAGAAAAGATTTGAAGCCTCGAGACTGCCTTTATTCTACCATGAATATGTACATCTATTGCTTTTGACACTTGCGCATCAGAGCGAAAGAGCCGCGCGGCTACCTTGTTTATCCTACCGTGGATTAGTCAATCCATGGTTGAATAAATAAGGTTGTCTCATGGGTGAGAGCGAGTTCCCATAAATGTCAAATCGAAGTTGACAGCTCATACAATTACATAATTTACAATATTTTAAAACTGTCTGCTTAAAATTTTTTAAATGTAGAAACATTTTTTTTTAATAGGGTAAAGCCAGAAAAACAAAAGCAGCCCTAACAATAGAACAAGAAGCAAGTGAAAATCCCACATTGAACTCATTGGAAAATGATCCCACACTATTTTGCACAGCATATAAGTATGTTCCGAGTAAGGTGTTGATTTCGAATATTCTAATATTTGTTGTTAAATATTTGCAGAAAACCGCGGTTTTACCTCTACAGTCGACGCTTACCTTCCGATTTACAGGATGTCGACAGAGATATCTTCAATGAAAAACCCTCAAAAGAAGATATTATTGCAGTACCCGAAGGACAAGGTACATGTTCGAAAATGCAAAAGATTTAAATTTTAAACATAACAACTTTTTCTAATCCCAAACTTTCATGCCTATCCGATTCTCCTACATAGAAGAAGGTTTAAAACAATTAAAAATTTGTTTTTTCTACTGAAAATCCACACATAAATAATTGAAACTTTTTAATCTCAGGTATACAACGTATGTATGAAAACGCTGTTATACACACAACCTTGGGTGACATTCATATGAAGCTGTATTACAAAGAATGTCCGAAAACGGTGGAAAACTTTTGCGTACACTCCAAAAATGGGTAGGTCTTTAAAATCTCACAAATCGACTTATTGAAACTAAAAATTGACTGTATTTATTAAATTGTTTATTTCTTTAAAGCTACTACAACGGTCATATTTTCCATCGTGCCATTAAAGGCTTCATGATACAAACTGGTGATCCGACGGGCACTGGCACCGGTGGAAAATCAATATGGGGTCATGATTTTAAAGATGAATTTGTGCCCAGTCTGAGGCATGATCGTCCCTATACTGTGAGTATGGCCAATGCGGGACCAAATACTAATGGCAGTCAATTTTTCATCACTGTTCTACCAACGGTTTGTAGCAAATGAAATAATTTTTATTGAAAAATTTCACATATAATTTATTTGCAGCCTTGGTTGGACAACAAACACACCGTGTTTGGTCGCGTATTTCGCGGCATGGAAGTTGTACAAAATATTTGCAATGCTAAAACAAATCCCAAAACAGACAAACCTTATGACGAAATTAAAATTATTTCTATATATTTAAGCAATTAATGTTTTTTCTTTTATAAGTAAATGTTAAATTGGTAGAAACTAGCGCAATTTTTTCTGAATGAATAAAATAAAAAAATATAAAATAAAAAATTGACATCGTCAGATCTTGAAGGTACTAAACCTGAGGTAGGTTGTGTTGTATGGTTCGTAACACCGTGGCGAATACATATTTTCCAGAACCATATTTTCCAATTAAGGTTAAATTAAATGTCATACGACTAAAGCAATAAAAATTGGCAGTAATGGCTCCCCGTCATTCTCGAACAAAAATTGGGCCATACTACTTTGAAAAGAGCGGGTGCAAAAGTAGATTCTATATTTTTAAGTGCAGAAAACACTTTTCTACCTTCTGATTTTTCGTATCCACCTATGATCCCAACAAACAAAAAAAAAAAAACAAAAAAATTCGGAAATTTCTTTAAAATTTTAAAACTACCACTCTTTTTACTCTTCAGACTTTTTCAAAATGGTTATGTAAGAATGGCGAAAAATTATCAGAATTTCGTCTTTTATAATGACGTATTGAACTATTTATCTTTGAAAAATAAAGTTAAACGTTCTCAAATTTTAGAATTTTTATCGCTTTATTTGTTATATCTAAAAAATTAACAATTTTTCTATTTTGACATTTGTTCTAAAATTCCAAAAATTTTGAAAACAAAAAACTTCTCTTCGGTATTATTATTAATTTTTTAGTATTTTTAATTAATTTTTATAAATAACTGCTTTTTGACAGATTTTGCTCTGAAATTCCTCAAATGAAAGTTAATTTAGTGGCTGGTTTGATGAGAAATATGACATTAAATCGATTTTTTATTTTATTTTGTTTAAATTTTTTTGTTTGTTTGTTTAAGAACAAAAGTCGACTTTATGTTTTAAAACAGATTTTATTTTTTCACTTGGTACAGACAAACATTTCTAAAAACATAGTTCAACGCATAAAATTTAATTTAATTTCAAAAAATGAATATGAACAACAGAAAAAGCACATTTTTTGAACAAGTTATGCTCATATTTGAGAACAAATGAGCTTCACATTTGAGCCGACATTTTAAAATGAGTCTACCTTGTTATTGTGTCACTGCTATAACGTAGTGTAATGAAAACATAAATAGACCTTTATCGCACACACTTGATGTTATAAAAAGTGGATAGCAAAGTATTTACCTCTTTCAAAACAAAAATTAACATTTTCTCATTCACTTACTTTTTAATCACACATTCTTAAGTTTGACAGGTTTAGAAAACAGACCTCTGATCACTACTACCTTGTTTATTACATAACACCAATACACACCGATGAAATTACTTAATTTTAGATCAGTGTGGACGCAAGTTAAATACCCATCAGAGCCTTTCGTTGAACACAGCCAAAGAATGAAAAAAGTGCAACGTACAAGAAGTGCCAAAACGAAAGAAGACAATTAATGACATTTCAAGCCTTTGCATCGCATTTTCTTGTACGTTCTTTTGGAAAGTTTTAAGAATTTAGTATCTAGTTTAAAGAATTTTTTTAATAAATTAAAATCACAACAAAGTAAAAATTATTTGAAGTAAGAACTGTGCAAAAATATAGCAACTTTGATACCAACATAAAATAAAGCACATTCGAAAACAAACGTAGCAAAGAACGACACTCAATGACGTACAAAACAAAGGAGTTCGTTGCTATTAAATAAAAGAATAAATTAGATAAGCAATTAAAAAGGTTCAAATAAGAACAATAAATAACTAAGGTTTAAAATTACTAAAAGTTCGGCTCAACATACAAACAGTACATGCATCCGGGAAATCGATTGTTTGAGCTGATATTTCAATATAACGATTGCAAGCTACAGTGCAATAACAATTGTGAAGTGTGGAGCATTCAATTAATTGAAAACTGTCATCTAAAGTTACCAAGTAGTAAATCTAAGCCAGTTTAAAAAAATGAATTCATAGTTAAAATTATTTCACCTTTCGATGATATTTAAGTTATTGCTTCTTTTGCTGGCTCAATCTACGAACTCAAACCAACGCATATCAACAAAATATCACAACAAAAATATAAATATTAACACGCCAATTATTCATCCAATCATACAAACTTATTTCTTATCTCCAGATACGAGCCAAAAAAATTGTAAACAGAAAAAAAAAACAAAAGACTACTGCAAACTCAACAACAAAATTCAATACTTTGGATGATATCGCGAACTATTCTTTGAATGCTATTTTTTCTTATTCTACTTCAGCTGTGTCCTACGCTTTGAATTTATCATAATTTATTTATGCATAGTATACAATTAATTCAATGTTGACCCAAAAAGGAGAGATTGAAATTGGAGAAGTTGTATAAAACAGTTTTGACTATCAAGAAGTTTATCTCTTAGTTACTTTAAACGCTGATCTTCCATTGATTTTATTTCAATTTCAAAAGAATTTGTCAGGCAGTACTTAGATGGTTTATATTACATTTGTAGGATTTGTATTGAAAATTCTTTCTGTACGCAGAAAGAATAAAGTATTTTTAAGAAAATAAAACGAAACCTTATCGCATCTAACTTAACCTGCTTACAAATATGTACGTTCGGTGTGATCGTTATTTACATATGAAAGAATGTTGCACCTACTACTGTTGTCTACTATTTCTTGCCAAATGGTTCAAATTGAATTTACAATATTTACTTTTACATGAATGTAAAGTTACATACATATGTGTACTTAACTAACTTATAATTTTAATCTATTTAACGAGATTTGATGTTTCTCATTTAATATTTCGCTTTAGATAATATTCCCGTTTTTTATTTTGTTAAAATATTCTTACCATGAATAAAAATCTCTAAATATTTACTAAATATTATATAGTTAGTCTTTGTAGCTGGAATTATAACTTGAACTTTGGGGGTTAATAGAACGATTTTGAAAATGTATAGATACTTTCTAGACGTTCTTGCCAAAACAACAAAAAAAATCGTGTCAATTAGACCAACACAGGCCGTGCAATTTCAAAAATTCCCGTTACATTTTGAACATCCTTGCATGTGTTTGGAGGAATAAAAATTGAGATATTTATGCTGTTGAAGCATTCAAACTGCACAGCTTCATTGAGCTGTCGTCTTTAATGTTCATAACAAACTTTTATATCCGATTCTTCATATATTTTAGTATTCTTATGAATTATAGGGACTTAAAAGTGTTCATGAATGACTGTCTAATGATAAGTCTATGGTCTCGTTTCGTAGTTTGTTGAAGAGCTTAACTTTTCTTATTTCTATTTTTATAAATTGAAAGACCATGTTATAAAAATTTTCGATTAACATATACTATATACTATATAGTTAGAAAATCCAAAATATAAAAAAAAACAAACATTAAAATGAAAGGTGATGCAAAATCTAAATATTTAAATTTAATACTTTGTGTGTACACTAGGGCGTATCGAATTACAATTTCTTCCACAATGTCCTGTGTGAAGGAAAATCTTAAATTAATTTTTTTGAAAAAGTTAAAAAATTGCATTCAAGTATACATTTCTCAAAAATAGGAAAATGCATATGCAAAAATTATGATTATTTTGAATTCACCAAATTTAAGGAATACGTTTACACTAGAATTAATATCATCAAAATTTAGACTATCGGGTAACAATCAAAAGTACTGTGCTATCTCGGTTACAACTTTAGCTTCGAATATCCTTCACACAGGACACTCTGGATAAAAATTGTGAATGGCATCGTGTTTAGCAATATATTGTTAGTTTAAGCCTATACTTACTTTTGCCTTAAGACCATATATGTAATACTTCTATATTGGCAGCAACCTACATTTTCAATGAATTTCAACTACGAAATCAAAGAGAGATAGCCTACATAAGATTCTTATGTTTGTGTTAGTATATTTGAATAAATGAAAATTACTACACACAAGATAATGTCAAATCGTCACAGGGGCGGTTGTTAAGAAAAACGTGTGCCGAAAAATTAAACAAAACAAAACATACATATTTGTTTTGCATAAATCATATGTACGCACCATCACAAAACAATTATAACACCAACGCGTGAAATATGATTAAATTTTAATAAGAAAAATTCAAGCAAGCAAAATTTAGAACATAAAAATTCAATCAATGACAATGACAATGAAAGCACCGCTCCTGAATTTTTTTATTATAAAATTAAATTTCGGGTACATTCGTTTATATATTTTCTCGCTCATATAACAATATAACTGCACTCTAATGTTGGCGAATGTACCTTGAATCATAGGTTATCCAGATATTTGACACATCCTTATTTTATGTAAACAAAAATATTTTTACGCTCTTAGAAAAATGGCAGTCAGGGTTGTGTGGTCTTTCCGAAAAAAAGTTATGTTTCAGGGTTTTGTTGTACCTTTTTTTAAGTACCTTTTTTATGTGTAGGAGCTTCTGTTAAAAAGAAAAAAAAAAACAATTGTGCAACTTTAATAAAATTTATTGACGTTAGATAATTCGTGGAAGTTTGTTTCAATTTTTGAAGCGTCATTTATTTATCAATCTCAATTTCTTACATTCGTATTAACGAAAATATTTTAATATAGCTTTGAAACGTTGGTTAAAAAGCTTTTTAATTTTAAAGCCTTTTAAAATTTAGTTATTCATAAACATGTAGCTGATGTGTAGTTAAATAAGAACACTTCGATTTGAAGTGGGAAGAGTGTAAATAATGGTTTGAGTATTATATAAACTCAATGACTTTTTACTTATTTGTCACAATTTCAACATTTTTATATTCAAGTATCAAACGTTTTTTTTTAAAGTAACCCTCTGTACTGATTTTTTATATTTTTTTTTTTTTAAATACTTTGAAATGTTTTGACAAATTTTTTTGATATGTTCTTTTTTTGGAAATTATTATTTATAATTTAAATTATTGTTGACAATATTTGTCCACAAATGAGAGCAAATAATCATCATCATGCTTTATCAATGGTTTATTGAAGGTTTCAACCATATTTAAAATACTCTCACTTTCCCAAATGCAAATATAAAAATCACTATATTCATACTTTCGGTTAAACAAAAGATTTCAAAGCTATGTATCACAGATTTAACAAAATTTCAATAAATTTTACCTCTAATACTATGTTGACACTAAGGCCGAAAAGCCGCTTTTTGGACAATAATGGCTTTTCAGCTGAAAAGCTACATGATATTAAGTTTGTCTTTATTTCTTTTATAATTCTTAAAAAACATATTTTTTAAGAATTATATTGTGAGCTTAATGCCAAATAATTCATGAAGCAACAGGTTGCTACAACAACAAAGTTCTTTGCAGAACTTAAACCAAGCTGACTAGACCATGGTTTCGTCGGACGCTACTCCGACTCATCAGCAGTCTCAGTGGTTCTAGCAGTCCACTAACTTTGACAAGCTAATAGGCGCAAGATCAATAAAACCAAAGAGGAATTATAGAGTTTTCTATAATAAGTTTCAAAGTTTTTCGCCATAGAAAAACTGTCAAATCAAGAGCATCTTTTTGTGTGCTTTTCAGCAAAAAACTCTGAATAGCAAAAAAACAAACATGGTTTGAAGTCTGTTTTTTTGAAGTAAAGTCAAAATCGATTAATAAAATCCAGATTGTCACTGATATTTGACATTTCGTCGGTCCGTTTTTTTTTATGTGTTTACTTGAAGCCAATAGGAGCACCTTATTTTCTGAGAACAATGAAACAAAACGCAATTATAACGAACATATGACTACTGTGTGTCAAATGAAAAGCTGCTTTTCAAGTGTGAACACCTTTTTTGAAAAGAGGGTTTTCAGCTGAAAAGCGGCTTTTCAGCCTATGTGTGAACATAGTATAAACTAACTATAGTCAGTTCATTAATTACTTATTTGAACTCAAAGTTCAGATATATGATAGATATATGTATTCAAACAAATTCTTTGTGACTTGTGTATTGCATGCACAAATGTTATATTTTCAATATTATTTTATGTCAAAAATGATACCATTACATTTTTAAAAGCTCATAATGTAATTTTAGTTCAAAACAAACAAGTAGTAGAAAACGTAGTAGTCAAATGTATCTTTAGCTTTTTGTACAACGAAAAAGTATTATATTCAGGCAACTGCGTGATTTTTATTTTATTGGAAAATTGCTCTTTTGCTCTCCTCTTCAAATAAGGGTTCACATTCTTATTCTTGTGAGTAGACGTCAAATATCTGGACAACCTTATAATAATTGAATCATGCCTTGAATGTACTGCCAATATAGAAGTTTTACATATATGTATGTTTAAGACCATGGTATAATAATACATGGTAGCATTGACAGTTGCTTGGGAAATCATATACTGTCAAAAAATATACTCAAAAAGAGAGCGTTCGCTGGTCGGCCATTAATGAAAACACAAATCATAAATGAAAACACAAACAACAAACGAATTTTCTGCCAGCATCAAGCCACAGGCATCAATCCACCGCTGGCGACGAGTTTCGTTATTAGGCACTGAATAAAATTTAACATCACGGACTGAAAAACTTTTCGCACAAATTACACAAGATCTTTTTATCACTTTCATGATTTTAAATGTTTATTTCTTTATGATTTGTTTATTTAAACGCACAATATTCTTATTAGTTTTTTGTTTGTTTTAGTCACTTGCTTTAATTTTCGCTTCGTTTCGCAAACAGCTGTGTTTGACAATTTATGTTTTCCTGTTGAAGAGAAAATAAGCAGTTGTCAATGCTACCTGGTATAATTATACCATGGCTTAAGACATTCGTAGTTTTTTTTTATAAAAGTGAAAGCATTTTAAGATCGTTATTTTTTACTGTTTTCCTCAAAAAAAACTTTGTCCTTGCGGGACAGGAAGACATCCTTTTTTTTCTAAATTTTTTTTTGTGTGATCATGACAACCCAATTTGAGACCTCTTAGAACACGATCTAAGCTTTTCTATACGCCCTTGTGTATACCTTTAGCTTTTATTACAGCTTCCAACCATGCTTTTCATTGATCTGATAAGCTTTTTAAGATTATACTCAATCGGAATTTTGCTCACTTTCTTCTGATGTGTCCACAAATTTTAAATAGTATTCAAGTCTAGGCTATGAGTAGGGATGTCAATGGCTTTGCTACAGTTATATATTAAGCAGGGTTTGCACAAATGGGATTCGTGTTTTGGATCGTTATCTTGATACATATTGAATATGAGCTTATTTGGGTTGTTTGTTTAGAAAACAAGTTTGGATCACTTCTTTTGAGATTAGTTTGTGACGGCCGTGGCCGAGTGCGTTTAAGTACGTGAACCACTCAGTGCAAATTTTCGAGCTGCCAGGATCAAGGTTCGACTCCTCCACCAGACACAGACAATTTTTTCGATTGAAATAATTTTTTTTTATCGGTAGTCACCTCTCTGCGGACAATGGCAAGCCTCAGAGAGTAAATAATGCCATGTAAAGCTTCTTGAGATCATGCACATTGTTACTCAGAGTCAGCATAAAACTAGTATGTCCAGTTTAATAACATTTTATAACACACACAAGACAATTTGATCATAAGAAGTTCGGTCAAAGTCCTTTCAAAGGCTTAAATGGCCAGTATATTTTATATTTATTTTTCTGAAATATTTTGTGTAGAAAGGAGTGGTTTCTTTCTGGCATCTCTAGACGAATATTTATTTTTTATAATGACTATAATGGCAGTATCATGTGAAACGTTTACACAATTCTCGCTTATTAAGTCCGACGCAATCTTTCTGCTGCACTGCATCGTTTTGTGTTCATCTCTTGAAGTTAGTTTCTTAGGTTTGCCCGTTGACTTCTTGAAAACAAATCTTCCTTCATTACCTGCATGGCATTGTAGACCGCTCTCAATTTTACGAACAATATTTCGGAAATTGCTTTGGCAGATTTACCTTTATGGTAATGATAATACAATAGCTGGATAATATTCGCATTTAGATATTTTCCTCCCATATTTAATCATACTTTTTTATTTACCCAATAACAATAAGAACACAACACAATGAAATCTTTGTTGTTTCCAAAGCTAATTTTTTATAAATTGATTCTTTTTTGCTTTTGTTCTCATTAAAATGTTTTGAAAAAATTAAAAAGGGAATGAAAATAAGAAATTAGAATGACGAAAAGTATTATCGCTTTGTTGTAATTGACTAAAATATAAACTATAAACTATAAACTATAAACTATAAACTATAAACTATAAACTATAAACTATAAACTATAAACTATAAACTATAAACTATAAACTATAAACTATAAACTATAAACTATAAACTATAAACTATAAACTATAAACTATAAACTATAAACTATAAACTATAAACTATAAACTATAAACTATAAACTATAAACTATAAACTATAAACTATAAACTATAAACTATAAACTATAAACTATAAACTATAAACTATAAACTATAAACTATAAACTATAAACTATAAACTATAAACTATAAACTATAAACTATAAACTATAAACTATAAACTATAAACTATAAACTATAAACTATAAACTATAAACTATAAACTATAAACTATAAACTATAAACTATAAACTATAAACTATAAACTATAAACTATAAACTATAAACTATAAACTATAAACTATAAAACGTAAACTCTAAACTATATTTGTATATATCTAGAAATAAGAGAAATTAGAATAAGAGTATTATTAAGAGAAATTAGTTGTAAGCTAAAAACAAGTGAGGTGAATTTAAAATTGAATAAAGGAGTTGAGTTCTTTCCGAGACACAGAAGACTGCGTTTGGTTTTTTAAGAACGTTTATATCTTTGTATAAAAAATTTCAAGACTTATAAAATAAATAAATAACTGGCCATTTCAGCCCTTGAAAGGACTTTGACCTAACTTCTTATGATCAATTGTATTGTGCGTGTTATTAAGTTTGTACACAATTGACCGAGAAAGGGACTTACATGTTTAACGCCGACTCCGAACGGCGATGAACGTAATGTTCTTATTCTCAAGAAGCTTTACATGGCATTTACATAATGATTACTCTCTGAGGTTTGCCATTGTCTGCAGAGAGGTGGCGGCCGTACAGAAAAATTATTTGAATCAAATTCAAATAATTTTCTGTCGCTGCTGGGGTTCGAACCTGGGTTCCAGGTTCTTTGACATAGCGGCCACGCTCTTTAACCAACTACGCCACGGACACCACCATTTCAAGACTTAACTTCTTCAAATAGTGAAAATGTCATCGTTTTTTAGGACTACAAATATGAATCTTTACCCATTTCGCAAAAGTTCACTTTCATTTAAGCATAGTAAGCATAGTAAAACGGTTTTACTTTAACTCAAAATATTCAGTTCTAGAACGTATAATAGTACTGATAATTTAAACTGAAATGTACTATTTCTGTGATCAACCAGAATTTTACCTGAGTAGACTAAAATAGATTGAACTTAAAAAATAGGGAAATTGATAAGGTTTTTATTCATCTGATCTCATTAATTCAAAGTGTGATTCTTAATTCCATAAACAAAACAAAAACAAAAATATTTCTTTCAGATAAGTAAATTTTGTGCGATTTTTGTGACACATGTATATATCTTAACTAGTCTTATTTTGGTTGCTTACTTTATCTTGTTTTTCTAGGTTTTTGGATATGTGAAAATTAGTTTTTATTTTGTAATTTTACTTTAATGCTAAATGCCTCTAGATTATGGTAAAAAAAATTCAATTAAAAAATTTAATGTTGTTAGTAAGTAAGTTTATATGTTCAGGGTAAACTAAAACACAACAGGGTAGTTTTAAAAGTTAAAAACAACTCGGATTTGCAAAATTGCTCTCAATTGTACTAAAAAGTCCAGTAATTAAATAGTTTGTGCTCAAAAGATTGCTGATAAGCTACAATTATTAAATATCAGCTGATTTCAATGTGCATTTTATATTTCCTACATATATTAAATACCAAATATGTGCAAATATATTTGTATGTATGTTTTGTAATTTTATGCAATGTATTGTCATTTACCGATAAGATTTACAAATATATTACAATTTTTGTTTTTTTTTTTGTTTTTAAAACAACAAATAATGTAATTTTTTATTTCAGAAAAAATACTCCGTTTATCGAACATGCTGAAAAAAGAGATTTGCTAGACCATGTCCCAATATGATGATGAACTACGAAACACTGCCAGAATATTAATCAATCAGTCACGTTCAATGAGTTATCGAGGAGGTGGAGGCAGCGGTTTTGGTGGGAGCCTATCCGGTCATTTACCGCCTGCTTTTGATATCAGTTAGTTAAACAGTAGAATTAAAATTGTTTGTTTTGATTTTTTATTCTTATCTTGGTAGCGCGTACACATTCCATTAATTTAATCACTGAGGAATTCCTGGGCGGCTACATGCAGGATGGACGCATGTCGGTGGTGCGACGTTTCTTTTGCCTTTTTGTTACTTTTGATTTATTCTTTGTGTCATTGCTGTGGCTAATTTGCATTATGGTAATGAATGATGCAGCTATTGATGATATATTCATTGATTGTTACCTTTTTTTTAAGATCAATGGCGATAACATATTCCAGGCATTTCAAAAACAAATCGTGCACTATACCATCTACACATCATTATTCGATGTGGTTGCTGCAGCTATCTGCCGCTTTCTAGTTTTAATATTTTTCTATGCTTTATTGTATGTAAATCATTGGCTTATAATAGCGGTAAGTGTTTTGAAATTGATTATTTTGTAAATGCTTACAATTTTTTCAACTTCCCCTTTTAAGCTGTCCACAAGCGGGTCTTGCTTGTTTTTAATATCAAAAGTTTTTGTATTCAACGTGAGTTTCCATGGATTTACATTATTTTTAATAAAACAAAACTTTAAAAAATCCAAAAATTCTAGTGGGTTGCATCAAGTCAACAGGTATTCGAAGTTATACTTATAATAACCTCGTTTGTGTTAGCGTGGGGAGAGGCCTGGTTTTTGGACTGTCGTGTTATACCGCAGGAACGTCATGCTAGGCGGTATTTTACGGGTGTGTTTTAGTTTTCAAACTGTCTTGAAATTAAAAACTATATATTTTTCAAAATGTTTTTCTTTAGATGTGAGCTCATCCGATCGTTCGCCTTTAATGGCTCCTTTTTTGGCTTCACAAGGTGAACCAAATGGGCCGGAAAGTGTAGCGAATTTTTATTCGCCCTTAGATTCAGCACCAAATAGTGATGACGATGAAGAACAGGTAAGAATAAACTAGATATGCATAAGACTAGTACATATTTTTGAAGTTTTTGCGACTAAATGAAGGAACTCCATAAGGTTGAGATAGATGAAAGTATTTAAAATGCGAATTGTAAACTAAAACGCATACTTTTTTTTATATTTTGATTTGCGGTTAAAAAATCCCTTTAAATGTAAGGTTTTTCGCTTTCTACAAGAACGTTTAAATTTTACGTCATTCTAGGCGCAAATAATATATTCAAAATTTTTAAACTTCTTTATAGCCATCTATTGAACAAAAATTAAATATATCGAATATTCCGGGTCAGCCAGGAAAAAAAAAAATAAATTGACTTTGTTCTCTGAGTAAATAAAGTTATGGTAAAATTAGTTAGTTAAGTCAAAGACCGGGTACATATGCTTTAATAAAATATTTTTCAAGGAAAACTTATATAAATTTATCCAATTATGAAAAAAATGTCCATTTGTCTTAGAAGAAAATTATTTTTAAAAATGCATTTTTCCTTTGCTATAAATTCAATTCAACTCAATGTAACTCTAGCCGATCAAGGTCGGGTAGTCTGTTAGTATTGATATAAAAAAGCAGAACGAATAGATTCTCAACACTTAAATAACGTTTGAAATCGATAAAGAATTTTTAGTCTCAAAAAAAACTGTGAGACAGTAACAAAAATACTGTTGACAGCAACATTGAAATTACTTCCTTTTGATGTAAATAATGAGATTCGTACCTATATATGTATGTTAATTAAAGCAATTGCTTAATATTCTCGGCTAATACAAAAGTTCGAAATATTTGAAATTCAGTAGATTGGAAATTCAAATTAATTGAATTTGAATGAAGACAAGATAAAAGTTGTCTTGGAAACTTTATTTCTGCAGCTGAAGACAGTTTCTTTCTCAAAGGCAATGTTGTCGTTGTCGGTCGAGGTGCTTGTGACGTGAAAAAGCTTCTTCACTATTTCCCAGCATCTCTTTTATAGATTATTTATAGAGAATATAATTTATTGTTTTCTTTTTGTTTATCTAGGATGAGGAATATCATCAAATGGGCGTAAATTGTGTGCGTAAGGCATATGAACTGCTGGAATCCTCTGATTGGAAAGTGGAAAAGGTCACTTCAAAAGGTGACACAATACGCAGCACTCAACGCGAAAAGTTGGGCAAGATCTATCGATTGACTGTAAGTGGAGCTAAAGGATTAACATATTTTGTATTTAAGATTTGAAGTTTATATTTACTTAAAGGGTCGCATTAAGTATCCGGCCAGAGCATTATTGGATGAACTTTTTTACAAAATTGAGGCTATTCCCAAATGGAATCCAACAGTTTTAGAATCAAAAATTGTGCATGTAGGTTTAATTAAACTCCCACGATATAAGTAAAAAAAAAAACAATGGAAAACCTTTTGCTATTCGTAGAAAATCAACTCCTATACTGATATAAGCTATCAGGCCACCGTGGGTGCTGGCGGTGGCATGGTTAAAAGTCGTGATTTCGTTAATTTACGTTGTTGGCGACTCTATCGTAATGGAAAAGTCGTCGATGATCCTGATCTCGTAGATCCTAATGCTACAACTGATGATGAAAATACTCTAAATCGTTCTTATGAGGGGAGTTTATGTACCGTTTCTGATGTTGAATCAACACCGTTACCCAGTAGTGTGGAGAGTTCACAAGCCAAGCTATATAGCAGCACCAGCGTAGCACAATTGCATACAACTCAAGCTTTTCAGACATTAAGTCGAAGTCTGGGGGCGAAAGATTTTAATTTTGGCGCTATTAATATTGATCCCGATGAGCCACCACCCCTTGAAGAGGAATTTGAAGATGCCAAGGAAGATTTGGACGAGTTACGAGAACAACACTTAGGAGTATCAACTAAGAGTGCTCCAGCTTCATTAAAAATGCAAAAAGATGTCGTCTGGATAAGTGCTGCTATAAGCATAGATTTTCCTAAAGTGCCACCAACAAAATATATAAGGTATGTTTGGATCTCTTCATAAATATTTAAGAATACGAGTTGTCAACATCAGCCAAAATAAGTAGTAATTTATTCATTAATTTAAACGCAGTCTTTAGTATTTTTCGGGTTTTTAAAAAACCTCTCTCTCGAATGCTTCTAAAATTTTTTTGTCACAATTGCTCAACTTTCCAGTTTGGGCTGCGTGTAATAGGATGGACATAATGAGGTACTTATAGGGTGTTAGTTTTGTTCGTTGAGAGGGGGCTGTGCTTCTTAATTGCCTCCACAATTCTAAGTAATACATTTTGGCAAAAGTTAATAGCCAATTGATATTAATGCTGGATCCCAGTTGCATGAAGTCCTCAACAGCCTCGAAGGAGCTGTGTGAATACTGGCGCAATTTCCAAGAAGCTTAGACGGTTTGTTGACATGAGGTATTTCTTCTTATCAACTGATTTTTGAGAGAATGGTAATAGCTGTCATACGCCTCTATGGCTGTCATACGCATATAATAGGATATACAGTCAAACCTGTTATTGTGCGGTCTTTTTATGGGCGGTCTTTTTTATTTTATGCGGTTTTTATTTTTATGCAAGTTTTTTGTGCGATTTTTTTTCGTGCGAGTTGTGTTATGATATTTTTTCTTGTATGCGATCTATTCTATGTATAGAAAAAACTCTGTACTAGCTGAAATTATCATTAAAAAGAGCAATAAAGAGAAAAGCGTAAGAGCAAAACGCAATTCTGAAGTTTTGCTTCCCGTAAATGATAGTGACATTATCACTATCTTAACTGATCATGAAGATGGACAAGAAGAATCGAATTTTATGACAGCAGATAACATCTATGCAGGGATCCAGCTAAGTTCCAAATTAGAAAAGCATTTTCTTAAAATAGATAACAACGTCCGCAGAAGAATGAAATTCCAAAAAGAGCTTAGATCGTGTATATCTGGTTATCTCGATATTTAAAATAAGCTTACAAAACGACCGTCATCACAAAGACATATCACCGACTATATGGTTATCGCCGATAATAATTCCATTCCAATGGAAACAACTAATAACTCCATTACAATAGCTTCAAGTGACGAAAGCGATCGAACCAGATCAACACAAGAAAACGCGCGTTTTGGACTACGACTAGTAGTATTGATTAACTTATGAATTTATGTATTTTTATTTCTTTTTTAAGGTACGTGTACATTTTTCGAATTTTTTTTTATATATTCTTTATAGTTTTAAAAATATACATATACATTTTTAAATCGATATTTAAAAAAAAAAACAAAAAGTTATATCGATTTTCGTTAACCTATCTATAAACTCCATACAACGTTTACAAAAGAAAAAACTTTAAACGCGATTTCCTCGAAACTAGTTTTTTAAAACGGTTAGATAGATAACTCGAAATCTATTGGTTCAATTTCAATGATTTTCTTGCATTTTGTTTGTTATTTTGTCCTTGAAGCATCCCTCTAAATTCAAGTATCTATTTTTTTTTATAAACAAAAAAGCGTGAAAATGTATCTATTTTTTTAACTTTTTACTTCAACTTCTGCCATAATTAAAAAAAAAACCCGGGGGTCTTGCGTAGGGGGATGCTTTATATATGGTCTTTGCTTTAAAATGCCATTTGATTTTTTTGTTTTCGATGTCTTTTTTTCAATGTTATTTTCACTGCCCTCTATATAAAAGGCAGAACTGTATTTAAAAAAAAAATATTTTTATAAAGTATTTTTTATGCACAATACCCTGTATAAATAAAAAAAAAATAATAACTTCCTATATCTAAAAAAATTTTTTTAAAACAGCTCCTGTTTTTGGTTGTTACACGTATATTGTACCTTAATTTGTATTTTTTGAATTGAATAATTTTGTGTATTTTCCACATTTAAAATGAGGAATTAAAACTTTTTTTTAAACGTTTCCGTGTGTAATTTATTTATTTATTTGGCTTGGAGCGCACTTTTTTGCTTTTTCACAAACAGTTTCCTAGGTGAGATTTTTTTATGCGGTATATAAAACCGCATAAAAAAATTTTTCTTTATTAGATTACTTAAATTTTTATGTTATAGCTGTTTATGAAGTCTCCGAACAATTTTTTTTGTGCGTTTTTTTCTGCGGTCCCTATCTACCGCACAAAAACAGGTTTGACTGTATGAATCTATTGCGCGTATAAATCGTTGATCGCAGAAGTGCTTTCTTGAAACCTTAGTAGGAGTCGCAAAGCAAAGTCTTCGGATGTTTGTTTCGATCGCAGTTTGTTGTCGTGTAGCTTTCTTTGTGTAGAGTTGAGTGCATTCTTTGCTGCGCATAGACGTGTGCGATTCAGTGAAATAACGCCCGAAATAAAAGAAATAAAAAATTTTAATAACGCCCACAAATTTTTATACAAATTCGATTTTATACAAATCGTTTAAAGTTTTTTTGCTTTATTTAACTTTTTATTTTGGGTGTTATTTAATTTTTTTCGGCCAACATTTTTAGGGTTTATCTCCCTAAACCAACGTTAACGTATCTTGGTTAAGATAAGATAATGATCAGAGTATATGTTGGCATCACGCGAACAATATAACACCAAGAATTGGGACAAGAATTATGACAAGCACAAGAATGAGGATTGGAATAAAGAATAGGGCAAGAAATAGGTCAATGGGTATGACGAGGATTGGTACAAGGCTTAGGAAAAGGATAAAAACGGGATAAAAATTGGGACAAGGAGTGGGACGAAGATGAGGAAAGGGATAACGACAAGGATAGACTGTATCAATAGACCTGTAGTTATTTAGACGTGACAAGGATTGATTAGGACAAGTATAAGGATAGGTTGTCATGAATAAATATATACGGGTCTGTTAATGACACCGACAATTGTTTTTTTTTTTTGCTTTTGAAAGAAAAATTATTTAATCTGCGGAACAATAAAAACTCATCGGAAAGAATGTTTTAGTAAAATAATCCAACGTAGTCACAGCAGATATTCTGATATCTAAGCATTTCGCTTAGATAAAAGAATGAACTGCAAATAGACTGATTTATCTATGCTCCCAAAAGTTCCCAGTTTGGCTTTTCTTTCACTTGTTCATTCTATTTATCGTTATTATTAGTGTTATTATTAATCTTTATATAAGTTGTAATAATTCTTCTTTTATATTTCCAGAGGTGAAAATCTTATCTCGG
The DNA here is from genome assembly GCA_943735915.1 of Pherbina coryleti. Classification (NCBI taxonomy): domain Eukaryota; kingdom Metazoa; phylum Arthropoda; class Insecta; order Diptera; family Sciomyzidae; genus Pherbina; species Pherbina coryleti. The sequence continues at coordinate 37,441,802 of OX030950.1, forward strand.
GCTTTGCGCTGCGTGAAATCGACGGCAAATCTGATGCCTGCATATTTGAATGGCTGCTTTGTTTGGACTTGAAGGGCTATATACCGCGCTATGTGCTAGACACTGTTAGTATTTGTTCATTTAAATCTCTATGAAGATTCAATTAAAAATCCCTTAACATCTCTTTCAGGCCTACACCACATTCATGACAGATTATATGATATATATGCGTAAATATGTGAACGAATTGCAACAAAAACGCAAAAAAGTGCCTAGAAATAATTGAGTAAAAATTTTAGATTTTAAACAATTATAATAAACATATAAAAAAAAATTCATGACTCACACATACTACATACTTCGTGCTGCAAACGCATTGTATTTTCTTTAATTATAAAATTTTAGATTTAAGCTTATCTTTACTTGAAAAAAATATTTTTTTCAGCTGGTCACAAATTTTAAAGTGAAATTAAGTACATAGTTAAATTTAATCAAACTATGTTGTCGTGATGTTAAGTCTAAGCGATTCTTTATATTTATGCTTTTCTTCTTATAATTTAGCTCTTATTTAACTAGCCAATTAATATTTTTTTAAAGAAACTTGTATCAAATAACATGTAGTGATTGTAAAAATAAAATGATTAATATTTCTAACATAGACCAACATTTTTGAATCTCTCAAGAGGAGTAAATAAATGTCCAAAGTATGAGTAAACTTTGTGATGCAAAGTTAAGCTTAAAGTGGAAGTCTTATGTCGCGTTTATAGTGTGCGTTGAAGCTGGTACTAGATTGTGGTTGCAGATGTACGCAACTTTATTGAGCTGGTAATGATTATATTGGGCGCTTTTTGCTTGTAGATTGGAGAGAAGCTTTATTGAGCTTTGGAAAATAATGTCAATTTCGTTTTGCGAAATAAATTAGAACTTGTATTGAGTTGTTGTTGTTTTGTTCTTAATAAAAAGCACAATAAAATTGAAAGTTTAGCGCAAAAAATCTCACAGAAATTAAGGAAAAGATCAAGGAAAACAATATAAATAAGCGAGAAGAAAAACCCAGCACAACCAAACATAAACAAAAAAATTTTGCAAAAAATTAAAACTGTGTAAGCGAGGGAGATAGAAGATAAAGAAGCTCAAAACCATCTTGCAAGTAGCTTCAAGCTCAAAATAAGCCTGCACATAAAAAACTATAGCTTTTTCCATAAGATTATACATGCAGAGTTTTTCAGCGGGGGTTGCCATCTTCAGCTTCAGCGAACACTATTACCGCGGCCCAAGCTAAATTGTGTAGCTAAATAAATATAACCCACCTTTATATTTTTTGGAAATGAAACAAAAGACTCGATTTCACAGATTTATTTTTTAATAATAATTTTCATATGATAACAACATCACCATCATCATTATGTATGTTTTTTAAGACAGTACGTATACAACTAATATTTATTATATAAATTCGAATGGTATACAACAAATAGTTCTTACATCAAAAGCTTTTGATTATATATAATTTTATTTGGTATTATTAATATTATGAATTATATTGTATGCATAAACAAAATTGAATTGAGCCTTAAGTTCCTAATTGCCATTGATTGGAGCGCTGATGTAGACATATTTTCAAACGCTTACATTTATTTGCTTTCGGGTTGTGGAAACCAGGCTTGACATGCCTCCATGGCTATTTCGCACATAGCGGTTATGGCTTTAGCATTGTCGTATTCTATAAAGACAAAATTTTATTTTTAGTTAATATACCATTTTTTATCAATAAATTTTGCAATATTTACCAACACTGTTACGTTTGCCAAAAATGCTGCCATTGAATGGTGGCTTCCTGTAGGCTGCTTCACTGTTATCCATAATGGTTACAGCAATAAGAAAGGCAATCAGGAAGATGGTGCTTGTAATGCGTATGGCAGACATCTTGCTTGTTCTTGGGTTTGTCTGGTTTTGATTTTTGATGAAATTTGCAGTTATGTGGTGTGCCTTTGGAAGTGTTCCTTTGGATTGCTGTAGGCTAACTGATGATGTTGGCTAGTCGCTTGCTGCTTTTATATGATTCTTTCGCATTAGTAGTGTGGCAGATAAGGTATTGGAGGGCCTTGCAATAGGGTGATGGCGTGTTAATTATTATCAGTTTCTTCAATGAAGTAAAATCAAACCTAAATACTCTGTGGAATTGTCACATGAAATTGATTTTTAATTGGTTTAATTCTTGCTCAAGAAAAAAGGCAAGAATGTCTGAAAACACTAAGGGTTGCTTTCATTTGAGTATTTAGGTATTTTTACTCATGTGATGGGTTGATGCTGCAGTTGAGTCTGGCTTTAAGATTTGTTTTTATTTTTATATTAGTGAGACGGGAACAAAGGCTAACAAAATCTGGAAAATGTATTTCCACTATATTGTTTGTCGATCTATATTGGTTGTGGATGAAACAGAAAAATGTGTCAAGAAAGTTTCTACTAGAAAAATATAAACTTTAAAGGATGCAGTTGGTTATGTCATGGACACACCCATAGGTATTTGACGTGACAACTTATCTTTAACATTGTCCTTATTCTTATCCGCATCCTTTCTCTCGTCCCTCTTCCTCATTCTTACGTTTATTTTAATATTTATTCAAATACTTGTTCTATTCCTTAGCTTAATCCTTGACCAAATTTTTGTTTTAATGCATTTCCAAATTCTTGACGTAATCCTTGTCTTTATTCTTATTTAATGCCTGTGCCTTATCAATCTACAATTCCTTTATCTCAACCCTTTTGCAATATCTAAGTCCAAATTATATTTTTTTATATGCTTTTTTGTTTTATTTTCTTGTTTTTTTTTATGATTATATTTATTATTATTTAGCTATTTTCGTTCTACCCCTACGTTTAAAAAACGTAAACGGGGTATATTAATTTTGTCACTCCGTTTGTAACGCCCATAAGGAGGCGTGGCAGGTATAGAAAAGTATATATATTCTTGATCAGCATCACCACCCGAGTCGATTTAGACATGTTATATTTTTGTTTTATTTTTTTTATATTTTGGAAACTAACTTGTGCTTTTTAGCTTTGAACCAAGGATTTCAGTGTAATACTTATTCAGCCAAGTCTGCCTTGGTTCGAAATGGGTTGAAAAATTAGTGGGGAGGATGGGGCAGTCAATTGAAACATGTGTAGAATGTTTTAAGCCTGGTGGAAAGCCCCATGTGAATTAGAATCGGAGGCAATATCCTTTTTACCTTAAAGGTCAAGGTAATTAGCTATCCCCTTCACAAACTTCCCCACCACCAACTACATCTTTCGAGTTGTAAAAGTATTAATGAATTTTTAATTTCAGTTGATTAAAAATTAGGAAGGAATGCAGAAAGGTAAAAGCGCAGGACGACCATGTCTCGCCGGTATTCGAACCTGGGGTCCCTGGGGTCTCTGAGGTGGCAGTCAAGCACGCTAACTAATCGAATACCGAGGTCGCAAAATCTTTACTTTTCAGACTCAAGGTAATGCAAAAAGTGTTCATTAAATTTTAGAACTCATACTGTATTTTGTTTATAGCTCACTTAATCAGATTTCATTAAAAACAAAAAAGGTCGGCGCAATATCTTGAAAAAATTACTTAATAATGTTGACGCTGTACAGTGCGGCATGGACAAAAAAAAGAAAGATGCTCGCATGGACGAAAATCAAAAATTTTTTCATACCAAATAAAGAAATATTAGTATCATTTTAAAGGTAAAACATCCACTAAAATAAATCAAAAACTTATTTTTTTTTAATAATTTATATTTGCGACCTCTGCAGCTTCCCAAATTTAACTATTTTTATATGAATTTTGTGTATGGTCGCATCTTGAAAAAACCTTCATAAATGAGTGATCTATAAGGTTCCTTATAGTTATACGATTCACAAGGTCGAAATATGATTCAAAGGGCGAGCTCGCATCCAATGACAGCCTTCGACTGATTTCTTTTTAAAAATCACATGTTATTTTGACTTTAACAGTTATTTCGCTCTTAAAAAAGTGCCAGAATCTAATAATAAATTTCCGTGGAAATGGATCATGGAAAAACCTGTATGGGTTTTTGAGAATTTGGGAAATGACGGCGATTTTGCTGAAAAAATCATACTTTCGTTTGAGGTACATTTTCATCTCGGTGTTTATTTGAGGGGATACCGTTCTATGGAATGCCTTTAAAGATTCTAATAAAGCAAAAATTATTGAACGGAATTAACAAGGGCTTCGGCAGATGACGCACCATTTAAAAGAGCTTCAGATTAAGAGTGTGATACCTTCATCGGAACAGAGCACTCCAGGATTACTCTTTGGGTGATACTTTTTTGATTTTTTGAGTGATTATACCATGGCCATGGTATAATAATACAAGGTAGCATTGACAGTTGCTTGGGAAAACATCTCCTGTCAAAAAATATACTCAAAAAAAGAGCGCTCACAATCCGCTATTGAAAACACAAACAATGTTAAAACCTTGAAGTGAAAAAAAACAACAACCACAACAGCTGCAGATGCAGTTACACAAAAAGCTGTTTTTGACAGGAGATGTTTTCTTGTAGAAGAGAAAATAAGCAGTTGTCAATGCTACCTTCTATTATTATACCATGGCGATCACCCATCGCAATCACAAATAATATTGGCCAAACATCCAGGCTATATTACCATTGCAACAAAAACTAAACGAGAACTATAAGAAACCTGCAACTGCAAGAAATAAACTGCAGGAACAGAGTGCGATGCTGTTGTTGTTGTTCGGCTATTTCAGCTGTATGGAATATGTATGTAGGTGTGTGGTATAAATAAAATTTAAATACGGGAAAAAAAACGAGTTGTAAGCGTAGGCCGGACAAACGGACATTGCGTAATATGGGCCTTTGAGTACCATCATGTGCCCATATTACACGATGTCCGTTTGTCCGGCGTACGCTAGGGCAGACAAGCCATTTTGTTGTTGCATTCGCTCCCACTCTCACTGTTTTTTGACAGTTTCATATGTCAAAATATGGACAATGGTAGAATTATAAGGTAGGGCCGACTCGGAGAAGAATGGAGTAGAAAGCAGCGAAAAGCGGGCTAGTTGTCAAAATCAGCTGTTCATCTCTGGTTTCTTTATGTTAATTTTTCGCAGTTGATTTTAAGTTAAACTTTTTACAAGCTTTTCTGCATATGAACACTTCCGCGGCATTTTATAAATTTATTTACAATGTTTTAACCAGGGACCGTAAATAACAGTTATGGTCTCATTTTTTAAGGGAAAACCACAAGTAGTTGGAACAGTCGGATGACATTTTGGATGACACCATTATGATCCCCTTGTTAGTCCTGGGTTGTGTTTTAAATTTCGACTTTAAAAGTAAAAGTTTAAAAATACCAGTTAAATTTTGAACTTTTATTTTTTCGCACAAAAAATAACTTTTATTTTTTGTGGGATATTTTTTTCCACAAAATATCCCACAAATCACTGTATTTACAAAACTGTTCATGCTAGGGTCATGAAATTTGACTGGTGAAAATAAGAATGCAATATCTACCATATGACAAAAAATGGGCGGGACACGCCCTTTTTTACATTCTATGACTTCATCTACAAGTCGGATAGAAACGTTGTACTTGCTGATTTAACATTATGGAATTTAGTGATTTACTGAGAGTTCCCTTAAAAAAACAAGCATGTGCTCAATTCATTCATATAGATACAGTTAGAACTAAATCTTTTCTTCAATGCACAAAACTAACGTTGTATTAAAAAAAAAACACAGGTGCGTCACTGGACACACGAGAGAAGCGAAGCATTTTCGCAATATCATAGATTTGATAATTTAAGGGCTTTTTTTCGATTAAAATAATTTTTAAATTTAATATTTTAAAATAACAAAATAAACTAAAAACACACACGTTTATTTTCACACCAGTAAGTTTTATTATATATCTTAATAATTTTTTTCTGTCACTTAGAAAACGCACTTGTCAACGCACTTTTGGTCAATTGTTAATTTCCTTCATGCTATGCAAAAACAAAAAAAAACAACACCATGTACCAACAACATATGTAACTAATTAACAAAATGTTCCTTTTGCAAAAATAATGTGGTTTGATCATACACATTTACCCTCTCCGACCCTCCCTTAAATCACACTGTTCCCAACGACCTCTAGTAGTAAGTAGAAACAACATCCAATACACAATCCTTAGTGAATATTGTGTATTGGCTAATAGTTATTGTCAGATATGAAGGATACGTAGCCAATACATACACAATTCTATAAATAGATTATTGTAATCAACTGCAACACAGCTTTAGTTAATTTTTAATATTGAATCAGCGAAATTTAGCAACAAAGGGTTTTGGTTCGATGGCTTAAGCTCAAAACTATCAGCCAACGGGCATGAGTTCAATTCCTGCAGCGGGCATGAAATTATTTTTAATATAACATTTTCTTGTTCAATTGATGCAAGCAAGAAACAATATCAATTCTAAGAAAAAAGGTGTCGGAAAAAAGTGGCGTTTTTTCTGATTTCACTCTAGCAAATCGCAGAACGAGGCGTAAAAAGCTTCGCTTCAAAAAAAAACAAGCACGTGGTCAATCATTCATATGGACAAATGAGGCGATGAGAACAAGAGTGGCCTAACCCACCAACATATCTAATGGAGTCATATTAAGATTTTCAATTGAATTTCTTTTATTTTTTTCGTTTATTCACAATATTATTCGCTTATTCTAAATTTGCTTTTTAGTGGTATATTATAACAAAATGTCAATATTTGGATTAGCAGCAGCAGTTGCGACGCTAAGTCTGCATTTATTTTAATTTTCATTGGTAAGGCCAATCTTGCTCTCATCGCCTCAAATATCTCCAGCTATGCGACAGACTTGCCATGTTTTTATCTTTCAAATTTTATGACCCTATAATAAGCAGTTTCTTAGATATAGCGATTTGTGGGATATTTTGTGGGAAAAAATATCCCACATACTATAATAACAGTTATTTTTTGTGCGAAAAAATAGAAGTTAAAAAATTCTGGTTAATTCTTGTTCAATATAATAAAACACAAAAAATAACTAAAATTTTCAACTTTTTTAGAAAAATGGTTTAACGGTTACGGTCCCTGGTTTTAACAGTATTTCCAGTCAAATTAACACAAACTTAACACACGTGTCCGCACTATTTACAATTTCAAAACATAACACTTTTATTTCATTTGAGGTTTCCACCATAGAAATAAAATATAAGGAAGTGGTGTTCTACTCACACATTCTATGCGTGTGTTGAAGAATTTTTCAAGCGAGATAGAGCATGATTTTTTGACATAAGCTCTTGCACATCAAAACAAAGAAAATGAGTGGTGAAAAAACATTAAAATATTAAATATTTAGCGATTGTCATCGCTTTTAATTGTTTTAAAACGAACATATATAAAATAAAAAATTAAATAAGCATGCGTTGTGCCGTGAAAAGTTGTGAAAGTTCACAAAAAACACATAATAAAGAGGTTTAGTTTCACAGGTAATCTTGCTTTATAGTTTGTTGGTTCCCGCCATTTGTGTGCATGAGTCATGTGCAAGAGCTTCTGTCAAAACAAAAGTTCAGCTTCATGAGCGCATTTATTCCATAGGGTGGCAAACATTAGGGCCCTAATTTTTTTTTTTTTGATTGAAGATAAGTTTTAATGAGGGACCGTAACTGTTATAAATTTCTTCAAAAAAGCCAATAAATAATGGTTATTTTTACCGATTTTTTTTGTTTTCTTTTTTTTTATTATTTACTTTTATTTATTCGGTAAAAAATACCAGTTAAAATATGTTTATTTTTCGGTTAAAAATAGAAGTTAATATATGACTTATTTTTTCGGTCAAAAATTTATATATGACAGTGATATCCTATGTTAAATACTAGCTTACCCGGTACACAATTTTTGCACCCGAAAATATGCTAATGAACCGAACGACTAGTCGTACCATATGTGCCGTATTTCATGGGACGTGCCGTATTTTGCAAGATTTTTTTAAGTGTCCTGCCGGGAAAAAATTTGTCCCGTATTTTTGGCATTTTTTGTAAAATACCTATGATTTCAAATACAATAAAAATTAAATAATAAAAATACGTCTGAACACCAGAAAGTTTTCGCCTTTATTTACGATATAACCTAATGCGGCCCTGTTTGAATGTTTATGTATTTGCATTAACTTCATTGTATTTGTAAAATACTTCATTTCTGTTCAACTTCACCGCTTCCTTATCTCTTAGTTCTTTGGTTTCCACGAACTTCGCCATTTTGACAATTAACCAACCTTTTTAGTTTCCACTCTTCGTTGACGCGTGAGGGCACTGAGCGACTCGGCCCTACCTTGTAATTCTACCATGAGTACCATGAGTACCAAGAGTACTAATACATACACGGTCATGGACAAGAACAGAAATAAGACTTTTGATGCTTATGCGAAAGATCATGAGTCGCAGATGTCAATGTTTGGCAAGAATGAAAACAGGGCAGATTTGAGGATAATTTAGCTCTCAGATGAGTTAATGGAACTTTAATAGGTTCCGTAGACATCTTTTAGGAGATGATCAATAGATTCCACTGAGATTACGAGTTTATATCGACGACGTTGCGCGATTGATTTTTGAAATTTTATGAATTCTTTGGACCACTTCGATATAATGATCTAGGTACATAATCTAGGTACATCCCAGTGAAATTAATTTATCAAAAAATCATCGATTTTAGTTCAAGGAGTCTGCAGTACCTAAAAATGTTTTGAAGATCTATCTAGGTCTATAGATACTCCAAGTGTATACTGTTTTGTTGAAAGAAAGCTTTCATCAAAGGAATTTATCGCACCTACCTATGAAAATCCCTTTGACTCATCTCGACCTATGCTAAATCCCCTTTTCATTCTTGACGTGTGTACACGTGTGGGCCATACAGTATTCTGATTTTTTTGGACTAATTGTGTTAAAATAGTAAATTGTTGACTTCTGTTATCCTTTGACCACTTCTATCTATCTTATCAACTTCACTTCCAATCAGCTGGAATTGGACCCCAACTTAGAAGAGCGATTGACTTTAGAGAAACCATTATGAGATATCATCTAAAAATATACAGTTTTTGAATATATTTATTATACAACCATTTCGTTGCAAGCGTACGGATATAGATTCACGACTACACATTTATAAAAAGAAAATAAAAGAAAATAGCCCATAATCAGATAAGAATCGGTTACGGGGCTCTCAATACAAAATTTCACATAAAAGCTACTTGAAAAACGAAAATCACAAAAAGGACACACAACATAAAGATTAATTCTTAGTTTTATAAAAAAATCCCTCCACACCATCGTCACACGATAACGGCGAAATGTCCGAGGCGGACGTATGTAGACATCACTAAGTTTTCGTATTCCATTCCAACACTTTGGTGAATTCTTTTTCGCCAAAACTGATCATCTTCGATTGTTCCATGCAAATGTTCTGACGCTTTAGATTATCAATGAGAAAAAGTTGTTTTTTATAGGCGTTCAATAGATCGGCGCGTTGTTTTTTTAGGCTTTTGATTTGCTTATCCTTGCCTTCGGACTCGGCGCGCATTGTTTCGCGCAGTTCCCGTTCGGCTGTTTTCATGAAGGTAAGTGCATTTTTGGTGGTTTCCAGATCTTCGTTGGCGCGATATAGTTTTTTCTCGAGGTTTGTGTTTGTTTGTGTGAGTACCTTGAGTTCTCGCTTTACCTGTTCGATTTCCTTTTGTTGTGTCGACTGTTCCATGATGCGTTCTTTGCCGCGTTTGTTGGCCTCTTCCAGTTGACTTTCGACTTTGGTTAGCTGTTCGGAGAGAGCGTTGTGCTTGGCATAGGCCTGATCGCGCTGTTGTTCGACCTTTTTTTGACGTTCGAGCGTTTTTTCCAGCTGTTCCTTTTGCTGTGACATCTCTTGGCAGATGCGTTCGTGGTCTTCTTCGAGTATGGTAATCTTTGACTTGAGAAATCTGCGTAGAAACAGATCTTGGGTGGATTAATAATGGAGAGACCTAAGCTATTTGATAGCGAAAATAGTTAGAAAGTCTTATAAAGGAGTCTTAATAGTAATATTGAAGCAACGAAAAAGAGTCGGTGATTTTTTTAAATATGGCTCATTAGCAATTGAATAATTAGAGCATAGCGCTTTTAAAGCTTTGAGCTTATTATGAAATTTTGACTAGTTGAATGATTGTGTTATAAAAGCTTTTAGTGCTTAACGTAATTGCTTATTTTATATTTTTAGAAAAGCTGCAAGCTTTTTAAAAAGAATTGTTTTCTGCAAAAGCTTGAGGTTCAATGCGTGATTATAAAGCTTTTCTTTAAATAAAATTAATTCTAATTTACTAGCAATTTTTTTAGCAGAAAAACTTTGAGCTTATTATGCAATTTGGATAAGAAGCTGATGATTTATAAGAATAGAATAATGTATTTGTAAAAGCTTTTGAAGCCAAACGCGATTTTAAAACTTTATTCATTCAACTATTGCTTACTTCAACTAAACTTTGTTTTTTTTTTGAGAAAAGCTTTGAACTTCTTTTTAAGTTTTGATGCAACAAATTAGTAAGCTTTTATTTAAATTACTTTTATATCGATTGTTTTCTGTCAAAAAAGTTTTTAAAAAAAGCTTAATGCTTCATATGCAATTTCAATAAGACGCGTGAATTGTTTGTGAAGTTTTTAGTGCAAAATGTATTTGCAAAGTCTTTTTTCTTTTAATTCAATAACTGCTTATTTTCATCCAAACTTATGTTCAGAAAAGCTTTGAGCATATTACACATTTTTTATATGGTGAATGACTGTTCTCTAAAATCTTTTATTCCAAGCGCAAATTTGTAACTTTTTGCACTTCAATAACTACTTATTTTCTGCCAAAATATTTTTCAAGAAAAGCTTTGGCTTTTTATGAAATCTTTCAAGTCGAATGCTTATTTTGAAAAGCTCTAAGTGGCAAATGTGAAACTAAAGCTCTTTTTTTTTTAATTAAATTATTGCTTGCTTCAGCCAAACTATTTGTTTCCAAAAGCTTTGAGCTTATTTTGCAATTTTGATGAGATGCTTTAAGTGCGAAAAACAAGAATGTGAATCTCTACTTAGATCATTGGTGGGCATTCTTACACAGCCGCAATCTTGGCGTTTATATGTATTTGTGCTTTCAAAAGCTTTCCAATGTTAAACAGTGTGTAAAAAGCTTTAAAAGCATACGTGTGAAGCGTACGTGTGGCGGCAGAGAAGGCTATTTGCCCGCTAGCGACAATGCCCGACATTGACTAGGATGAAATGAATATTGTTGCTGTATTGGAGCTCTCCTTTATTTTTTGAAAAAAGTTTTATGAAAGCTTTTATTGTTAAACGGTATAAAAGTAAAGCTTTGTGCTTTTTAACAAATTTTTATAGATTTTTGTGAAAAGTTTTAAGTGCCAAAAGAAATTTGCAAACACTTTTGACATGAAATATTCTTCCTGTACGAGAGCTTTCAATAAGCTTATTTGAAAAAATGTTTGAATATTTTTTCTGTTTGAGCTTTTTGCCTGTTTAAGCATGTTAATTCGATCATGCTCTTAAGTTACAATTAAATTAAATTTAAGTTAGAAAAAAAGAGTAAGAATTTTTGTGGAGCGTTTAGTGCCAAGAACGAACGATTTTTTTAAATAAATTATTGCTTACTTCAGCGTAATATTATCAAAGCTTTGATGTAACAGAAGCTTTGAGTTTATTTCGCAAATTTGAACGCTTTGACAAATATTTTTCTGTATGTGCACCCCCTAAGCTTTTTTGGAAAAAATTGTGTAAAATTGTTAAACTTTGAGCCTTTTGCTTGATTAAGTTTACATTCGCTCTTAAGCTTTATTTAAAGTTATTGTTAAGGTAAAACATTAAGGTAAAAATTTTAAATTTCGCACGTGAAGTTAAAGCTTTTTTAAGATAAGTTATTGTTATGCTAGGCAAACATGTTTGGTGAGCTTTTTTGTTGTTACTCTCTTCTGCTCAAATGTTATTTACAGCTCTATTCTGATTGTTAACATAACAAGGAATTGTAAATAAGCTTTTGTTAATATTCTTGTTATGTAAAGTAAATATTCGTATTCTGGCAAATCATTAACAATTTAAAAGCTCTCAAAAGCTGCTGAAGTTCACCACGCATGGTGAAAATGTAAATGACTTAGGTATAAAGCGTTTAAATTGCTTATGTTTATTTTTACGGATTGTAAAAGAAAACAAAATAATTTACGGATTGTTTACAATTGTTTTAAGTTTCAAAATTAGTTTGTTCAATAGCCAAATAATGTTTGAGTCTTTTGTAGTCTTTGAGATTTATTTTTTCTTTTATCTTCTTCAGTGTCAATGCTTAAAAGAAGTAAGAAGTAAAAATTCATCAAATTTTTATATTTTATTTTCTTTACACAGGATTTGTTTGGTTAGACACTGAACTATCTATCGTTGTTAAGATGTTTTCTGAAATTAACAAAATAGTAAAGAAGGGAACTTTTAAATTACCAGAATATGAAACCTTAACAATTTGTTAATATTAACTATTTTGTTAATGTGGTGAGCTTTGTTAAGCTGTCAGAATAGCAGCCTTACAGCCCTATTCTGCTTGTTAACTTAACAAGGAATTGTTAAGGAGCTCTTGTTATGTAATGTAAATGTTCGTACTCTGGCAAATCATTTAAAATTTGAAAACTCTCAAAAGCTATTAAAGTTCACCACGCATGGTGAAAATGTAAATGCTTTAGATATAAAGCGTCAGCTGTTTTTATATTGCTCTTTTCTTGCTTATTTTGATTGCTTATGTTTGTTTTTCTACAAGTAAGATGGAAAATGTTAAGAAATAAATAATTTACTAATTTTTTTCAATTGTTTTAAGTTTCAAAATGAATTTTTTTAATAGCCAAACAATTTTCGAGTGTTTTGCTGTCTTTAAAATTTATTTTTTCTTTGATCTTCTTCAGTATCAATGCTAAAAAGAAGTAAAAATGAAGAATTCATCCATTTTTTTTTATTTTATTTTATTTACACAGCATTTGTTTGGCTTAATACTGAACTATCTTTCGTTGTTAAGTTGTTTTCTGTCATTAACAAAATAGTGAAGAAAGGAGCTTTCAAATTATCACCAGAATACGAAACTTTAACAATTTGTTAATATTAACTATTTTGTTAATGTGGTGAGCTTAGTTAAGCTGCCAGAATAGGGCTGTTAGTGTTTATGCTTTGTTTGCTGTTCAGTTGCATTAAAAATAATGTATTGACAATAAACTCTAGAAGAAAAAAAAAACGGGAACAGAAATTCGACGATTCTGGAATGTTTGGCGTGTTTGCTGTTTGAAAAAAAAAATGTTTGGAGTGAGTGTGAGATAATGATCAGGAGAGAAAAGCTTGTTTTTCATTTAATGCGTAAAACACTAACAACAAAAAAGCTTATTTTGAATTTTTGATAAATGTTCTAATATATCTTTAAATGAGCTTTAATTTGCCAATAGCAATTTGAAGCTCGTTTTGGTATTTTATTTGTTAAAGCTTTCAATTGCTTTAAGTTAAAACTTTAAATTTGTAGTTAAAGTTTAAGTTTTGCTATAAGGAGTTAGCAAAAAAAGTGGTCTTTGAAAAGCTTAAAGCTCTTCGTTGTCTTAAAACACCCACTTACTTTATTAAACCCTCGGTGGTGATTTGTTTTCGGGTGCCACCCTGCGATCTCCTGAGCGTCGATCCAGACGTTTCACCTGTCGTTGAAGCTACACTCTCCAAATCCGTTGGCAAACGTACACTAGATGGCGCCGTTGTCGGCGACATCTTGCGACGTATCGAAGCACTCTCGTCCTTCACCAATACCTCCAACGAAGGGCTCTCCACAAATTTTGGATTACGATACTTTACGGTGAAGGTGCCGCTTGTAGGCTGCGGCATGCGGCTTGTGTTTGAGCGCGTAAAAGTGCGCATAGAGCTATCCGGCGATTTGACATTCTTGCGTTGCAAGGAGGCGCCTGTCGAAATGCTGGTGGCAGTTGTTGTTGCTGTTGCCGTTGTAAAGTTACTCGTATCCTTGCGTACATCGCCAGCTGGTGAAGCAACCTTATTGCAGGGCACGCCGCTGCTCACGGTGGTCGAAGTTGCTGTTGCATGGGGCAATGCCGCAGCTCTGTTGCGACCCGTGCGATATGTATCGCGCACAGAACTGCCTTGGAAACGTTCTTTTTGATGAATGGCATGATTGTCATGATCCGGAATACAATCGCCAGCACCACGTTTCTTCAGCTGGACACCATTACGCTGCTGCTTGGTGTAGGTGAGAAATTTTGTATCACCCTTTTGAGCGTGATGCTGCTGATGATGATGATGATGATGCGGTGAGGTGATCGCCGTCGTTGTGATGCCTGTTTGCTGCTGCTGTTGCTGTTGTAGTTGTTGTTGTTGTTGTTGTAGTAGTAGCTGCTGCTGCTGCTGTTGTAGCGGTAGCTGCTGCTCCAGTGCTGAGCTTGCCAACTTGTCCAACTGCTCGTTAAGTTTCAAGAATTCCTTTTCGCGCGAAAGCAATTCAGTCATTTTGTTGTTATGGTTTTGTTGTTGCTATTGTTAACGCTCGGAATTTTGACGGGAATTTTTTTATACAAGAATTACAAAAAAAAAAAAAACAAAAATTTTGTATCAAAATCAAAATTTTTTAACTTTTAATTTTCATATAAAGCCAATTTTAGTTTTTGATTTTGATTGAAATAGTTCACATTGCAAACTATTTTTGGCTTTGAAAATTTTTCTTCAGAACTTAATGGCTGAGTTGTTTTTTGATTTTCCCCGGTAGTTGTTGTTATTGTTGATGTCATTCTTATTATGGTAATGTTTAGGTAACCAAGTGCGAAGAGTGGTGTTAGTTTGTTTTGTGGTCTGGGGTCAAGTGTGGTAACCTTGGTACGCGCATAGTTTATTTATTGTTTTGTGAACTGGAGACATTTTGACAGCAACACCTTATCGATTATCAGTCGTCTATGGTCTGTCACGAGCATGTGTGAATAATGATTGGTCGATGAGGTGCTAGTTTGAGGTTGTCGAACCATATTTTTTTGCTTCAAACTGCTTTGAGCTGAGTTTAGGGGAAGAATTTAAGGAGAGATTTTTTTTTTCGTGAGGTGGTTTTATTAACTGAAATTTCGGGTCACACATGGGTCATATACGGGTTATATCCAAACATGGGTTTATCTTACATATTAATTTTAGAGGCCTATTAACAAAATTGTTTTTTGTAGAAAATTTCGAAACAAAAGCTTGAACGATAAAAAGCAATACAGACCCCATACTTAATAAATTTGTTCTTAACAGTCCGATACTATGAGTAAATCATATAAAGTAGAAGGAGTTGACTGTATGTCTATATAGCTGAAGGTATTGACGTAACAAAATCGAATTTTTCTTTCTTGTTTTTCTTTTATTTAGGTAAGCTTAATACAAGCAATTTATACTTAAGAATTAAAACTTATAATAAAAAAAAAAAAAAAAATAACTGGCCATTTCAGCCCTTGAAAGAACTTTGACCTAGCTTCTTATGATCATGAACTTATAATTAGACATTTATTTCTTAATGCTTTTTTTTCTTTATTTTTTTTTTGTAGGTTAAAGATATTGTGGCGTACATATAATACTATGTAGGATGTACCAAGTCTTATATATCTAGTGAATATAGAGAGGGAGGAAGTGGGGTTGGAGCTAAGAAGGTTATTTCGGAGTTCGGATCTGGTGAGCTGAAAATCGAATTCATTGATCATGTTATTGGTCAAACGAAGCATCCTAATTATAGCTTGATCGCATCCATAGCCGGATGTTTATACTTTTAATTTTGTGTTTTTTTTTGGTTTGGTTTTGGTTTTAGTTTAAGTTTTGGTTTTGGTTTTGGTTGGTTTTGGTTTTGGTCTTGGTCTTGGTCTTTGTCTTGGTCTTGGTCTTGGTCTTGGTCTTAACCTTGGTTTTGGTCTTGGTCTTGGTCTTGGTCTTGGTCTTGGTATTGGTCTTGGTATTGGTCTTGGTCTTGGTCTTGGTCTTGGTCTTGGTCTTGGTCTTGGTCTTGGTCTTGGTCTTGGTCTTGGTCTTGGTCTTGGTCTTGGTCTTGGTCTTGGTCTTGGCCTTGGCCTTGGTCTTGGTCTTGGTCTTGGTCTTGGTCTTGGTCTTGGTCTTGGTCTTGGTCTTGGTCTTGGTCTTGGTCTTGGTCTTGGTCTTGGTCTTGGTCTTGGTCTTGGTCTTGGTCTTGGTCTTGGTCTTGGTCTTGGTCTTGGTCTTGGTCTTGGTCTTGGTCTTGGTCTTGGTCTTGGTATTGGTCTTGGTCTTGGTCTTGGTCTTGGTCTTGGTCTTGGTCTTGGTCTTGGTCTTGGTCTTGGTCTTGGTCTTGGTCTTGGTCTTGGTCTTGGTCTTGGTCTTGGTCTTGGTCTTGGTCTTGGTCTTGGTCTTGGTCTTGGTCTTGGTCTTGGTCTTGGTCTTGGTCTTGGTCTTGGTCTTGGTCTTGGTCTTGGTCTTGGTCTTGGTCTTGGTCTTGGTCTTGGTCTTGGTCTTGGTCTTGGTCTTGGTCTTGGTCTTGGTTTCGGTTTTGGTTATGGTTTTGCTTTTGCTTTGCTCTTGATTTTACACTTTGTGTTTGGTAATGGTTTTGCATTTGGTTTTGCTCTTGATTTTACACTTTGTGTTTGGTTATAGTTTTGTTTTTGCTTTTACTTTTGCTTTTACTTTTACTTCTGCTTATGGTTTTGTTTTTGATTTTGCTCTTGATTTTACACTTTGTGTTTGGTTATGGTTTTGCTTTTGTTTTTGCTCTTGCTTTTGCTTTTGCTTTTTACTTTTGTTTTTGCTTTTGCTTTGCTTCTACGTTTGCTTTTGTTTTGTTTTTGCTTGTGTTTTTGCTTTTGCATCTCATCTGCTCTTGTTTTGCTTCTACGTTTGGTTTTACTTTTGCTTTTCCTTTTGCTTTCACTTTCGCTTTTGCTTCTGCCTTTTCTTTTGCTTAACTTATGATTTTGTTTTAATTTTGGTCTTCCTTTTACTCTTGGTTTTGGTTTTGCTTTTCCTTTTTTGTGTTACAGTTACATTTACCTTAGCTTCATGCAATATATCAATGTAACGATGGTACATTTCGGTTACTTTAAACCACTCAGGGAGATGGCCTCATGACGCCCTTTATTTTAATTTGTATTTTTATCATGTGACCGAAAACCTCAGACTTACTGTCATTCCATAAAATTAATTTGGCGTAAGGCATATAGTCAAAGAGCAAAAATTTTATGTAACGTCGTTGCATTTTTGTAAGCGGCTCTCTCCGCGGCTTCATGACGTGTCCGCAGCCTCATGACTTTTTTGTCTATTTTTTATATGACAGCTTAGTAGCAGTTTCTACTGCCGTATGATTTTTTTTACCGTAGCACCTATACATTGTGAGTAATAATTTCTTTATCATGATGTCAAAGAATTAACACCTACTGTCGTAATATAGCTTTTATAGTAGCACTTATACCCAGTGATTAACAATTCCATGCAACGCCGATGCTTTTGTAAAAATGGTATTTCAACTTTTTTGGAACCGTGCCACTTGGAAAGCTGTAAAAAAATATTTGCCATAATGAACAGAAATACATTTAACGAGCTTGGAATCTAATTTAACCTTGGCTTATTCGCAAGAAAATAAAAGAAAAGATCCGCCCAGACACACCCACGTTCACTCAATTAAAACTCAATTCTTAAGAAAGACAGATAAACTTGAAAACACCAGAACAAGAACAATCAAAGCTAACGAAGGAACCGCTAATTTGCTACGAAAATAAAAAAAAAAACATGATTAATGCCTGAAGTGACACAAGCAAACTATAATAAGCCAGAATAAATAAAAATATCTCTAGAAGCCAGAAGGTACAGAAAAATCGCCAAGAATAAAAAAGAAAAGAAAAAAAAATATTGGTCTTTGTTAGTTATTGATATGGCGATAAGCAACACTGTAACGGTTATTAAACAATACAATTCTGACATTGAATATGTTTATGGTCTGTACAGTAATTTTTTATTTTTAAATTTTATGGTCTAAGCCGAAAAATTGGTCGCAACAATAACAACAATACAAGAATTCATTGTGCGAAAATACGTGTGTTTGTCGTCGCCTTGCTTTTAACTGCTTTTAAGTTATTTAATTAATAATTTCGGTAATTTTGATCCGTCTGTTTTTGTCTTGCTTCAGAGACGGCTGAGTTGAAAACACCTACGCTAAGAGAATTTCTAAAAAAAAAAAAAATTGTCAACCGTTGTGAAATAGCAATATCTTGATGTTAGCAAAATTTATAGTGTCTGGGTGAATTAACTTCAACCATGTATGTAAATGGTCACGTGTGTGTCAATTTTAAGCAATATTTGCTTAAATGTTGGTTTATTACTATAATTATTAGAATAGATCATTAAAGGGTTGGTAAATAATGGTACATTGGTGGCCTAGGTAGTCGATTGGGAGCACGCTTGACTGCCACCTAGGAGGTCTAGGGTTGAAATCTTGGCTTCCTATTGTTTTACCTTTCTTTATTTCTTTTCTCAATTCTTATCAACTGAACGTAGAAATTCTAATTATATATTCTAAATATAATAAAGTAGTTGTAGTAGCATCGGGTGCTTTTTTTAAGATTCCATTTATAGGCTTAGTTTGGTCTGCTATTTTATAATGAAGATACTAAAGCTCTTAAATTTTCGAAAATCGACTAATTTCGAAAGTCGAAATTCAGTTCGGAAATTTTATCATACCTATGCTACGTGCATTTTACGACCTAATCGTCATTTGAGCGACTAATTGAATTAATCATGGATCTTTTTCGCACCACGAATACGAATTCTCTAGTTTTATCTTGAAGTCGAAAATCGAACTTCCAGAATGCGCCACATCGGATCCAGCCACAGCGTCCACATGCCCAAAATGCCTAATAAAGCCAATTTTAAGTTTGAATTTATGTAATCTCAGTATTTTATTTTAATTCATAGTTCTACAACTTAAAAAAAGGCTCTATAATAGTAGTTTGTGGAAGGAAATAGTTTGAATAAGTTGAATTGACCAAAATAAAGGTATTATACTTGCCTAAAATTCAATTCACATGTTTTTACGGCTTTCCTCCATGCTCAGACCATTCTACACATGTTACACTTGATTACTCCCTCCTTCAAAAATATGTTATTAGTATTTTTGAACCAAGCCAGACTTATGTTTGATAATGTCATTTTGATAACGTCACTTTTTATGGGAAATAGGTATGGTTTTTCGAACTTGATCTTTTTTAAAAAAAAACTAGTAAAAAAAATAACTCCCTGAAAATTAGATGTACGTTGGGAGATCCACTGAATGTATTTTGAATTCGGAATAATTTTCAAAAACTTACTTAATTGTTCTTAAAAACTTATGTAAGGCAACTCTTAGTCTGCCTCTCTTTAAAGTTTAAATAAGTAAGGAAAGAGAAAATCTTGAAAAATGAAGCAGTTTAAACGAATTTGTGCTGATTCAGAGGTGGAACACAGAAAAATTGGGTGTTTTCTATCGCTGGCTCCTACCTATATTAATGTATATATATTTGCTCTAAATCTAATCTAATTTTGGGCTTACCTCCAGCTCAAGACCTTTCTAATGATATCAAGGGGACCCTTACAGGAATAAATATATAGATTTTTTTTTAAATTTTATTACAGGCTCGTGTTACTGCACCCTGCAACTATATGGGAACATAATAGGTGTATTCAAAACTTTTCTTAGACTCATAGTTTGACACCACTGTCATTTTCCACTGCCCGTTACAGGGGCGAACACAGGTAGGGGTTTTGGGGGTTAAAACCCCCCCAAATGAACGAATAAAAATAAAATTAAATGTATAAAGTAAAACAATTACAAATTATAAAGCATTATTTATTTAAGTTGGAATGTTTAAAGCTACTTTCATGGTGTTATTAATTGTTTTTATGAAATTATGCTCTGTATACGCAAAAGAGCCCTGCCAGACTATGATTTTTTGCCTGAAATATCATTAAATACATGTATGTTTTGGCAATGTTTTAAATAATGTAGACAATTATGCATTTTTAATTAGGAAAAGAATTACCTAAGAGGAAAAGATTACCTAAAACTTAAAATTAAAATTTAATAACTATTTATTAAAAATAAAATTAAATTTACATTTCATTAAAAGGTAAAGCAAAAAATGATTGTGCTATTTTTTATGTTACTTATTTCATCAATATCCAATGTGATGTAAAAATATTTTTTTTATTTAAATTTAATTTAAAATCGCAATAATTTTGCTTTTCAACCAACTCATCAATCATCAACTCAAATTAAACACATTTTGCTAACAGTTAATCAGTGCACCATAGTACATTGCTGAATATTAGCATACTTTATCCAGTATTCGATTAAGAAACAAAAACAACACAACTCACAAATTCAGATCAGCGTAAGAAGTGTGTTGTGAGAGAACAGAGAACGAATTAGCAGTTATTCTCATGCGCTGATTTTCTCTTTACTACATGATCTGTTGTTTACATTTATTCGCTTGCTCCTACATATACATTACTCCTGCACTCAAAAAAAAAAAAACACTAACTTAAAATGAAACACAATGTGTTCATAATTTGCCTTTTCCCATGTTTTAAAAGTTTGCTCTTACTTTGACGAAATTTGCAAGCTAGTTTTTAAACATAAAATTCATCAAATTAATAACAGTTGTCGTCAATTTTAAAACATTTTTTCAGTGTACAACAGTTAAGCAGTGTATATTCGTTTAACGATTATATTCATGCAGGGCTCTAATACGCATACATGCTCTACTACGCTGTTGTTCTCTGTAAAGTCGAGTTCCGCTATCAATGTGATATGAAGTTAAAACTAGAACTAGATTTTCAAGCTTTTCGAGCACCCACGCTACCCGAGTATTATCGAGTATTTCGAGCTACCCGAATTTTGAATTTTTGTTTTCTACAAAACTTAAGAATCTCAACGAAAAATTAAGATGCAGTTTAATTAGTAATCGTTATTTAGTAAAAAAAAACAAAAAAACTTCTCTTAATCAGTCTACATCAAACATATCCACGGACTGTCAAAGCAATGTTCATTTTTATTTAAATGTAGCCACACAGAGCCAAAACAACCTAATAAAATAGAAAAAAAATCAATAAAATTTCTCTATCGTTTTCATTCAAGAAGATTGTCTTATTAAAACCATTGAGAAAATCTTATTAAAACTTTGAGAATTTATTATTGGACAATCCACATAATTTTAAGAAGAATCCTATTATTTTTTTATGAGAAAACATTTAAAAACTATAAGGAAATCTTATTAAAAATATTTGATTTACTTATTGATTTTAAAAGTTACCTTTTTGATTTTTAGGAAGAAATCTTATAGGTTTAATAAGATTTATTCATGAAATTTAAAAAGGAAATTCTATTGATTTAATAAGATTTCTTTTAAAATTTTATTAAAGAAATCTTTTTAATCAATACAGAATCTTGCTAATCTTTAACCTAAAAATATATCTTTAACTGCCTATAATATTAAATACAAATCTACACATTGTTAAGATTTTATTAAAATTTATGCATTATTAAATAAAGTTGTTATTTATGAATATTAAATACATATGTTAAAATTAAATTAACTTTGACTTTGTATCCAAAATACCCGGCGCTGTCGAGGCCTTCAAAGAAATTGGCGGCATCCTCAATATCCAACTTTTGTCAAGAACCTTACCGTACATTTTTAATAAAGTCAAAATTGAGTCACTCAAGCCCACGACTGAAATATGGCTTGAGTTTCGAGAATTTTAGCCTCGTCGAAAACAAGTTCTGGAACACAAATATCATTCTCCATTATAACATTTTTCTTAATTTACTTTATTTAAATCGACGGATAACTTTTCGAATTCACTTCACAACTACGACTGAAAGCTAAAGCAAAGAAAGCAAAAATAAGTAGCATTTTCACCATTACTATCTTCTTAAAAGGGTGTCTAATAAAAAAATTTTATAAAAGCAGATCAATAAGATTTTCTTATTAATTTTAACTTTTAAACTCTTCTCTTCTCAAACTTTCGGGAGTGAAAAAAGAGATTTTCTTATTAAAGTTAAGTGTTAATAAGATTTCCACATTATTTCATTCATTCAATAAGAAATCTTATTAAAAAATATTTGATAGTAGTTGTTAATTTTTAATAAGATTTTCTCTATGGAATTGAAAAGATTTTTTTGTGGAAAATTCTTATTATTTGGTAATATTAATAAGAAAACCTAATAAAATATCTCAATTTGGTGGTCTTATTGATTTTATGTGGTGGTTTTTGGCTCTGTGCAATCATATCGGTTTATTTCCGTCTATATGTCTGCATGTAATGGCGATCACAGCAGAGATTTTGGGGCCATCGTTATGAATTTCGATATATTATAAGCTTGTATTTAAAATATAAAGATCATAATGCAAATTACCGATCTCGTATGAAAATTACGCTAACCGCACATATAAAGTAATATGAAATTGGAAGAATCTCTTAAAATCTCATAAAATTTCAATGCCTGAATTAATTTCAATTTTATTATTGAGGATATATTAAATTCAATGGCACAAAATAAAAGAATAATTGACTTTGTACTGTAAATATTATATATGAAATTTGAATAAATCTATAAATTAAAATATAAAACACTCCCCAAAATTTTTTTCTGGGTGCGCCCCTGGCCCGTTACAGTTTCCCAGTAGCAGGAGATCACCAAATAGTAACTCCATTTTGAGTTTGTATGTAAGTACTGTTACTTTTACTTTCAAAGCTATTCGATAATACAAATTTTAATTGTATGGGCGGAGCCACACCGACTTATTTAATGCCCATCCCAGTTTTCTAGTAGATGGACATTACCCAGTTTTAGTACAGTTGCCGACAGTGAGCATACAAACTAAATTATCAAAATGTAGCCAAATCTACGAAAACCGTAGGAAATATAGCATTTTTATTGATTTGTGGGCGGTAAAAGGGGGTGTGACAGAAATATAAACCATCTCGTACTTGAATAAAATGTACTGCCAAAATTTCAGCTCTATCGGCTTAGTAATTTTGAAGTTTCCAGCCGTCACACAGACAGTGTTTTGCTTTTTTTTTTTTTTTTGGATTCGCCCGGAGGTAAGAAATCTTCATAGATACGTATGACCCGTGCCATACGCATGCACGATTTACATTCTAAGAAGTTCCTGGATCAGCCGGACTGAATAGAATGCACCTACGTGCTAAAACTTACCACCTATTGGCAAATAAAAGCCTCCACTAAGCACAATTCCTTGGCCTTTCAGCGGAAATCAAAATTAAGTAAAGAAACATTTTAAATTTGAGTATTTTTTGTGCTTATGTAAACATCATAAACATCATCGAATAAAAGCACAATCTTCATAATACGAAGATATACAAGACAACATCCAAAGTAATTCACCAGACCATACATAACCGCGTTCATAACTGCTGTCATTCGGCTTGGGGCTACTGTCCAACCCAAGATCCTACGTGGAAAAGAGATGCAACTCTCAAACACCAAACCAATACCAAACATACCACAGATATACAAGTATATATTGTGCAGGCACAATATATTTATATATTCGGGTCACTAAAATAAGGGAACACCGAGCTAAAGTTATTATTTGGATATGCATTTGGGCCAACGCAGGTAAAAACTTGTATGGAAAAGAGATAAACTCTGACGCACCAAGCCGAGAGACACGGTTTTCATGGTCTCATTTCAAACTTGGGAAGCTATAGAACTAAAGATCTAAAATAATTTCATGAAAAAAATAAAGCAACGAAACTGAACAAAACGAAAACTTAAAGTATCTAACATATTCGATGATGCTTATTTGTTAAATCGTAAAATCTACACAATTATCGCGAGTTAACTATTCAAGTGTAATATCATTTTACGTTTTAAGACATCCACCGAGTCAGAAAAATTTATCAAGTTCAAGTTACCATTGAAATCACTACACATACATCGGAAAGGGTCGTGAAGGGCATAATTAGAAGTGCACTGACTCAACTTAAAAAACTGGAAATGTCTGGCTCCGCTCCTAGGGATGTTGAAGTTTAATAAAGAAAGAAGGTATTGTGAGTCTATATCGCCACTGAGTAGTTTGTATAAAAAGGAGACATTGAGCATAATTCTTCTGCTTCTTAAGGAAGGCAGGGAAATAATTTTAAGGCGGGTTTCATAAGGGGGTAGGATAATGTTGGGGTTCCAACGATAATGTAAAGCAAAAAGTAAGAATTGTTTCTGGACCGATTCTAATGCATCGATGTGGACATTGTATTGAGGGTTCCATATAACGGATGCATATTCAAGAATTGGTCTAACAAGAGAGGTATAAACTATCTTAGTAGTGAAAGGATCGTTGAATTCTTTAGCCCATCTTTTAATGAAACCAAGGACACCTCTAGCCTTATTTACGACCAAATTAACTTGAAGATTGAAACGAAGTTTAGGATCCATAATTACACCTAAATCAAGAAAACTGTGTACAATTTCTAAGTTAGTATTATTTATAGTGTAATTTATACTATTAGCAATTCGACGTGAGAATGTCATTTGCTTACATTTTTTTAAGTTTAATTTTAAAAGGTTTAAATAACACCACTCCACTAGACTATTTAAATCGGATTGTAAGAGTTGTTGTTCTTCAGGCGATTTGCAAGTTAGAAAAAGTTTTACGTCATCGGCGTACATTAAGACGTTACAGTGTTTAATTACAGAAGGAAGGTCATTTATAAACAGTAAAAATAAAACCGGACCAAGATGACTTCCCTGAGGAACACCTGATGTGACCAAAATATTTGTTGACATAGAATTCTTATATAAAACTTTTTACGAACGATTCGACAAGTACGATTTAATCCAAATTTTTGTATATATATTTTGGATAAAGATTATTGGCTATAACTTTTGATTGGTAAGAGATACTAAGATAATTTTTTCTAAAAAATAAATTTTTTAGCTTGTTTATTTTTTAAAAAATATAAAAACACAATATTGAAAAAAAAATTTTTGTTTGAAAAAATCAAGGGTTGTTTTTGTTTTTTTATAACAAAAATGGTTTTTAATTTTTGCGTAAAATTGAAATAACTTTTACTTATAAATGTTATAACTTTTGAATAGAGTTGAAAATTTGCGAATTTGAATTTAAATTATTTTTTACGTCAAAAACAAATTTTGAGCCTTATTTTGAGGGAAACTCCAAAATTTCAGACCTTTTTTGAAAAAAATATTTAAAATATATATACTCAACTAACAGTATTTTTGCAATAAGGTTTTCATAGTACTTTGATGAAGCTTTAT
This sequence comes from Pherbina coryleti, assembly GCA_943735915.1. Classification (NCBI taxonomy): domain Eukaryota; kingdom Metazoa; phylum Arthropoda; class Insecta; order Diptera; family Sciomyzidae; genus Pherbina; species Pherbina coryleti. Next base: position 37,467,152 of record OX030950.1, read on the forward strand.
GACAAAAAAAAAATTTAACAAAGTGTATAAAAAAGCAGCAGAGATATTTGAATCGAAAGTCACAAAATAAAATTTCTGATTGTGTTTTTCTCATTTTTGAGCACGATGTTGCATTAAATATATCGTTGTAGTAAAATTTTTCATAGTTTTCAAGATATGTTCATGTTTTTGATGTCAAAATAACGAAAATTTTTTAATTTTACTAAATTTAAGAAATATTTTTTGTTTTTGCAAATATTTGCATATGTTACAACAAAAAATATGCGATTTTGTAAAAAATTTGTACTACAGCACCATCTGGTGTCTAAGGTGGTTCAAAAAAGATACTGTCAAAAAACTCAATGTACCTGAGAACTACTATATACCAATTTTCATTCTAATTGCATGAGCGGTTTGGGAGTTTAAGGTGGTTTTGCAAAAAAATTGTACTACAGCGCCCTCTGGTGTTCAAGATAGGTCAAAAAATATTGCAACAAAACACTCAACCTACATGAAAACCACTGTATACCACTTTTCATTCTAATCGCATAAGCGGTTTGTGAGTTTTAGGCAGTTTTGTAAAATATTTGTACTTCAGCGCCCTCTGGTGTTCAAGGTGGATAAAAATTGATAGCCCACAAACACGCACCGTACCAAAAAACTTCTATACACAAATGTTCATGCTAATCGGATGAGTAGTTTAGGAGTCTATTGCATAGTTACATACGACATTTAGTTCCAAAGCAATTTGATATCATAAATTTGGCCTGTGTGGCCAAATTCCCCATTGTCTAATGTTCGCTCAAATATATAGTAATGGCCTCTTGGGCCCATAGCATCTACATATCAAGTTCCACTATCAAAACATGTACAACTCAGGAATAATAATGATTTCTTAAAAGTTGGCGTATATATGTAGTTAGACCACGCCCAGTTTTAGTATATTTGCCGACAGTAACCATACAAACTTGTTTACCAAATTTTAGTCTAATACGACCAAACCCGTCTTAAATATAGCATTTTTATTGATTTGTAGGCGGTAAAGGGGGTTTGCAAAAAAAGGGGCATGGAAAATTTTTACTATGCCTATATTTTTCGCGCAAATGCAAACTAAAGTGATACTTGCCAAATTATTGCAATATTCCATTTATTTCCAATTACCCTTGCAAATATTTCCCCATATACACCATATGTGCGCACCTGTATTTTTTCACATCTGTATTGTTGATAAGTTCACTAAAATGCCTATTATTCATGAACCAATACACATATAAAGACCATTTATACATAAAACCTTCGTATTGACGTCACCTTTCATGGGAAGAAACAAAATCGGTTCACACATTACAGAGATTATTAATTTCATACACAATGCGACTTATTTTTATATTTATAGATTTCCAAAATGACGATGAATCGATAAAGGTTGTGATTCTGATCAAGGATATATGCACATTTTTATACCTACTACGGCTTCTTATCTTTATCCTTATCTTAACCTTATCCTTATCCTTATCAATATCCAAACCCATATCCATATCCATATCCATATCCGTATCCATATCCATATCCGTATCCATATCCATATCCATATCCATATCCATATCCATATCCATATCCATATTCATATCCATATCCATATCCATATCCATATCCATATCCATATCCATATCCATATCCATATCCATATCCATATCCATATCCATATCCATATCCGTATCCATATCCATATCCATATCCATATTCATATCCACATCCATAACCATATCCATATCCATATCCATATCCATATCCATATCCATATCCATATCCAAATCTATATCCATATCCATATCCATATCCATATCCATATCCATATCCATATCCATATCCATATCCATACCCATATCCATATCCATATCAATATCCATATCTATATCCATACCCATATCCATATCCATAGCGATATCCATATCCATATCCATATCCATATTCATATCCATATTCATATCCATATCCATATCCATATCCATATCCATATCCATATCCATATCTATATCCATATCCATATCCATATCCATATCCATATCCATATCCATATCCATATCAATATCCATATCCATATCCATATCCATATCCATATCCATATCTATATCCATATCCATATACTTTTTTTTAGCGTTTAGCGTGCTCGACTGCCATCACATGGGTCCCGGGTTCGAATTTCGGTCATAATATCACCTACGAATTTCAAATTTCGTTCAGTAGTTTCGACCTAATGTGTCCATTATAGGGTTTGATCCTCTCTGAAGAAGTCAAACTGGATTAAGTTTTTTTTTATTATAATTTTTTCAGATCAGTATAAAAAAATGTTTTCCAATAATGGTTTATTTTATAGCTTCTTCGAAAATCTTTTATCAGTGTAGCTTGCCCAGTTTATTTTTAAGTTGTAGATTCTCTTAGTTAAACTCACAGTTAATTATTATTATTTTTATAAAAACTTTTCTTGTTACCAAGGCAGTAGTTGTAGGTGGAATAAGTGTTTAAAAATATGGAAGAAATGATTAATTAAAGGTATAAGACTAAAAACTGAAATAAAACCATGTGGGATTGATTTTTGAGTGACAGTAAAATAAGACATTGATTAATTTTCTAAGAGCAATGAACGACTTATAGAATACAAATGCAACAAATGATCATGAGAGGTAGATACTAAGAGAGAGTTAGCAGTTGTGAAAATAAATTCGCGGTGATCGCCAAAATTGAATGGTTCTAATGTTACAAAAAGCACAATTATGGTAAAGTGTCCATTATGAAAAATTTAAAATGGTTTTATACCTAATACTAAGAATCTATAAAAAAGAGTATAAAATATTTTTTTTGTTCTTTATATTTAGATTTTATAGATAGTTACAGATAGTTATTCCATAAATATTCCTATGCATTCTAAAGGTAACACATAAATTTAACTTCACCAAAAGGTCAGGATCAATGGAATGTTTAGTTAAGCTTAAGTAAAACGGAAAAATATTTACGTACGTGATTGAAATATTGAAGAGAGTGAAAAACGGAATGAAAAAAAAAAGAAGAGAATAAACAGACATGCCTACGTTCAGACATAAAAACAAACTCAGTAAAATTACCAATATGTTCGGTATATTTATAAGATACAAACACAAGAGACCTCCAAGCCGTGGTGGCTCAAAAATCAATTCTAAAAATAAAACGTCAAAACTTAATAAGAAACATAAACATTAAATAATAAAAAAAAATTCTATGTATACAGGTACGCAGGCTTCATAGAGTCAGAAGACGGCGAAGCTAAGATGCGCCTTTAAGCATGAGTGAAACCAAAGAGACATGTTCTTTATGTCTACAAAAACAAAAAAAAGGAAGGAAGGAATGTATTTAAGTGGTATAGAAAAACAAAACACAGAAAATTTAAAGGAAGACAACAAAAACTAAAAATATTGAAGAAGTCCATGAAGAAGATGCCACAGCAAGAATTGTTTGCAAATATATTATTGAGTCTGGTGGATACATCAAGAAAACATGAACGAAGTTAAAGGAAGTTTAAAGGAAAAAAACGACCATAGAATATAATTTATGGGCAGAACGTGGGCTACAACTGGAGCTGTCATAATATTATTCTTGTCGCTTTTGTTGTTTGGTTGCCTGATACTCCCTTTGTTGTGTGTTGAAAAAAACAGTTCTTGTATGAAATGTAACACCAAATGTAAGGTTGGGCTTAAAATGAGAAACACTTAAAAATTCTTAAGAGATGAAAAATTCAACATAAAAGATTATAGCGGATTACGTAGGACTTTGTCTTAGGGTGGCAATTACGATAATAAGAACGTTATGAGCTATTGACTCTTATTTTTGTAATTCATGTTGTAGAAGTTGATATTTGGTAAGCGCTAGAACGGGGTCTTTGACTCCAATGACCTTTAGAGCAAAAAATTTGGTTTTCTCGAGGCAAAAATATCGACATATCATTCTTTAAGATTAGACTGTAAATGTCATATTCATTTTCAAATATTTATTTACTCATTTCAGTCTACGCATGATAATATCTTTCAGACTATACAAAATGTCTTAAATATCTTAACTAATTCATAATTAATTAAATGAAGCAAACATATTTAATTCAAATTGGTATTAATTTAAATTTAAATCAAGGACGTTCGCATAATTATTACAATGAAAAATGCATATATTTATAGGCTTATTTGTTGCGTAATTAGTTTTATGAATTGTAGCTTTAAAAAGTTTATTAGTCCTCAAAGATCTTGGAAGCTCATAAAAAAAGGAAACGTTCTCGTTGGTCGTTATAATTTATTTTGCCAGAAATAATGTGGTACTCGAATAATAGAGAGAATGTGACGAAAAATTAAAAAATAGATACCCTACGTTCGGCAAAAAAATTAATTTTTTTTTATTTTTTAAATAGTTATACTGGGATAATCAATATACTTTTTTCGCAAGAGTTTAATAATTTTTTGCGAGCTTTAATTTTATGTCCTTCGAATTGTACTTTGGGATGGTAGAAACTGGGATCTAGCGGGTAAGTACTAGAAGGAGTTGATTGACCCCAATAACCTCTGGAGCAAATAAGTTGGATCCTTTAAAACAAAAACATTGATATATCATTCTTTAAGATCGGACTGAAAATGCCAAAGATATGAAGATAAACTTAAATACGTGGCCCCTACGTTCGGTCAAAAAATACATTTTTTTTCGATAGTGTGGGGCGTAATTTTTTTTAATACGATCTATTGCACACACTTGAGTGACTCATTTCGAAACACCAAAGGACACCACACACAGCAAAATAGTAACTTCTCTAATCAAAGGTTAAGGACGTTAAATTTTGGCAAAAACTTTAGGTTCATCGCATCTATACTCAACATAAAATTGTGTTCGGTGCCAGCCAACTTGACATTTCTCGGTTGTTTTGGGATGAGTTTGGTTTGACAATTCATCATGAATAGACCACCGGAGCAACGTTTGCAATTTTGTTGAAATAAAATTTGCAAAAACACGGTTCATTTCGAGAAACAATCGGGCATTACGTGCGTTTTTTTAAAGCAAACTTTTGGTTAAATGGCTGATTGAATAAATGTAATAAAATGAGAAATGATTATTCACAACCCTTTCTCGAAATATCATTACATTCAGAAAAACTCACCGTTTGGTACGCTTTACAGACCGGTGGAATCATTGGTTCATATGTCTTCAAAAACGATGATGGTCAGAACGTTACAGTCAATGGTTTGCGGTACATATGTAGACATGATTGCTAGCTTTTTCGTGCCTCAATTAAAAGACATAAATGTTACAGATATACGCAAAGAAAAAAAAAAAACGTTTATCGCCAGTTTGTCGCAAACGATTTTCGTTTGTCGTGCTTGAAATCGTTATTTCCAAACATTTCAACATTTGTCATAATAATAGTCAGTTGCGAGAAACGCGTCATTTAGTTGCAGGAAATTAATTTCGTTTGTCGTAAACATGCGTGATTTTTAAATTACAATAATTGAAAGATTTGTTTTTCTCAATTGAAAACTTTGTTTGTATTTCCCTACGTTGTATAAAAACAACGCTTATAGTTCAGAGTTACTTTTTGGACTAAATTGTTGCTAAATAAACAAATCGGTAATCTGCCAATTGTTAAAAAACCAGAGAACCTTGGTTCAATTTCCATCTAATGCAGAAAGTTTTTTCAATTGAATTAATTTTTCTGTTCGGTCGTCACCTCTCTGCAGACAATGGCAAACCTCAGAGAGTAAATAATACCATGTAAAGCTTCTTAAGAACATGTTCGGAGTCGGCATAAAACTAGTAAGTCCAGTTCTCGATCAATTGTGTACAAACATTTAATAACACACACAACACAATTTGATCATAAGAAGATCGGTCAAAGTCCTTTCAAGGGTTGAAATGGACAGTTTATTATTTATTATTATTATTATATCAGTGAGTATAAAACCTATTGTGGAATTGTGTCAGAGATCCTTCAGTGGTTTACGTAGACACCTGCCGTATGGGCTTAATTCCACGGTGCCCCTTGACACGAGGAGTCGTGGTTCATGGAAATGATACCCAGAAAATGAATTTCCTGTGTTTTACCTCCATGACTCCAGACGCGACCAACGCCCCATTATAGTAGTTTCAATACCGGATACACACCACACTTAAGTTGTATATTTAAATTAATAAATATACTGTATGGATAGTTACCAGTATTGGAACGCAACAGTACCAATCATGGACGGCTAGTGTTATCACCATCCACAATTATCGGTTAAAAACGAGACCCATCTAAAATCTCTGACAATTTGAGGAATTGCCACCCGGTTGTAAACAAACGCAACTCCACGCCAGACCACCATAGGTCTTGTTCGCGACATTGAACTACCACAGCCAGCACGAAACTCCCCGAAGGTCCAGCCCACAATAGTCACCCTGGCAAAAGGTTCCACGATGAATAACCATATCAATATCACCAACTTATCAGCTGGTAAATTAAGTATTCCTCTAATACTTATATTTGACTGTGACGTCCTGTCACTAAATTGTACTTGACTAGGCAAAATAAATTTACCTCTTTAGTATAACCAGTACAACGTACTGTTATTATACTACTCCTCCGCCGTAACGCATTTCATTAACAAGTAACTAATTTGCGTAATTTCGAACGTACCGTCGTTAGCACAATTTAATGTGAAAACTAGGGTAACGTCTCAACAAGTTCACCAATATCCGAAGATACAGGCATTTTCTAGTGTAAAACACTAATTTTACGCTCCAACTGAGGTCGATGATATATCAACGGCTATGTGGATGACTATTCCCGTGCTAACAAATTATTTGTTGCTTTTGCTACTGCATTCATAGGTATAAACGCCACTATTGCTATGTGCATATAGTCCAACCTACTCCAAGATTAAGCCGTGACACACAGCAGCCTCAAGGTGGGCCTTTTTCTTTTTACACAGATATAAAGGTCAAAAGGATTAGAAAACCCCCTTATATCTGCAACCATCCTCCTTTATCCTGGCTTTGGACAGGCTGCTCGTGAAAACAGGCGGAGTTTGGAATTGTGTCAGTTAAAATTCATCGAATAAGAGAGATCCGATAAGAAAGATATAAATAGCTTTATTTGTTTTTTTTTTTTAAGTGAAACTTCTTTAGCCGTTATGGGGAGTAAAACCAATCAATCAATTCGTCAATGAAACACTTTGCCGTGAAACGCTTCGCCGTGTTTTTAACATAGTGTTATGCAAAATTAAATAATTATAATATAGTATGGACATTGTAGCTTTTCAACTGCATGGTTCATACATCGAGTAATTATAATATTGCCATAAAAATTCGAAGCATATGGACCATGCCTTTGATATTCATATTGAAAATATCAACCTTAAACAAAAAGATAAACACTGACTGCTGCTAAATAACAGAGTTGTAATGTACAACATTTTAAAGTATATTTCAAACTTTTGAGAGCAAGAAAAGAGTACACAGAGTATATTTCTGTATTGAATTTATTTTCCTTATATCTTTATGTTTTTGAACCAAAATTCTACATATCACATAGTTTTATGATACATATTAACCCTCTCCAGCTCACCCTTAATGCCCTTCTGTTCAGGTGTAGGGAATAAATATACAAAAAATCATAAAATTTGTATGGGAGCCTCCATAAGGAGTTGTCGGAGGAAATAGGTCCCCAAGGGAAAAATTTTCCTTTCGCAATAGTAATGGGAGTCGATCACATATATTAACCCTCTCCAACTCACCCTCAAAGCCCTTCTGTTCAGGTGTAGGAAATAAATATACAAAAAATCATAAAATTTGTATGAGAGCCTCCATAAGGAGTGGTCGGAGGGAATAGGTCCCCAAGAATAAAATTTTTTTTGCAAAAGTTATGGGTTCATATATATAACCCGCTTCGGCCCTGCCTTAAAGCTCCCCTGTTCAGGTGTAGGGAATAAAAATTGAACTGTGCCAGCAACAAAGCTGTGTGCCGTTTTGAGTTTTATGTTTGAGGAAAAAAAATAAAGTTGGACAAATGATTTTTATTTTTGAGCGTTAAATAAAAATTGAAAAACAATTTCAATTCTTGAGCAAAATAATAAAACTCAAAAATAATTCTTATTCTTGAACAGAAAAATAAAAATAAAAAAAATATAACTTTTTTCTGATCAAATCAATAAAAATAGTAAGATAATTTTTATTGCTGAGCAATAAAATAAAAATCTAAAAATAATAATTAATCTTTTAGTTTTTGGATATCGCTATAACAATTACGATTCCTGATTAAAACAGATTTAATTTATTCTTGTCATTATATTAAATGGGACTTTTTTAGTAAGAATAATTAAAGAGTAAATCAATTAACCCCTTAAAAATGAACTATTTTGGGTTAAAATTCACTTCTACCCCCACACACATATTTTTTTTTATCATAGAAATTTAAGATGCTTTCACAAAACATGCCAAATATTTCACAAGATTTAGCTCAAAATCCTTAAGGTTCGATTTGTAATTTTTAAGATTATTGCCAGGTGTTCGTAAACAAATAGTAAAATAAGTTAACTTTCAAAAGCTCTCACTCTCTCAGTTAGTTGCTTAAGCTCGCTCTGCGTAACGTTTTAATAAAAGCTTTCAATGAATAGCTCTAGCAACAGCTGTTGCTAAAAAATAGCTTGAAAAATATATCTCATCAATCAGCAACAAAATAAAACTACTTTAATAACAACAAAAACAACATATTAATGTAAAATTAAAACCGCCCAGATGCAAAATTGCTACATACATATAACTACATACATATAACTTTAAGCATTTGTAAGCGTTAATTTTAAACTTTTTTTAATTATTTCTTATTTTCCTAAAACGTCAACTTGCTTTATTTGCCATTCGTGCCTTCCAAGGTATTCTAGTTGAGCCCACTATAAAAACTTCTTTGGTGACTGCTTTATCTTCTTCTTCTTCTTCTTCTTCGATATATATTTTTGTAATCATTCAGCGTAGCCGAGACTGCAAAATTAAAAAAAAAAATAAATGAATTAAGTATGAAAATAAAATGATTTGCTGTAAGTGTATGTAAACTCATACAAACACACATACACATATATTTTCAAACAACATAAACACTTTGCCAAAGTTAACGATGAGCTCATGGCTCAAAAAGTGTCTAAGAGAATCAGAGAATTTTTGCACCAAGCCAAAGAATCCATACATGAAACCTACCAGTATTAAGAGAGTGCGAGAGTGAGTTTAAGCCAGATTATATCGCCAGCTTCATTAAAATTTTGCATGACTTCAACTAGCCGAACGGCTATTATATCATTTATTGCAAATTCTCTTCTTTGTTTTGGTCGCTTTTATTGAGTATATGCCAAGTTTAGGGCTTAAACTGGTTTCAAAAAATACAAAAAAAAAAAAAAAAATTAAAAGACAAGAGCTGCCAAGTTAAAAGCCAGCTTTAAGCAAAGCGCTAAGAGAGCACTAAAAAGCCGAGAAAAATTGCAGCAAGCAATAAAGAGAAAAAAAAGCTATGACAGTAAATTGGCGTCGAGGCGAAGAACTTTACAAAAGAGAATGAAAGCATAATATTCTGTATACTAGCAATAAAGAACCCGGAAGACATGAACGTTCATTTAAGCCCTTCATATGTGGCGTCGTTAACTGACTTGGCTTGGCTGTGTACAGAAGCTTCAGAATACAGCAATAATGGGCATTATAAGAAGGCTATTAAAAGAAACTTTATGTTTCCAAGCATTACAAACAAAAGACTTAAGCCACGAACTTGTTGTTTTTTTTATGTAGACTTTATTAAGGGACTGTTTTTTGAAAAGGCCTGAAAATAGCTTTTGTTCATAACTTATATTAATAAAAAAAAAAAATAAATTAGATGAGAACCTAGTTGATAAAATAAAATAAAATTATTTTTTCTTAAGTTTTCTTAAAATAGTTTTATTTTTCAAGCTCTTAAGGAGGCGTGGCAGTTGTAGTATGTATATTTATGATAAGCATCACCATCAAAGAGCTTTATTATTTCTCTACATTTGCTTTAACTCGATACATTTTTCCCAATGACTCTCAATATCTTCGATACCCTGTTTATAGGGGGACAGTATGGGGGGGGATAAGAAGTTAGTTGTGTCATGGACACACCCATAAGTTTTACGGTAACAGCGTATATTTTTCTTTGTACTTCTTCTCATCCCTATTCTTTTCCTTTTCCTAAACTTATTCTCATCCTTATTCTTGTTCTCATATTTGTCCTAATGCTTAATATTTGTCCTAAAATAAATCCATGTCAAAATTCCTGACCATATCCTCGTTACAATTCGTTTCTTAATGCTTGTCCTAGCCTTTGTTCCAAACTTTGTTTAAATCTAGTCCGTATTTAAACCGTATGCAAATCCTTGTACTATACTTCCCTCTAATATTCCTACGACAATCCCTGTCGTAACTATTTTCCCAATCATGTCCTAAATCTTATACTAAATGTATTTTTTGGCTTTTTCGAAGAATCTTGTGTCTAAAACTTTGTCCTTGTCCCTTTAGCTTTCCTTGTTCTGTTCCTTTTTTCAATCCTTGTCTGAATCCTTGTTTTCATTATTTTTTGCTGTTTCTATTTTTAATTTTTTTTGTTTTTGTTATTGTTTTACTTTTGTTTTTGCTTTTGCTTTTGGTCTTGCTTTGGCTTTAGCTTTTGTTTTTCCTTAACGTTTACTTTAGCTTTTGCTTTTACGTTTTCTTTTGCTTTTGCTTTTTCTTTTGCTTTTGCTCTTACCTTTGCTTTGCCTTTCCATTTGACTTTTCTTTTACGTTTGCTTTTGCTTTTGATTTTGATTTTGATTTTGCTTTGCTTTGCTTTTGCTTTTGCTTTTGCTTTTGCTTTTGCTTTTGATTTTGATTTTGATTTTGCTTTTTCTTTTATGTTTGCTTTTACTTTTGCTTTTTCTTTTGCTTTTGCTTTTACTTTTGCTTGCGTTTTCCTTTTGATTTTGCTTTTGTTTTAGCTTTTGCTTTTACTCTTACTTTTAGTTTTGCTTTTGCTTTTGCTTGTGTGTTTGCTGTTGGTTTTGCTTTTGCGTCTTTTTTTGTATTTGCTGTTGGTTTTGCTTTTTAGGCGTACTTTAAATACATGCAACGATGATGCATTTATGTAACATTAAGCGGGCTTCCCAAACGGACTCTTGACATTCTTTTTTTTTTTCAATATTATCATATGGCTCAAAATTTCGCCTATATTGACGTTCAATAAAAATCACTGTAGCGCCCATAGTCACCTAGCAATTATTCCATGCAATGCCTTTGCATTATGTTGCATTTCTAGTGCATTAAGCGGTTGCTTCCGTGTTGTCATGGCGATAAAATGTTATTCTTTTTTTTTGTTTAACCAATTTTTGATAATCATTGTAAAGTAAAATTTACCGTAGCACCTATTGTGGCCGAGCAATAATTCTATACAAAAATATTGCATTTTTTTACATAAGCTGCTACCTCCAAGACCTGATGACTTCGTAGTTTATTTTTTTATTTATATTGTAGATCCTTTGCAACCTATTTCTGTTTATTTCATAACATTTACCGTCACGTATGTACACACCAAGTAAAATTCCTTGCAACGACGTTGCATGATTCTTACATATTCGATTTAGGAGCGGCTCTTTTCGCAAACTCACGATGTTATAAATTCTTGTCTATTTTTGTTGTGAAGGCCATGCTACAATAAGAAGGTAGGAATAAGAAGAAGCTTTGACAAGACCTACTGCTTATGTCAAAAAGCATTTTAGCGATACCACTATTCTGTATATTTCATAAATGTGGGATAAACACATAGAAAAGGAATTTTATATAGGGTAAAAAGGAAAAATGTGAATCAATGTGTCTATAATTGAAACAACGCACTATTTAGTTATTTTATAGCTTTATTTTCACTAATTTAATATTACCCATAATTTTTTGTTTAATTTTGTTTTCTTTATATTTTTTTTTTTAAAATTTTATTCTAATGTGCATACAATATCTTATAAAAAACTTTTTTAAGTCTTCTTAAGATAGTGGAACTGAAGAAGATAAATCAACTTCTTTTTAAAAGTTCCTCGTTTATCAATATTTTCAGCAAAACATTTTATTTAAAACGCTTACCTACTGAAACCATGAAACATGGATTTGTCATAGGATTTTTTTCTTAAGATATGGTAGCACGGTATTTTATGGTTTTGACATTAGCAGTATGTCTTGTCAAAGCTCCTTCTGATTGTATCATGGTGAAGGCGAAGGATCAATCATTACTAGCTATAAATATTTTTTACCGTAGAAGCTACACTCAACGAGTAATAATTCTATGCAACAAATGTGGAGTTTCGTTGCTTAAGCGGCGCCTCAGCGTCCCGATGTCGCCATAATTTCTTTTTTATTTGCTATCGTGTCATTACTTTTATCATAACACCTATACTTATTGAGTAACAATTCCATGCAACGCCGTTGCATTTTGAAAAAAAAAATGCCTTTTCCAACTTTCTTAGAAACCTGCGACGTAAGGCGTAACGTTTTCATCTCAAAATCATTTAAACTTCATAAGAAGGAACAAAAATCTTAACCGGTTGAACATAATTACGCTCGATTGTTCGAACTTTAAGAAAGTACGACTTTTAACTCTAATTTTTTCGGCACAGAAACGCTCTGGGTTTCTTTGAAGGAAAGACTAAAAATAGATAATAAAAAATAAATTGAAGGAAAAACAAAAAAATACATAAAAAGGCAATTCTGTTATGCTAATAGAATTTGATGTTTTTAAAAGTGATTGAAGTTAAAAATTTTATATTCCCTTTTTTTAAGTTAATGATTTAAGTGCCATATTTATCTTTAAATTCCTTGGAGTTTTTATAACACACATTCTGCCAAGCACTGCCCAAAATAAAAAACAAAAGAAAAATAAACAAACTGCCAATTAGAAAAGATTCAATATCGTCTCAAACAATCTACAACGACTTTGAACACATCCAGTCAGAGTACTAAGCTGCATGCCAACCAAGCATAACTTCCCACCTCAACCAAGTGCAACTAGTGTCCATTTCCTAATAACATGCAAAAAAAAATAAAAATAAAACTACATAAAAAAACAACAAAAATAACAACAAAAACGGCAACAAAAACAAATTAACTGAAAACTGAGCTCATCTCAAAAGCAGAAAAGATCGCAACGAAGCATGACGAAAATAAACGAAGTGGCGTAGACTTAAAGTTATCAACACGCTTTGGAACTCTTGGGCGCATTATACGCAGTGTTGAAGTGCAAATTCTCTGAAACTTGGTAAGACAGGTTTTTTTACGGTAAGAAAACAAATAGTAAAAAAAAAATAAAATAAAATGGTATAGCACACAACCTGTTGCACACACACACACACACACACACACTCATATACATACTAAGACTGTGCTTAACGCCTGCTTAAAAAAGTCTTATGACCAGCTTGTACCTGTGCTTGTATTAGTATGTCTTCAACTCTTGACTCTGCTTTTTGACTTTAACGTGGCTAACTTACTCAGTTTTCAGTCTTAAGCTGGTTGCAGCGTAGCGCGCAACGATTACACATTTATTCGTCGTCGGTTTTGGTCCGTAGTTTGCTTGATTTGTACTAAAAATTTTCTGTTTTATTTGTTTCTACATTTGTGCATTTTGTGGTATGAAATAGTGTTGTTTTTTTTTTTTTTACGGCCTAAACAAATTTTTGTAATAATAACAAGATATTAATCAAAATCCTGAAAGAAGTATACAAGCAATAAAAATACACTGACGCAGACACAAAAGCTAAATTTTTGCGAATTATGAGTTGATGTTTTTCTTAAAAGCAGAAGTAGAAGTAGAAGAAGTGTCAAAGACATTGTAAGCGTTGGCCTTGTGAATGTGTTTTATTATTTTTTTCTTGCGACAAGCTAAAGCTGGATTTTCCGCGTGCGATCATTTAACGATGATGTCAGAGCAAGCGGCTGAATTTTTTGTTTAAAAAAAAAAATTGTTGTTATATTGACGCAATAAGTTAAAAAAAATTATGCTGATGTCTTTGCTTTAGCAAAAAAGAAACAAAAAAAAAAAAAAGAAAAAACATAAAAAAATTAGGGATGAAAATAAAATTAATTTATTTATTATTGCCCTAAAACATGCTTTTAAGGCAAAATCTTTTCCACAACAGCCCAAAATTAAAGACTTAAGTAACGAATAATTTGCTGCTGTTCTTAATTCTCTTAATATGGCAAAATGATTTTTTTTTTTATTTAAGCATAACATTCAGCAGAGTTGTTCTATTGCAAGATTTTAAGCTTACTTGTGCATAATTACTTTGCTTTTTAGCCTAACCTTTAAATTCAATGCAATTCACAGTCAGCAGCGCGTTCGTTTCTTAAGTCTTTTGTTTTGTTCAGTGAAAAACCCTGGAGATGGTGTTGAAAACATAACAAAAACCTAATATTTCAACATAACTGTGCACAAATTAATATTGAGCACAACAACTGTACAGCAGCAAAAACAAAAATAACAACAATAACAACAAAAAAATAACAATATCAACATCTTTCAATGGCTGCAGCATCTTTCAGCAAGACTTACACATAATTTATGCGTAAAAGTTACAAAAACACAAAGAACCGCAAGCAACAAAGTGTGTGCCTTTTTTTGTTTTGTTTTTTTTTTTTTTTTTTTTCAAAAACAGGCTGTGAAATTTTGCACTCTTAATAATTTATTTTATTTCATTTTGAGTAAAATGTGTTAAAAATTGTTAAAATCTCAAAACCGCATTTTTTAATTAAATTTTTTTTTTATTTGTATTTTATTTGTGTCTGCATGTTTTAGCGAAAAAAATAATTCATCACAGAAATAAAAATATACGTATAACATCAAGTAGAAATTGAAAAAAGTTTATAAATAAGTAAAATTTAAAAAAATTAAAATAAATTGCATCTTTAAGGTAATTAAAATTAATTGGCTATAACTGATTGTATAGTTTGAAGCAAGGATAAGGGGAGAGCGGAGCAGTTTAATAACAACAGCAAAAATAATAGCAATTAGCAATAAAGTCTTAACTGCAAAGGTAAGTTTGGTGATAAAATGTTATAATTGAATTTTATGCTTAATTGAATTTTAAGTTTTTTCCTTTTTTTATTATACTTCCCGCATGTATAATAGAAAAATTCGAGGCTTACAATAAAGACCCATTTATAGGCTAATTTATTTAATGAGATTTTTTTCTTTGCCCGTTAAAAAACTTCTTACATAGAATGTTGGAGAATCAAGCTTTAAGAAAGATATTAAGTTCTTAAGTTTTATCAAGATTCGGATAGTGAATTTGTATAGCCCTAAGATTTTATTAAAATTATTAACGAAGTCTTAACGAAGCTTCAAAATAAAGGGGGGAAATGATGATACTTACACCGCGTTCGTCCTGGTTCGAACCCACTAAATTGCGCTCTGAATAAAGTCATGGTTTCATAGGCTGTGTGGCAAGTAGCTCCGACTTGTTGGAAGCAAATGTTATCGAGATAGCGGTCTTAAATTTTAAGTAGAAATATCGGCCAATGATTCCACTAGCCCACATATACTACAAATTTTAGTATTTCTTCAACCCGAATGTGACAGTTTTGCTTATTGACGTAGCTATTAAGTCAGAAATGTACCTCATCTCTGCAAAACACATTTCACGTACAACATTGATTTCCATAATGCGGCTGAATAATATGTTGACGTTGCACAGTGATGCGAAAGGGCATGCTAGACGGAAAAAATTCGAAATCGAATTTTTACATTCTGAATATTTAAAACTCCTAAATAATATCCATTGATCTCAAGAATAATGTTTTTATTTACCTGCGCTTTCTACAAAAAATGCAACAATTCTTGAAAGTTGGCCCAAAAGGTGATTTCTTGAAATTTTTGCTTATGACTTTTCTAGTTATACTAAATTATTTGTTTAAAATGTTTCCCAATATTCAAAAGAGTTCAAAATTGGCATACTTTATGACTAAGACAAGATTTTTTAAAATAAAAATATGTTCAATAACCTATCTTTTAAAATGTTTGCGCTATAAAACGGTATTTATCGATATAACTGCGTAAAAAAATGAACATTTGGTAAAATATTTTGGAAAATAAAAAAGGACTATTTTGTATTTACAATAATGTATTTTTTATTTAACCATTATTATATCTAGACTAAGCTCTAAAAGTGCCAAGGTGCGCAAACTGCCGGTTGCCTTGTTTTTTAACCTGTTTGATGGTCCTAAAAATGCATATATAAACTAGGTCCTGACCGTTTTGTATGAAATGTATTGAATTTAAGGTCAAATCGACTGTATGTGGTGTTTAAATATACTCAACACATTATAAAATATTTTTACACTAAAAAAAAAAAAATATTGTAATATATATAAAAAAAAAAAAAATATTTTAGCTGGGGTTTTTTTTAAAAAAAAAAAAACGCAAAAATTGGTAAAATATTTTGTAAAAGTAAAAAAGGACTATTTTATATTTGCAAAAATATATTTTTTATTTAACCATTATTATGTCTTATTTAAGCTCTAAAAGTGCCAAGGTGCGCAAATGGTCGGTTTCCGTGTTTTATAACCTGTTTAATGGTCATAAAAATGGTATTTATTTTCATTTGAAAACCAGGTTTCAATTGTTTTTTATAATTGTGATAAGCCGATAGCCCAAGCTGCTAGTGCTTTTAATATTCATTGTAAATTTCATATATAACTAGTAAGAAATGATCTTCGATTGGGCTGAAATTAAAATAGCTCCACGACCGAACCAAAGTATATTCAAAGTCACTTCGTATGGGAGGTAGGCATGGTTTTCACCCGATTTCATTGAATTTCATACTCAGAGTGGATATTAAATATCGAAGCTCATACTCAAAATTCCTTCAAGTCCTTCTATTAGTTTTTGTGGAATTCTAAGACATTTTACCTTTTTAATAAAGACACTTTGTATGGGCGGTAGACGTGGTTTTCATCCGATCTGATTCATTCTCGAACTTGACTTTTATTTTTCAGAGAAAAGCTTAAATATCGAAATATTTTATAGCTTTTCTCATTTCTTAGTTATGGACCAAAATATAGTTCACATGTATGGCAGCTACACGCCCACTTATTCCATCGCGCCGGAAATTTGTCCACTTTTTCGAATTACACACAAGACATCTACGTTTAATTTTGTTATCGTAGCTTATCTCATTTCTAAGGTATAGCAAAAAATGTGATTTAGTTTTATGGCAGCTGCCACGCCCACTTGTTCAATAGCACCGAAATTTTCTTAACTTTTTGCAAATTATATACAAAACGTCTACGTTTAATTTTGTTATCGTGGCTTATCTCATTTCTAAGATATAGCCCGAAATGCGTTTCAGTTGTATGGAAGCTGCCACGCCTCCTTATCCAAAATTTATGAAATTAGTTTTTTTGTATTTTCCTATACCTAAAACACCGAAAACTACCAAAAAAATCCACAAAGTAATATTTTCCGTCTTACTTGTACCAATCGCATCACTGTGCGCTGTGCCGGGCTAAGGTGTCCGTGATGAAGTTTTTTTTTTTTATTAAAATCTTTTTGTTTCTAAGTAAAAACGTCATTGTCATACACACTTAATTCCCCTCTAACGAACGGATAATGTCGGAATCTCCTGCATCGGTGATAGATAGGGTGCAGACACGGAAGTATTTATCGCAGGCTGTGCCAAATTCAATATTGGTTCCACTGTAATGCTGTACTTCAGTCTTTGCCAACATTGCCTAGTATTCAATTTCAAATTTCCTTAAAGCTGGAGTATTGCTGGCAATGAGCACCAACTTAGCTTTGCCTTGCCTCAAAGTCTTAAGAGTTTGCTTGTATCCAAGACAATACTTGCTCGACTTCATAACTAAAGCAAGATGAGCATTGGTACTTTTCAAAGTTTTTTTTTTTGTTTCTTTACGGTAACCATGATTATGATTTGATTATTGTTGTCTAATACTCAACAAATACTAATAGCAGTCCCTCCTTGCCGGATTATGACCGGATGAAAAGGAAAGGAAAGTCATTTGAGACGACTCACGAGTGATTCATTTGAGTGAAGGTGTAAGCGTTCGTGGCCATTCGATGTCAATTTTATAAATCGCGCTGATCTTTGACCACAATTTGAAATTTTGAAATTTTTCAATTCAAATGAATATTTCTGATCGGCCTTTACATTACTGCGGTCAATGTCAGATGTCACGTTTAGAGTTTGCATGAAACTTATTTGCATGAAATTATCGATCATGTTTATACTACAAAGCTTGCTCAAAGTCCTTTCAAGGAAGTAAAAATTTATCATTTATGCTTATTAATGCTTTTGTCAACTGTAGCTTCTTTAGCACTAAACCTACCGATACTTCATCAATACCTAGTCCTACCACGGCAGTTCAAGTGACCATTCTTTTAAAAGTAATATTTATTACTATGTATATCATTTACCACAATCTGGTACAGTTTTTCAAGTAATGATTTAAAATTGCTTATTCATTAAATTATTATTTATTATGGCGGCCGTGGCGCAGTGAGTAGAGTGCGTGACCCATACGCCAGAGAGCCCTGGTTCAATTTCCACCTCACACGGAAAGTATCTTCAATTGAATTTATTTTTCTTCAACCGTCACCTCTCTGCAGACAATGGTAAACCTTAGAGAGTAAATAATGTCATGTTTACCTTGTTAAGAACCTGCACATTAGCCGTTCGGAGTTGGCATAAAACTAGTCTCGATCAATTGTGTTCAAAAATTTAATAACACGCAAAACACAATTTGATCATAAGAAGTTCGGTCAAAGCCCTTTCAAGGGAGCAAACGGCCATTTCGTTTTGAGGTAGAATACGTCATTCTCGGAGGTAAGTAGAGTGGTTGATAGTGATCAGGCGTTGGTATTTATATCACAATTTGAGCCTTTGGTGTGCCTAAAGTACTGATCGTACAATGTTGATGTTAGCACTTGTTTGTCTGCTTGATCCTCACTGGGAGAAAAATTCATGTTTGAACTCTCTAACTTATATAAATTTTACACAATTACATGAAATATAAAGCAACATTTGATGTTTTTGTTTGCTTAAGTTTGCTACCTATTTATCGACGGTTTCCGGTTTTTTCGACGGTGAAGACAGCGCCATCTACCGTGAAGACATAAATCTTATAATAAAAAAAAACATATTTTTGGGGGCATGTTGTTTTTAACAGAATTGCGTAGCCCAGTAGTTCTGAGTAATTTTGAGGGGCATGCTTTTTAACAGAATCTGTTATTGAAATGTCAAAATTCCGCAGCTAATTAAATATCCGGCCACATTATCGACAGTGAAATTTTGACATTTCGACTCTCCACATGGGTTGTTGAACTTGGTAGCATTGAACAAATTTTGTTTGCTTGTTTAAGTTTGCTACCTATTTATTGATGGTTTCCGGTTTTTTCGACGGTGAAGACAGCGCCATCTACCCTGAAGACATAAATCTTATAATACAAAAAAAAAACATACTTTTGGGGGCATGTTGTTTTTAACAGAATCGCGTAGCCCAGTAATTCTGAGTAATTTTGAGGGGCATGCTTTTTAACAGAATCTGTTATTGAAATGTCAAAATTCCGCAGCTAATTAAATATCCGGGCATATTATCGACAGTGAAATTTTGACATTTCGACTCTCCACATGGGTTGCTGAACTTGGTAGCATTGAACAAATTTTGTTTGCTTGTTTAAGTTTGCTACCTATTTATCGACAGTTTTCGGTTTCATCGACAAAACCATAAAATTTGTATGGGAGCCCCCCTAAGGAGTGGTCGGAGAGAATAAGTGTTAAGGGAAAAAATGTTTGTTTTGCAAAAGTAAAGGGGGTCAGTGATACATATTAACCCTCTCCGGTACTCCCTTAAAGGTCATATGCTCAGGTGTATGGAATAAATATACGAAAACCATAAAATTTGTATGGGAGCCACCCTAAGGAGTGGTCGGAGGGAATAGGTGTCAAAGGCAAAAATGTTTCTTTTGCAAAAGTTATGGGGGTCAGTCATACATATTAACCCTCTCCGGCACTCTTTTAAAGGTCATATGCTCAGGTGTATGGAATGAATATTTTGCTAAATATTTTTTAAAAAAGATGTCATCAAAAGCGAATTGAATAATTCTACGTCTTGTGTTACGACATAGTCGAAACTACTGTATCTTTTTTTTTTTTCTTATTTTTACAATATGTATATGGACCAGAGAACAACTTGATGACATTCAAATGGCGTTTCGAATGTATCCTCAATATACGAGCACCGAATGTGCCTTCTGCATTAAAATTAATGCGAGAATACATGCACCAATCGCTGAGGATACGAATGCCTGCGAATCAAGAATACCCAACGAAGCGAGACATGAGTAACATTCGTCAAAAGCAAGGAAAATGCATGCTTTTATGTCCATTCGCACCAAGGAAAAAATGTTAACCGCAGTCTGCAGTGTTGATTTTTTTGTATACGAAAAAATCTCATGTGAAAAAAAACGATTTGTGCCGTACTCGCATGGCTATGGGATGACAAGCACTGTTATAAAAAATAGAAAAAAACATATTTTGGAGTTACTGCAAGCCTTTTGCAATATTTATAGATTAAGCAGTACAACAGCGAACAAAAAAATGCCCATCTCTTCTAACACTCATTCTCAAAGTAACGGGAGAATGCGTATTTGTTGGAAAGAACGAAAGAAAAAACAAAAAAATTCATGCAGCAACATTCGAGACACTCGAGTGTTTAGCAAAGCATCCGAATGTCTGCATTGTCTGGATGGTGCCTTTGTATGTATTCGCAATCGTTACAAACTGTGCTTAGCCCCAATCGTTGTTTACGAACTCGAGCTGTATGCGTGAATTAATTTTTGTGTACGATTGTGGCTGACGACGATTGTTATTCGAGTGGCAAAAAATGACGATTGGGCTTGTGGAAATCTCTGATATGGACCTCCTAAGCCTATTGGTGCAATATAATTTCATTGAACTCGAATGGTTTGAAAAATTCGTGATAGTTTGAAAAATTTAAATTTTTTTTAAAGAAGAGTATTTTTACTTTGCTTTTCCGCAAGAATTTATTTTCAATTTCCTCAATTTGCCTAAGTGATCGCACATTTGCATTCATTTTGTATTGCAGAAGTGCTTTGTGACGTCACGCAGTCAATTGAGAAAGAGAGCATTAGATGACGGGACTTTGGTACGCGTAATCTTGTATCTTTTATTATTCGAAAGTACATCAAGTCAGGTATTTTCTTAGATCAAGATGTTAAGAAGTTCGTTCTTCAAGAAGATTAAATAAAGTTCTACATGTATGTTTTTTAAGCTTTATCATATCTGTAGATGTGGCGGTGCGTGACTTTTTCGTGACCAATTTGATGGCAGGTTCGAACCCCACCTAAGCACAGAAAATATTTTCAATTAAAATGAATTTTTCTGATCCGTTGTTAACTCTCTGTAGATAATGGCAAAGATCAGAGAGAACAGATTGCTATGTAGATATAGCATGTTGCATATTAGCCTAGTAGGTCCAGTTTTCGATAATTTGTGTACGAACATTTAATAACACACACAACATAATTTGATTATAAGATGCTCGGACAAAGTCTTTTTTGGGCTGAAATGGTCAATTTGTTTTTTTTTTTAAATTTAAGTGCAGTTTTAATGGGCAGTTTTTGCCATCTTGAAGTTACGAGTCAATAAAGAGATAATTTTTATCCTGAGATTTTATTTTCGGGACTGTATGTAAATATTTTTATGATTTTATGTAGGAAACGGTTCAATACTTTTATAACATAAGCATAAATAAAATTTTTTCACTAAAAGATGTCAAGCTTTAAGTGTCAGATATAGACTTGGGCCATAGAATTTAAAATTTGTCTGCAAACAGCTTCATTAAAACTATGAGTGACCAATTTCCTGAAGCTAATTCATCACTTTAAAGCTCTTTTGCTCTTTAATTGTTGATGCTAACAAATTACCACTCATTAAAGCCAATAATGATGAAATTTTAAGAAGCTTTTGCTGCATGAGTAATTTTTTATTTTATTATCTTCACTTAGGAGAGATTTATGGGCTACTGCTAGAATGGCCTAAACTGTTTTTAGTATTAAAAAAAAAAAATAAAATAAGCTGGCGTTGTTAGGCTTAATGAGCTTCTTTGAAAGCTGTTGAATGTTTGGAAAATATGTTATAATGAATTGCAGTCAATTGAAAATGCTTTTTTCCCTCTTTTATTTTTAAAGTTTTCAAATATTTGTTGCTTAATTTGTTAGCAATTTAGAATTAAGAAAAATCGAACACTTGGCATTGTAAAAAAATTTCAAAAGAAATTGGTGGATAGTTTTATTTTTGCTGAGAGCTTTGAGCGACTTAAACTAATAAGAGAAATGTGAGAAAGTGGCAATTGACAAGAAAGCTTTATATGTAATAAGGCAGTGTTATATAAATTAAACAATAATTGCAGGCTATTGTCACAACAGAGCTTTTATAGAGCTTTGCCAGATTCGGAAAATAGTAAAAAAAAAATTGCATAAAATGAGGTTAAATTCTCCTAAAATTTTTTATTTCTTCGTATATATCATGTTTCTTTTCTCAAAAACGAAAGACTTAAGTAACGAACTTCTCTGATTTGCTCTATCAATATAGCTTCATTGACTAAAAACGTTTTGAACTATATTTAAAGCATAAAGACACCTACAAATAACTGAATTAATTAAAAAACAGATGTTTTCTGCATATTTTAATATATCACAATTTTTTAATATATCATAAAGTTGCTTCAAGTTTGTCGCTCAAGTCTTTTGTTTAGCAACGCAGACCTTGTGAACTAATTAAATTTATTCGCTAAAGTTCTTTTTAAGGCTTATTTTATGGCATAAAATCATTGTCGAGCAATATAAGCTTAAAAAAATCAAGGTTAAGTAAATAAAATCATCCCTATTTGTGAAATTTTGGCCAGCTGCCAAAATTATAAAACCAGCTGTTGACTGCTATTGCAAAATGTCAACTTAAGTAACAAAGTTGTTGCTGTTTATGTTGTTGTTGTAGTTGTTATTTTAGTTGTAGTTGTTTTTGTGAGTTTTGTTGTAGATGCTGATGATGTAAGCTCAACTTTCACATGACGCAGACGAAATGGTTTTCTGACCATTTTTGCTAAGACTTGTATAAACAAGACTGGCTGTGGCTGCTGCTGCTGCAAAACAGTGCCAAGCAATTCGAGTTAACCTTGAAAACAGGCTTTTTACGATGACATTCAACTATAAAGAATAAAATTTATTTTCTTTTTTCTTCAATACGATTTAGGAGAAAACAGCTTTTCTGACAAGTTAGTGTTGAAAATAAAAAGAAAAGAAATAGTAATAAAAATGATTTACAATGAAATAAACACATAAAAAATTTAATGTTTAACTCGGAAAATTTAATAGTTTACTCTAATAGTTCACTTAAAAGCTGTTTTAAAAGTAATATTAAAAAAAAAATAACCAGTATATTTTTGTTCGTTCCTGCAATATTCTGAAAAAAGGTTTACTCAATAATTAAGAATTATTTGAAATTTTACAAATTTTAATTTCAAAATAAAAAAAAAAAAAAATCAATCAAACCATCATAACGCACAATTTCTGTTGCATCGTTTCAGGCTATTCTTAGATCCGGTTTTGTAGCATTAAAAAAAAAAAAAAACAAAACCAAAATTATGAACTCATCTTTCTTTGCTGTCGCTATTAACAAAGCATATATTTAAACGGTTTTGCAAATATAAGCCAAAAGAAAAAACTACAAAAAATAGAAACAGTGAAAAGCCACCCAGAGCTTGATCCAATCAATTGGTTGAGTTTTTTGCGTGTCCTAACAAAGTTCGCAAACTCGCTGGCTAAGCTATTAAAATGTTTTAAAAGCTGTTTTTTGTGCGTTTGACGTTAAAGTTTTTAGCTAACACAAAATCTGTTGAGTTTTTTTTTTCCCTGCTAAAAATTAAATATGGCTGACCTCTTTTTTAACAAACAACTGAAAACATCAATGTTAGAGATAAAGCGATAAAGAGATGAAAAAAACTTATCGTAAAATTTGAAATTAAAAATTTTAGAAAAAATCTTCAACATTTATTGAAAAATCCATCAAAAACTTAGGCTTGAAATATGATTGTATATTTCTCTTAATTTTTTTTCAATTATATTTTAAATAATAGCTGCACGTCATGTCACGTGCAACTTTTTAAACGGATGTCCGATCAATTGTCTTGAACAGTTTTGTCTATTTATAAAATCAAATAAAATTCATTTGTCTTGTCTTGATGTGCGCTTGTGGCAACAGTGACAGCTATAATAACAACACCAACAACAGCAACAACAACAAAAACAACAATATTTCATGCATTTTCTTGCTACTGCGCTCTGCATGGTTAACAACTTGTGGCTGCGCATGCGCATCGTGCGCAAGTGACATAAATGGCTGAGCGAATGCCGCAAACGTCCTTATTTGTTGTTGTTGCTATCATGCAGTCACGAATATATCATACACGCTAACGCTGAAGATGCGGCCACACAAATATTTTGTTTTTTGTTTTTCTTATCTTTCCGATTAGCCGCAATGTTACCTTGCATTGTTTTTGTAAAAGTTTTTTTTTTAATAGCTACAATAAATTTTTATTGTGGAAAACTTGAAATGGGCCGAAAGAAAACCAAAAGTGGTGATTTTATGTGTTGGAAATGGAAAGAGAGGAAATGTTTGGATTTTTGGTAACTTGTTGGAAATTTTGGTTGGTTTTTAGATTGTTTTTAAAATTTAGTTTGATTTGTTTTTTAATTTTTATTATTTATTAATTTGTTAGCTCTTTTTTACTAGCAAACAAATAAAATTCCAGCAATGAATTTGTTTTAAAACAAGTTCTTAATTATCATCTGATGCTGTCAGCTAGAAAAACAAAAGACTTAAGCAACAAACTCGATTTGGAAGAGCTTAATTTTCTTGAAAGTTTCGTTTGATTATTAATTTATTCTGTAGCTTCAGTTTGCTCTAAATAAACAAGATTTTGAATTTTGATTATTTTTGTTTAATTTTTAAATTTGTTTTTCTATATTTTAAAACGACATAATATTCATGATAGTTAAAAAATAACTGTTTTGTTTATCGTAGAACTGCTGTGAGAGAATAATTTTTGAAGATAGCGTGCGTGAAAGTATACTTGAATATTTTAATCAACTGCTTCATAAATGATGAAAGCTTCTTGTTTTTGATAATTTTTCAAAACGACCTAAAAATCTTATTTTTAGGCTAAATTTAACTATTTTAAAAATGTCTTGCCCCAAAACGAGTCCCTTGAGTATAATAACTCCATTGTTTCGCTTCAGAAACATATGAATTTATTGAATAAAACATACAAACCTATTCAATAAATAGTGTTCGAAATGATAATCTCTGAATGTTTTTGATTTAAATTCTCTTTGTCATTTGTTTTTAAAACGTACAAGACTTATGACATTTTTTGATTGAAAGTTTTGACTCTATTAAAAAGAGAATTCCGAAAACATTTGGACTTGTCTATGGTGTTGTTTTAAGATATTATCCAAATCAAGTTGTGTAAGCATTAATGTATAAGGAGGCACTTTGTACTACTAGCACTTGATCATCGCAAATCAAATGTAGTTTCATCATCGCAAATTTTTTTAAAAAAAATTAGGTTTTACTTGATCACATTTTAATTTAAACCCGTTCTTTCTGAGAAAATCCTTTTTGAATGTATAAATTGAGAAAAAACAAATACGAAAGGAATTCTTTTATATAAAGAACAAAAAAAAAATTTTAATTCTTGAATAGAATAAACTAGCGACCACTGGTGCGCGTTGCTGCACCCATCAACTATAAAAATAATAATAATTGGCGAGAAGAGACAGAAGAGAGCTAAATGTGAGCAGAGAATAGTTTTGCTCTGAGTTTGATAACATTGTTCTCAGCTGCTGTTAAGAAAAGAAAGAAAGAAACAACATAACAACAACAATTATATGCAATTATATGCAAACTTTAATAAGCTATAACTTAAAATATATAAATTTTTAAGAAATAAAAAGTCCAGTTTACACATCTACAGGTCTGAACCTACCAAAAAATACCAAATTTATTAAGATTGGACTTGTACTTAAAAAGCCTTACGCCGGACAAAATTTGGGTTTGCGTAATATATATAAGATATCACATATTTTAACCTAAATACGTGTGATAGACAGAAGGAAATTCCATTTTGAGTAACGCAGACACCTGCCGTATAGGCCTTATTCCACGTTGCCCCATGGCAATGTGGTCGAGGTTCATGGAATTGATGCCTAGGAGATAAATCTTCAGGACGTCAGTGCCATGCTAATGAATCTAGGACGTCCGTCATACCTCTCCTAGGCGTCACTTCCATAACTCCAGACGCGACCAACGCCCTGTCATAGTAGTTTTAACACCGGTTGCACACCATACTTAAGTTGTATATTTAAATTAATAAATATACTGTATGGATAGCACCAATGCTGGAACGCAACAGTACCAATTATGGATGATTAGTTGGGTCATCATCCACATTTATTGGTGGAAATCGAGACCCATCTAACATCTCTTGCAATGTAGGGCATTGCCACCCGGTTGTTTAGCGCAACTCCACGCCGATCCACAGACCTGTTCGCGACATTGAA
Organism: Pherbina coryleti; assembly: GCA_943735915.1. Classification (NCBI taxonomy): domain Eukaryota; kingdom Metazoa; phylum Arthropoda; class Insecta; order Diptera; family Sciomyzidae; genus Pherbina; species Pherbina coryleti. The sequence goes on from OX030950.1 coordinate 37,493,847, forward strand.
CTACCACAGCCAGCACGATACTCCCCGAAGGGCCAGCCCACGATAGTCTCCTGGGCTAAAGGATTTTCCCCGACACGCATTTATAACAACACCAACACATTTGCATTCATCACACTTGACTGTGAAGGAAAAAGCCACCACTATTTGGACGTGCTACAGCGTAGACCACATCGCATTTGACTGTGTGTGACACAAGGTCACCACTATATACTCCATTTCAATATTGGCACTCGAGACTACCGGGATGAACACCTAGTCACCTGCAGCACTAGTTAACTCATACACCCGTCACTCTTGTACTCCGAGGCTACTAAGATATTACTTTTCACACTCGGAGTACTCATGACACTTCTTGACACCTCATCAATCTTGTACTCCGAGGCTACTAAGATAAACTTTTCACACTCGGAGTACTCAATATGATACTCCTTTTACACCTTATCAATCACACCTTGGGAACAATCTTGTACTCCGAGGCTACTAAGATAAACTTTTCACACTCGGAGTACTCAATATGACACTTCTTGATACACCTTATCAATCACACCTTGGGACACCTTGTTAATCTAGTACTACAGGCCACCAAATGAACACCTAGTCACTCGCAGCACCCAATATCACCATCTTTTCAAACCGGCACTCCGAGGCTACTAAGTTTAACTTTTCACACTCGGAGTACCCAATCTGACACCTCTTGATTACAACGTTTATACCAGCCTTATAAGTCTAAGACTTATAAGACTATCCAGGAGACGAATGCAAAATGTATCAGTGAGGACTTGCAACAATACGTCTGTCGAGAGTAACGACTATCCCCGTGCTAACAAATTCTTTAGGATTATTGCTATTCCCTCGTAGGCATACGCTACCGTTGATCAAGTCAATCGGTCCACCTACTACCCAGATTGGGCGACTGGTTAGTCCACCAACTCCAGGATCTGGTTAGTCCCTCTACTTTTACACAGGATAGGGCGAACCCGTTGCCTGCGACCATCCTCCTTTATCCTGGCTTTGGACAGGCTGCTTGTGAGAACAGGCGGAGTTACGTGTGATAGACAGTATTTTGACCGAGCTTCTCATGTTATATGTTTTGTACAAAAATTATCAAAAACCAAACCTATGAGCGTTGCGTTGCGCTATTGAGCTGAAGCACTTAAGTGCGTTACTGGGCTGATACACTTGTTTTGATAAAAGTTGCGCAATGATGCAGTATTGTAAACTGATTCTTCTTATTTATTCTTTCTTTGTTCAGTCGAATCAGAGTAAAATGTTTCTTGTTCGTTCCTCTTTCTTTGCTAAGTCAAACGTGTTCGATTTCAAAGTGAAAGAAAACTTGTTTCAAACTTCTAATTTGTTCTGTAGACTAGAAACTTGTATGTTTCTGTTTGATTGCTCATAACAATCCTACAGGAAGTATAAATGGACTACATGTTTAAAATAAAGATTTATTATTCTTTGCCTTAATCAACGTCCTTCCCTTTACCATATACTTATTCTAGTTCTAATTTTGGGTCCTAACCATAATCCTAGTATTTATTCTTTTTTAATTGTGTTCCAAATTTTTATTGTTCAATTTTTCATTCTATTGAAACAATTTTGTTTTCATTCGTTATCGTTATAGTTATCATTATCGTTATCGTTATCGTTATCGTTATCGTTTACGTTATCGCTATTTTTATCGGTATAATTTCGTTAGTGTTTTTTCTGTTTATTCTGTTATCGTTATCGTTGTCGCTATTGTTATCGTTACAGTTTTCGTTGTCGGTATCGTTTATTCTGTTATTCTATTTTTTCGTTATCGTTATAGTTATGGTTATAGTTGTAGTTATAGTTATAGTTATAGTTATAGTTATAGTTATAGTTATTGTTATAGTTATAGTTATAGTTATAGTTATAGTTATAGTTATAGTTATAGTTATAGTTATAGTTATAGTTATAGTTATAGTTAAAGTTATAGTCATAGTTAAAGTTATAGTTATAGTTATAGTTATAGTTATAGTTATAGTTATAGTTATAGTTATAGTTATAGTTATAGTTATAGTTATAGTTATAGTTATAGTTATAGTTATAGTTATAGTTATAGTTATAGTTATAGTTATAGTTATAGTTATAGTTATAGTTATAGTTATAGTTATAGTTATAGTTATCGTTATCGCTATTGTTATCGTTATAGTTTTCGTTGTCGTTATCGTTTATTCTGTTATCTTTCGTTGTCGTAATCGTAATTGTAATCGTAATCGTAATCGTAATCGTAATCGTAATCGTAATAGTAATCGTTATCATTGTCGTTATAATTATCGTTATCGCTAACGTTATCGTTATAGTTGTCGTTATCGTTATCATTTATTCTGTTTATTCTGTTATTCCGTTTCTTTTGTTTATGTTTTTTAGTTAACAGTGATCTTTTATAATTCCCATCTTCATTCTCAGATAATTTTTCAAACACTTTCAACCTTTTGGGTTAGCGTTCAGGGGTAACAGGCTTACTGCAATTCCATCCTAAAGTGTTTATCTAAAAGTTGTGCAATTTTGATGTTATTTAAACATGCTGTTTGAAAGACGTTTTACCAATAGAATAAAATGAGGAATATCCTGTTTAGGGAGTAATTTTTCTCAAATTTCTATTTTCATTGAAAAATATTTAATAGTTTTGTTAATATTTTGTCTGCCCAAAGAGTATTATATTGAAATACATAACTTAGTTTTTTTTTAATAAAATTTAACAAAATTTTTTGTACCTAATACTGAAATTCTTAAAATAATCAAAAAAGAATCAAAAATAAGATCGAAAAGCAATCGGATTATTTTTTTGATTACTTTTGATTCTTTTTGATTATTTTGCGTAATATCGTTCGTAATCGTTATTATTTTTTGATTATTTGTAATCGTAATCATGTTATTACGATTACAAACAGAAAAGAATCGTACTTAATCAATTATTTTACCTTTTTGAAAAAAAGAATCGAATAAGTAATGATTACGACGAGTAATCATTACTTAACAGCTATGGTTCAATATAATAGTAAATAATATTTTCCATTTACTAACACATAACAATACGTTTAAAAAAGAAATATGAATGAAGAGCACGTTTTATAAATGCAATATATTAAACATCAAAGCAAAGAGGAACACCAACAGAATATATAAATACAAATATTTTGATCATTTCTGTCAACAGCAAAAATAACAAAACTTAAAGGCACTATTTAAATAACAATTTGTCAAAGTAAAACAAAGAGTGTAGGTTCAAAAAAAAAAAAAAAACAACTTCATCAAAATGTGTGAAAATATAGCAATTGAAGAAAAAGCTGAAAATAATGCCTTACTGTATAAATTTATGAATAAATGCATCTACGTGTGTATTGCTTAGCCAGAGTAAATCATCAATCAAATCAATTTAATAACCTTTGAAAAAAGCACTCAAAGAATGGTACATGGAGGATTTGTTTTGTTGTTTGTCTGCAGTGAAAAATAAAAGTTATTGTGGGTTGTAGTTGTTTGTAGCGTTTTGTTGCATTGTTATCTGCAGTGATTACATTGCCACAATTCTGTTTTGTTGTTGCTATAATGAGCTTGTGCATGCTGCTCACTCAAGACCTTTTATTAATTACCATAAAGAACCGACATGATAATAGGCTGTCATCAGAGGAAGAAAAGGTAGTTTGGTAAATATTTTGTAGGTCTTGTACATTTTTTTTGTAAAAGTTCATTGAAGTACTTTTAAGTCAACCGGCATTTTTTTTTGTTTTAATACCATGTTCTTGGCAATGTTGATTGTTGTCGGAAGTTTTTATAATAACTTGAAGTTAAGAATTCCTGTCCAGTATTTATTAATCGTAAAAATTGAAAGGTTATGTATTTTATTTACAGTCCTTTCAACTCTTACTTTTAAGCTTTTACTTGACTTGCATTTAGCATTGAACTCGACCCATACGGCCACCTTTTTTTATAATAAATGATAGCTTACAATTTTAACTGTAAGGCAGCCGTGTTAAGAAGTCCCCCGCAAAATAGACAAACTAGTCGTTTTGCCTCAATTTACGCCTACTGAGCTCCTATGCCTATGTATGTATGCATAAATATCTTTATTTTTCAAGCAACCCTCGACCATATTTTTAAAATTAAACATACAAGTAAATTAATAAACCTGTAGTGCCGCCACATGAGCTGCAGCACAATAGGCTGAACTGAAACACACACGCATACTTTGAGCTTTAAATACCAGTTAATGACAAATATAAGCGTTGAAGTAAAATTTAAGAAAACGACCTTGAAATTGCAAACGAAAATATCGATGAATTTATTTTTAATTGAGTCGAAAATATTTAAAGAATGAAATTGAATTGAACTTCAATGCATAGCAAGGCTATAAACGAAAGACTTAAGCAACAAACTTGCTATAAATTAAGTACTTTCCAATCGCAATGTGTTTTCAATGTTATCTTAAAAGCACAGCGTGAAGTTAATGTTAATGTTAATGTTAATGTTAATGTTAATGTTAATGTTAATGTTAATGTTAATGTTAATGTTAATGTTAATGTTAATGTTAATGTTAATGTTTATGTTTATGTTAATGTTAATGTTAATGTTAATGTTAATGTTAATGTTAATGTTAATGTTAATGTTAATGTTAATGTTAATGTTAATGTTAATGTTAATGTTAATGTTAATGTTAATGTTAATGTTAATGTTAATGTTAATGTTAATGTTAATGTTAATGTTAATGTTAATGTTAATGTTAATGTTAATGTTAATGTTAATGTTAATGTTAATGTTAATGTTAATGTTAATGTTAATGTTAATGTTAATGTTAATGTTAATGTTAATGTTAATGTTAATGTTAATGTTAATGTTAATGTTAATGTTAATGTTACTGTTAATGTGAATGCGAATGTGAATGTTAATGTTAATGTTAATGTTAATGTTAATGTTAATGTTAATGTGAATGTTAATGTTAATGTTAATGTTAATGTTAATGTTAATGTTAATGTTAATGTTAATGTGAATGTTAATGTTAATGTTAATGTTAATGTTAATGTTAATGTTAATGTTAATGTTAATGTTAATGTTAATGTTAATGTTAATGTTAATGTTAATGTTAATGTTAATGTTAATGTTAATGTTAATGTTAATGTTAATGTTAATGTTAATGTTAATGTTAATGTTAATGTTAATGTTAATGTTAATGTTAATGTTAATGTTAATGTTAATGTTAATGTTAATGTTAATGTTAATGTTAATGTTAATGTTAATGTTAATGTTAATGTTAATGTTAGTGTTAATGTTAATGTTAATGTTAATGTTAATGTTAATGTTAATGTTAATGTTAATGTTAATGTTCATGTTAATGTTAATGATAATGTTTATATTGACGCAGTATTTGTAAATAATACAGTTAATTTGTTTTTTTTTTCTCTATCAATTCTCGAACAGAATTTTTTGCTCATTGCACATTTAGCGTTGGTTTTTTTATTCTTTCCAATAAAAATCATAAAAATCATTAATCATGCTAAGCGTATTATCGCACTTGTGTGCAGTCGTGTAGTCACGTCCGTATGGCTTGCGTTTTTTGTCTTTATTTTACTATATTAAGAGATAAACATCGCCATTGTGGAAAAAATTTTGATACAAATGTTTGTGAATGGTTGTGACTTGAGCTTAATTTACATATTCAAAAACTTACAGACTGATGTAAGTAGCAAAGCTCTTATTTTATCGAAAGGTGTGTCGCGCATGCGGGTCGCGGTTAATATGAGTCATGCTTACATTTTCAATTGGCTGCGAATAAATGTTGTTTGTTATACTTGTCACCATCTGAACACCCGCCGAACTCTTGGCTAGACTTGGTGCTTTTAGTGCTACTGTGCCGGTAAAATCATTAACTATTAATAATTGGCTCTTGCAATCCTTTCTGAACAAGCTGCGTCCACAGACATAAAAAAAGTCATTCCACATATGTTGGTGTTAAAGCAATAAATTGGCACCAAATACAACGCAAATCAAGTAGAACCTAACTCAATGCGGCTTATGAGCTAAAAAACTTAAAAAAAAAGAAATACGTGAAGTAAGCAATATAAGGTAAATATACGTAAAGTAAAGCAACTTATGAGCTTTACCAACAACAACAGGCATAAAACTCTACGAAATTGACGGAACTAAAAATATAACGTTAAAACAAGTTTGGCGTGGCTAAGCGACAACAATCAGATAAGAAAAAAAAATGTTAGAGCCTCCAAAGGCCTTAAAACCAAATGGCCAAAACTGAGACACAGCCAAGCAGCAGATCGTGCAAAATAAATGTTGTTTCTCTAGTTGTTATTGTTGTCTGCTTCATAAGAAAGAAAAAAAAAAACAACAAGATATAGTTTCATTTTATTTGCTCTCATAATTTAAAGCTCAGCTACAAGTCTCAAGTTGTACGCTCTAAAGTGTCCCTGGAGCTAGTTGCGTTGATTTTTTGTTTCTTTACTTTGGCTGTTAAAGTTTGAATTTGCCTCAAGCTACAAAAATAAAGTAAAATGAGCCAGAGAGCGTCTATGTGACAGACGGTAGTAAATGTGCCAAAATTTTGGTTTTTGGCTTCAAGTAGTTAACATGCGTTTTCTTAATTTTCTTCTTTTTTTTTGTCGGCTTCTGTTGTGTTGAATTGTCATTAATTGTCCTTTACTTCTTGCTTCTTGCTTTAGGCAACGGGGTCAAAAGTCGCTATAGAACACAGATCAACGTGTTGGCGTGCCGAAGACACTCAATTTCTGTGCTGTATTTTTCTAGTTTAATGTAAATTTAGCCATGTGGTATATGTTTATTGTACTTTAAACCCATAAAAAAGCCTTTAATAGAATAGTATTAACAACTTGCATGCTAAGCAAAATAGATTTTAGAATGACTCACAGTGTCACATAAAAATATTTATTTCAAATCATCACTCATAATTATGAGAAATTAAATATTTCGTAGGTGTAACACACATAAAACACAACGTTTCTTCTCAGCAGAACAAAAAAGGCAAGAAGCAAGTGTGACTTAATTGAGTGTGAGTCATTAATATTTTTGAATATGTATCAAAATATAAAAATTTTTGTTTTTAGTAGGTTTCTAGTTCCGTTATTATTTCAAGTGGTTTTGCATACAAATTTTTACAAAACATTCTTAACTAAATAAGTTTGAACTGATAACTGATTCGAAGATTGATAGTTTTGTTTGTTGTTTAAGAGATTTTATAACAATATGTTGCAGGTTTCTAATTCCGTTATATTTTAATATAATTTTGAACTTGAAAATTTATATATTTTGTGATAATAAATGAATTTTCTTATTAAATAAATTAAAACGACAAAGGTAAACAAATGTTCTTATTGGAATTTTGAAGAGGCTTTAAATTCCGTTATAATTTTTAAGATATTTCTATTAAAATAAATTGAATTTCACTGAGTTTAGAAATATTTGAAATTTATTCGAAGCAGCCAATTAATTTCAATTGCAGATTATATTGAGATCTAAAGAAATATTAGGTATGTTTCTAATTCCGTTATAGTTTAGAGTGATTTTGCGGAGACACTTTGCTTAAGACTTCTTTAAAAAAGACTACTAACTCATTTTGAAGATTCGGCTAGTAAATTTTGAAAAGTTTTATTTAATTAAGAAGCAAGTTTATTATTCCGGTGAAATGAAAAATTAATTTCAACACAACGCAATGTTAAAATAAGCTACAATTGCATTAAAAAATAGTTCGAACTTATTTTAAAGGGTAATAAAGACAATTTCAAAAAGTTTTGTTGAATTTAATGACATGTTTGTAAATCCGTTATAATAGAAATTGAAATTGAAATATTTGAATTTATTTACTGAATTAAAATAAAAATTTTATCTCGAATAAAATACATAAAATATATTTTTTTTTTGTGAAGAACTTTCAGCTTATTTTTACTAGTCATGGAAGTAAGCATGTGTTTGCGTTAAGAATTTAAAGTTGTTTTAAGTAAAAAATGTAAAATTTCATTTTCCTAACCAGAATTGGAAATCATTTCGTGAAAATTTGAGAAGTTTGTTAAAATTTTTTAGCGTGTTTGTAATTCCGTTATATTATTGAAAGTTATTTAAAACAAAATATATTGAATTTCAGTACGCACAGCAAATCATTGTAGTTAATTGTCCAAACAAGTCAATTTTAATTGTAATTGTCAATTTTAATTGTATTTTAATAGCTTGATTCTCAGTGTTTATGATTCCGTTATAATTTTGAAGCTCTTTTGAGATATATTAAACTTACTTTAATGTAGAGTGTCTGAAAGCTTGTTTAATCATATGAGGTTAAATTTTTTTTAATTTTTGGCAGGTTTATGATTCTGTGATAGTTTTAAATTTATTGAGAACCAAATATTATTAATTTTTTTGACTTAAAACAATTTTAGAACCCAGTTTATAAAGCTGTTTGGTGAATTTGTTTAGATTTTTATCAATTATTTCAGCTTGTTTGTAATTCCGTTATAGCTTAAATGTCATTTTGAACAAAAATATGAAATTGAAAGATTTTCAGTTTATATTTTAGCAAAAATAAAAGCGAATTTATGATTCCATTATATAGTTGAAATCATTCTATAGGGGAAAAAAAGCTTACATTGTTCTTAATTCAAAAATTTTAAATTTTTTTAAAATGTTTAAGGAATAAGTTCATAATTTCGTTACATTTTGCAAGTTATTTTAAATGGAAAATTTATAATATTAAGAAAGTGGTTTAGTGACTCAGTAAGCATGCAATTCCTTTATGGACTTTGAGTAGTTATGTTCAAAATTTAATTTAATTAAACGCAATTGACAAAGATTTTAACATTTTATAAAAATTGTTTAAAAAGTTTCTTATTCCGCTATAACATTGAAATTTATAACAAGCAACAAGTATTGAATTGTATTAAATTAAAAAATGCATTGAAATTATGTGTTGATTGAAACTAGCTTTTAATTGATTTATTTGAAAAATAACCATCAAGTTTTTGATTCCGTTGCAACTTTTAAGATTTATTTTTTAACAAAAATGATCGATTTCAGTTCAACTTAATGTTTGAATTAATGACGAGTTTATTTAATGAGAAAAATTTAATATTCTTTTAAGATTTTTGGCTTCCTTGTGATAACTTTTTTGCAAAACATTTCTTCAAAATTTTCGATGCGTTTATGATTCCGTTATATTTTTAAAAACCCTAGCAAACTTCTTTCGAACCTTACAAAAGTTTTGAAGTAATTTATGATACAGGTAAGGACTCGTTCATAAGCTACGTTACCAATTTTTTTTGTTTGTTTTTACCCCCCCCCCCCTTCCGTTACTCTTTTTTTAGTTCATTTCAAGCCCTTCCGTTACATATCTTAGTGCTTTTCAAAACCCTCCCCCCCCTTAATTGGTAACGTAATTTATGAACGAGTCCTAAGTGAAACAAACTGGAAGATTTTCAAGTTAAATATTCTAGTCTTAAATTAATGAGTTTTTATGAAAAAAATGGAATAATGCCACCTTGTTCTGTTTGTTTTTAATTATTTCTTTTATTCATGTAATTTTTTTAATTAAGTAAAGCTATACAAACGATGGAACAAACGAGCCAGGACCTTTTATTATTGCAACTTTTCTTTGTGAATCCTATATATAAAATCCTGGTCAGTTCATTATAAGTACTGCCAAAATTAAAACACATTTTATTTAAGTTGGACTCACCTTTTAAAACAACGAATCAATTAAAGTTCGTTACCTAAGTCTTTTGTTTTCGAGTCGTTATAACATGTAGACATGGGTTTAATTTGGCAAAGCGCCACATAAAGCTAATATATAAGCAAGCAAAAATGGGACTGAAGCACACACACACACACACACACAGGCACACAGAAATACACCGCGTGTTTGAAGGAAGCATAAATGTAGTGTCTTAAAAAGAAAGAAAAAAAAAAACGCAAATTTAATTAAAAGCTGTGACATGTTCATTGATAAAATTTACAACTGTAGCAGCAACAACATCTAAATAAGTACAACAACAATAAGCTCCAAGTAGCTAAACAAAAATACATGGAATTAATGTTATCTCTTTAATACATGCGCACTTTTCGCACTTCGACTTAAGACCAAGTTCAGCAGAAGCTTGTATTGGTTAAATGACACAATAAAAGAAAAAAAAAAAAACCAAAAATGCTGGCTGCAGCTTATCAAATTCATGCAAATTTTCAGCGCACACAAAAAAAATAAGCTTCGATAATTTTTGAAAATATTTTCCCATTAAAGGTTTTTGAACTCTTCAACGGAAAACAAAAATTAACCCAAGACAAAATTACAGGAAGTAGTGATGTTCAAATTTAGCCTAAAAATGATCGAAAAATAAAAAAATTGAGATAATTTTTTTAATTATAGCTGCTGAATGTAAGCAGTTAGGCCGGAACTATTGATTAAGCCACGCCAAAGCTGTAAGAAGCAATAAATAGAAATATCAAAGAAAAAAGAATAGAAATTGGTGCTGTTTCAAATGTGAGGCAAAGTTCATTCAACTTCAGGTTATTTCTTTGTTGTTTTCAATCTTATAACTGAAATATTTAAGTGGCAACGTTGAAACATATCGATTTTCAATTAATTTGGCAACATTTTCTTACAGTAAGCATTACCAGGCATGATTTGCTAATTAAGCGCTTGAATATTGACAGTAACAAGCGGCTTTTTCTAACGGTTTAAAGTGACTAAATTTTTGTGGAGGCAAAACGAGTTTAAATTCATGGCTTTTCAAGGTGGTGATGCTGTTAACATAAAGATGTTGCTAAGACTTAAAGAAGGCAAAATGTAATTTAGTAATTTTTTTTTTGGAAGAGGCAATGTGAAATTTTATTGCATATGTTTAAAAAAAAAAACATTTTGAGCAACAAAAAAGTGTTTTTTTTTTCAATTAGCTGTATTCTAAAAGGTTATTTTTTAAGCTATTGTGGCTGCAAAAAAGCAATAGTTTTGCAAACTAGTTTATTACTTAAGTCTTTTGTTTGTTGTTTGCTAAAGTCGGAAATTAATTTTTAAATAATTTTAAAAAATTTAACTCTTCTAAAAGACCACTTTGAGCAACACTCAATAGCGTCGGTTAAAATGCAAGTCAAAATTAAGTCCTCTGCATGCATGGTAATGAAGTTTCCACTCAATTATAAGCCATTAGCTAGTAATGTTTGTCATCATCTTCAACTATAACAAGTTTAAGTGTTTTTTTGTTTCTTTTTTCTTGTGTTTCGTGGTCATCATGACGCTCTTGTTGATTTTATTTGTTATTTAATTTTTGCGTGGCTGGCAAATGTGATATAATTTGTATTTTTTTTTATGCTGAGCTCGTCTGCGTGCAACAAATGACACGAGCGATTGAGGTCACTTTGGTCAAAAGAAAAAAAAAATATTGTATAATTTGTTATGAAATCGAAAAGATTAAAAATATGTGACTGGCAGCAACATTAAAAAGAAATAAATTTTATGAAGAAAATTTATGAGTTTTGGCAATTGTAAGTAGTGGTGAGAAAATTCAGTGTAAGACACTATTTCGAGTATAAAAAGCCTTTATTTGAGAAAACGTGAAGAAAAATTTTGAGCAAAACAAAAGACTTAAGCAACGAACTTACTTTAGAGCTTCAATCTTGTGAACGAATTATGAAATGTTTAGATGAAAAAATTAAAAAAAAAAAATAAAATTTTAATAAAAAATTCTATGTTTGGAACAAAATAATGGATAGCGAAGTTGTGATTTGATGATCTTCACACTTAACCTTAGGAAACAACACTTAACATTTTAGGAAATTTATTTACAATGAAAACAAATTTTGAGCTTTAGGCCAAGTATGTTGACAACAAGATAACATGAAGACAAAGAAGGCAACAACCAACAACAACAACGGCTCTGTATAGAGCAAATCACACAGCTTGACTATACAGACTGTTTCGTTGGCCGCTACACCAACTTATCAGTAGTCTTTGCATTACTTTTCACTGTCTTTGTCTTCATGTTGTCTTGTTGTCAACATACTTGGTCTAAAGCTCAAAATTTGTTTTCAATATAAATAATGAAAGGTCATATTAAAATATTAAGATAAGATTAGAAATCTATTTATTTTATTTATTTTATTTATTTTATTTATTTTATTTATTTTATTTATTTTATTTATTTTATTTATTTTATTTATTTTATTTATTTTATTTATTTTATTTATTTTATTTATTTTATTTATTTTATTTATTTTATTTATTTTATTTATTTTATTTATTTTATTTATTTTATTTATTTTATTTATTTTATTTATTTTATTTATTTTATTTATTTTATTTATTTTATTTATTTTATTTATTTTATTTATTTTATTTATTTTATTTATTTTATTTATTTTATTTATTTTATTTATTTTATTTATTTTATTTATTTTATTTATTTTATTTATTTTATTTATTTTATTTATTTTATTTATTTTATTTATTTTATTTATTTTATTTATTTTATTTATTTTATTTATTTTATTTATTTTATTTATTTTATTTATTTTATTTATTTTATTTATTTTATTTATTTTATTTATTTTATTTATTTTATTTATTTTATTTATTTTATTTATTTTATTTATTTTATTTATTTTATTTATTTTATTTATTTTATTTATTTTATTTTTTCATTTAAAGAATTCTTATTTCTTTTTGAATTTTTTTTTTATTTCTCATAGACTTGATATCAATTCTTGGCATTAAAAAACTTTTCCCACACTTTAAAAGCTTATTTAATTGGTTATTAAATCAGCTGGCTCAGCAGCTTTTTTGCGCCATTCATATCGAGCAGCTTGAATGAAATTGTTGCTCTAAATAAATGCTCAATATACAGTGGCAACAACAGTAATAACGCCCATTTTAACAAGCAAACTATAATTTATCGTACAGTTGCAACGTAGCGATGAAACTTTATCAAATTGACTTGTACTGACTCATTGTTGTATTTGTTGTTGTTAGTGCGCTTGTTTATTTGCTGCTGTTATTTGCTTAATTTACAAGCTTTGCTCTACATTCTTTTAGATAAATAAGGAAAAACAGCCGACACCACCACAAATTTTGCGAAGTAGAATAGTAAAGTGTTTAAAAGTAGAAAAAATGCGACAAATGACCAATGACCAACTCTAATAATTTCAAATTTTACAACAGTTGCTGGAAATATGGTCAAGACATAGTTAAAAATTTCGTCAAATTTAAAAAAAAAAATATACAGAAAATGTACAAGAAATGTGTGAAAAATTAAAAACAAATTTCAAAATAAGCATTAAAAAAAAACAATTATCTTTTTATGCCAAAATCTTAGAACATAAAATGTGGTTGCAGCAGAATTTCAGCTGAAGTCAATCAGCTGCTTCTGTTGTTAAGATCGTGAGTGGTTTTCTTTAAGAAAAACTTAATTAAGGAAAATTAACTTTTGTAAACGTTAGCTCAAATTAAATGAACCCCATGTTCTAATTGCTGTAGAAGTAAAGTGGTTGTTGTGGTTGTTTTATAGTGTTGTTGTTTTGAGTTCGTGAAATTACTTTTAATTGAAAGCTTGACTGCCATGGCTGCCAACATAATTCGAGCGTTGCTGTTGATTGGTGAACGGCTACTTAAAGCTTGTTAAAAAAAAAAAATCAAAAAAATATATTTAATTTGTAATTATAATGCATGATTTGGCTCCGCAGTTAAGAGATTGTTTTTTTTTTAATGTTGAACAATTTTTGCACAACATTTTGGCCAAAGTTTGTTGTGCTTTAAATAACTTACGAACAAGCAGCAACTAAGGAGCGTTCAAAATGTAGCATTTTTGCGAATGTTTGCATGTTTTTTTTTCCTGATATTTGCGGCTAACAATTGGCAGGCAAGTTGTTAAGAGTGGGTGTATTTGGTTTGTGTTGTTGTTGTTGTTGTTGTTGCTTGTCTACATGTGTGTTATCTTATATAATCGCATTTGGGTCTTATAGAGTTTGGTTAACTATTGAATGAGTGAGTATTTTTGCACACTATTAAATCAAGTTCGTTTTCTAAGTCTTTTATTTGCTTGGGCACTCCGAGCACTTTTGGCTTAGTTAGATCGTTATTATGACGTAAAACTAATCAAATGTGATAGGTTTTGTATATGCAACTAGCCATTTTAGCAGTTTTATTGTTTTTTGATAAAAATTTGGTATTTAATATGGTCGTAGCCTAACTTTTTACATTTTTTCGCTGTAAGGTTTAGTTACATAAATTCATCATCTTATTCGATTGTAATATTATGCGTCAAATTGAAGAAAGTGTTCGATTTGATTTACCCTACATGGCTCCTTGCGACTTTTCCTATCCCTACGATCCAAGTTACCACATCGCGAAAGCGTTTTGAGACGATAAAGGCGGTAAAATAGAATTTGCAAATAGAGCTGAAGGCGGTTCCAAAATCAGCCCAAAGTGTTTTCAAGACTATAAGAAGCGAATGATATGTGTAGTGTATTGCTAGCAATGGAGATTACTGAATATCTGAATAACACTGAAATAAACTGAATATCGATGAATAGTTGAACTGTTTTCGTTTTTTGAAGAATTCTGGATATTTTTATTTTTTATTTTTATTAGAAGTAAACATAAAATTAATAATCAAGTTGTCTGAGTTTAACATTACAAATAAAATTACTCAGCATTTCAGGTCAATCTCAATGCAATTCTTTAACTTCAGTTTCCGTTTAATTTCTTTAAATAAAATAATTTGAACTATTAAGAGGAACTACTTTATAATGGAAAATTATTGCTTAAGCTGTAGATAACAAATTTGTTTTTTGTTGGTTCTCTGCAGATTTGCCGTAAATAATAACTTTAATTATACGCTTCTTTGAAATAAATAGCAATTATTCTGTCAAAGACTACAAATCAGCGATGTTGTTAAGAACTTGCTTTAAAATTGAACAAAAACAAGTGTTAAAAATTGTTAAAGCAAGATGTTCTGTCTCAGTAAATCGAAGGCAAAACGAAAGACTTAAGACACGAACTAAGTTTAGAGATTTTATCGTTTTATATAAATATGTTTTTGCACTCATAACCAACAATTACTATAATTTTCAAAATATTTGGCATAAAATTTAACAAAAAAAAACAACGCCATTTATATGTAATTTAATCAAAATGTCACTTAGAATCGTTGATTAAAATGTCAAAATATGCATGTAGGTCTTATGCACAAACGTTTTGCTATCATAAGATAAAGATTTTTTTTGGAACACTTATCATTGTAAATAGTTGAAGATAGATGTCTCATTAATTTATTTTTATTTATTAAAAGATTAAATAAAAAAAAAAACAAACAAAAAAACAAATCTGGTTTACAAGTAAATACAATCTGATGTGCAATATGAACAAGTGGCAAAATGCAGTTGAACATATCTTAAAGCAAAATGACAGACTATATAAAGTATTATAGTGGGGTCATTATCAGACATGAAATATTTTCATCCCCTATCAGATATATCGCACGTCGTTGAATTCAGTTCAGAAGCTCTAAATAAGATCTTGAAGCTCCTGCCCAAATGTGCGAATTGTACTCCATTTTCGGCCTTATATAAGAGGTATAGATCACGCTTAGGTCAGTTGGAGTGAAGTATTTTTGAAACCGTTTTAGAAAAACTAGGCACTTGGCTACTTCTTTCGACACATTAAAAATGTGATCTTTCCAGCGAAGATCAGATCTGATTGATATGCCCAGAACGTCAAGAGCATCTGACTCCGCGAGATCCACACCGTTCATATTGAGGGGTGCTAAGGGGCAATTCACTCGTTTGTGAGTTAACAGACAGCACTGGGTCTTGCTAGCATTAAACTCCACTCTATTAGCAAGCCCCCACTCGGAGATTTTTTGCAAGTCATTAAGCAGTGCGTCATTCATATTAAGCCTCTTTCTCTCAATCTCCAAAGAGCTCGGGCGTTTTTTGAAGGAATATGAATGACAAATGCTGCTGTCATCCGCAAACGAGTGAATTGGGTTATGAGTCAACGACAGAAGGTCGTTGATAAAAACCAGAAACAAAGTTGGCGATAGGATTGAACCCTGCAGCACTCCAGCAACGATGGCATGTTCACTGGACGAAATACCGTCGACCACGACACGAATCGACCTGTCATTAAGAAAACATGTGATCCATCGAGCAAAGTTAGCACCAACACCATATGCAATTAGTTTTGACACGAGTGGTTTATGTCACACTAGGCCAAACGCCATAGAAATATCCAGAGCAACAACCCTGCTTTCACCAAAGAAGTGACCACATTGGTTCCATTTCTCCGTGAGGAACGCCATTAGATCTCCAGTAGAGCGAGCCCTTCGGAAGCCATATTGACGGTTACTGAGCAATTCGTTGCGCTCCAGATAGTTCATAAGGTGGAAGTTTATTACACTCTCCATGACTTTGGAGAGCGTAGAGCATATCGCTATGGGTCGATAGTTTTCAGGGTTCGTGGCATCGCCTTTCTTAGGTACCGGCTGAACATTGGCAATCTTCCAACAAGATGGAAACACTCCTGTCCTGTATGAGATGTTGAAAAGGTTACGCAATGGTCGGGCCAGTGTAGAAGCACACACTTTAAGCACAATTGGTGGTATACCATCGGGGCCAGAAGATTTGTTTATGTTGAGGTTTGCAAGGACTCTTTTGACCGCTCTCGTTCGAAAATATATCTCCTGCATTGAAGATGATCTATTCCCTAAAGAAGGCGGTGGCTGATTGCTAGCCGGAATTGTGGAATTTTGTGCAATCATTCCAGCCAGTAGGTTCGCTTTATTAGCCGAGTCATTCAAGATTTGGTCACCCTTTAAAAGAGCAGGTATCGACGAGGACGTCTGATTTTTAACTCTTTTAACGAATGAACAAAAGTTTTTGCTCCCTTTGGGGCAGAGAAGAACCTGTTCTCTGATGCGAGTTTCGTAAAGAAACTTTTCGCGTTTTTAAGCTGCATTACAGCGCTTCCTAGCCTCAACGCGAATTCTTCTAGTATCAGCATTCTTGCTGGAGCGCCAATTCTGAAAGGCTTCCTCTTTGGACCTGACTGCAATCCTGCAAGTCTCATTACACCAGGAGTGGTCTTTTGGTTTAATACTTCTCATTTTATTGGGGATGAAAGACATCATGCCCAATAAAATTATTTCTTGTACCATTAGAGCCGCGGCATTTACATTTCTATCAGCGAAACATAATTTCCAATTGAAATAACGGTAAAAATTATTTAACGCAGTCCAATTTGTTTTTCCGTAAAACCAAGCGATCCTCTCGGGGCTTTAAACGTAGAAGTGCATAGGCTAGAATATGGAAAAGCAGCGGATATGGTACAATGGTCCGAATTACCAAGAGGTGCATGTACACTCACATCATATTTTTCATGATGCGAAGTCAGAAAAAGGTCTAGGACTTTGTGGCTTTCAGACCAACTCTAGGGATGAAAGTTGGTTCCTTTACTAGTTGAATCAGATGGCTCGATTCAGCAAAGTGCTCAACTAGATCAAGAGCTAGATCAAGAGCTTGATCAAAGATAGTACCTAGTATCTAGTATCTAGTATCTAGTATCTAGTATCTAGTATCTAGTATCTAGTATCTAGTATCTAAGATCTAGTATCTAGGATCTAGTATCTAGTATCTAGTATCTAGTATCTAGTATCTAGTATCTAGTATCTAGTATCAAGTATCTAGTATCTAGTATCTAGTATCTAGTATCTAGTATCTAGTATCTAGTATCTAGCATCTATTATCTAATAACTTGTATCTAGTATAAAGTGTCCTGTATCTAGTATCAAAGTATCTACTATCTTGTATTTAGTATCTAGTATGTATACACTAGTATCCAGTGGTGTCTAGTAATAATGTGTTGCACTTTAAAGTTTATATATTGTGTGTTGTATCGGATATCTTGGGTCTTGTATCTTGCTAGATTGTAGATTCTTTTAACTTGAAGATCGTACAATTGCTTAAATTTTGAATTTGAATTTTATATCTTGTATATTTTGCAATCACTTCTATCCAGTATCTGGCTAGTGTAGTTTTTGTGTCTTTTATTATTATTATTTTTAATTTTTTTTTTTTGTATTTTATCTGGTAAAAAGTTATTATGTATGTTTTCTACATTAATTTTTACCAGACTATTCAATATCTCTTGGCATAATTAAGTAAATCGTATTTTTTTGGAAATTTCATCTTTATAATCAACATAGCCCAATTATTCAAAATACGATTGGTTTCAATTCAACTTTTACATTTGAGGCGAATCTTTCTTTTCACCGAGAGGCATGTTTTGAGATTGGGAAAAGTATATTAGTCGCTGGGAAACATAGTATCTGGAGAATATTGTAGACGGGGACAAAAAAAAAATAAATTCAAAGTATACTTCAATGACTTGTGAGATTGTAAATTGTCTTACAACAAACAACTTTTTTCTTCTCTTAATATGGCCATTTTGTTTTGAGTGCAAACATTCCAATAATGCTGTATAATATTCGTCTGTTATTTTATTTTTGACTTTTAATTTAGAATACGTCATTCTCGGAGGTTAGTAGGGCGGTTGATAGTGATGAGCGGCGGTTAATAGCGTTTTTAGGTCACACTTTGAGCCTTTGGTGTACCTAAAGTACTGATCGTACAATGTTGATGTTAGCACTTGATGGTCTGCTTGATCCTCACTGGAAAAAATAAATAATATTTGAACTCTCTAACTTATATAAATTTTACACAATTATATGAAATATAAAGCCAACATTTGATGTTTCCGTTTGCTTTGCGCATGGTTCTTGTATCTGCTGCATATGAGTTGCATGAGTTTCATTCAATCAAATGGAACTGTGGAACTATATAGTTCCGGGATATGTTTTGCAACTCGAGAATACGCAATTTGTTATTTTTAAGCACTTATAAGTTACACAAGAACGGACGGACAGACAGACGGACATGGCTAAATCGACTTGGGTGGTGATGCTGATCAAGAATATATACACTCTTATATACCTACGCGTCTTTATGGGCGTTACAAACAGAGTGACAAAATGAATATGCCCCTATTGCGTTTTTGTGTTGGAGCCCACGTAAGGAGTGATCTGAGGATATAGGTCCTCAAGGAAAAAATGTTCCTTTTATAAAAGTAAAGGGGGTCGGTCACACATATTAACCTTTCATTCCTTAAAGCCCCCCTGTTCAGGTGTAGGGAATAAATATACAAAAATCATAAAATTTGTATGGGTGCCCCCCTAATGAGTGATCGGAGGGAATAGGTGTCTAAGGGCAAAATGTTCCTTTTGCAGAAGTATGGGGGTCAGTCATACATATGAACCCTCTCCGGCACTCCCTTAAAGGTCATCTGTACAGGTGTATGGAATAAATATACAAAACTCATAAAATTTGTATGGGTGCCCCCCTAAAGAGTGGTCGGAGGGAGTAATGAGGGTCGGTCATACCTATTAATCCTCCCCGGCTTAATTTCGGGCGATAGCCACTTAAACAAGGATTAATTTAGTTTGTTTTTTATTTTTTCCTGAGATGTTCCAGGCTGGTGATATCCTGCACACCGTCAATTTTTTGGCATTTATTTAAAAAAAATCAAAAAACGTCAGAAACCACTTCAAAAATTCTGAAAAAATGTTGTTGTATTCTTTAAATTTTAATAAATATATGTGCAAAATTTGAAAACGATATCTTTTTTCCTTCTATAAACAAAATTCCCGAAAAATTTTTTTTTTCAAAATTTTGTAACCTATATGCCCCCTTCAGCGAGGTCGTACTCTTATTGAAATATCAAAATTACGCAGCCAATTTAATATCGGGGCATATAATCGACAGCAAATTTTGGACATTTCAACTCTCCACATGGGTTGTTGAACTTGTTAGCATTGAACAAATTTTTCGATTCTACAGCGTACTAGGAAGCGAAAAATAATTCCGCTGTTGCTTTATTTATCCATTCTTGCTAAATATTTTTTAAAAAAGATGTCATCAAAATCGAATTGAATAATTCTACGTCTTGTGTTACGACATAGTCGAAACTGTTGTATCTGTTTTTTAAAATAGTCGTTTAATCAAAGGCGGTTCACAAAAAGCACAGGCTTTTCGTCCGATTGTTGTGTCTTTAACCTTTGTGGATCACTTCCGCTTGATCCAACCAATTGTTTTGCTTATTGCACCGATTCAGGTGTATACTGATGAATAATGTTTCATCACAGATCATCGATACACAAAATCCTTCAGATCACAGCTAAACAATGCTTAACATTGCTCAGAATCTCGAACTAGTTTTTTTTTTTATTGCACCCATCTTGCAATCAGCTTTTTCTTCCCAAATTATCATACAAATGGATCTTTGCCATCTTAACTATTTCATTGACTTTTACTTTTGAATGTTCTAAGAGTAATACGATATCATGGATTTATTTGATCATTTCTGCAGTTGCTTCCTCTTTCCAGAGCGATTTAGGAAATTCACTTTTTTCATTGTTACTAAAAGAACAAAAGATTTTTTTCTTCAAATGACTGTCACCGCTTAAATTACTGCTTAAAATGGACTCAAATTTTGACAATTATCGTTTGGAAGGTGCCAGATAATTTTGATGTGAGCTTAGCGATGTTATCTATATGTCACACCAAGGACTTATTGAACAGCCAAGAATCAAATTTCTTGAATATAGAAAGTGCTTTCTATATATTTTTAAAGATTTTTTTATATTCTATTTGGCTTAATCTTCCTTATGTGTTTGTTTTGTATTAAATTATGTCTGATATATTGTCTTTTTATTTAATGTTTACCGAATTTTGTTTTTTTTTTTAGCTAAACGTCCACAATGTAATACACTCTATCTAAGATAAAGTATGCAGATTAACTGAGCAATCAGTTCTATATGTACTAATTGAAGAACACCTCTTTCTAAAAAAAACAAATAACTACCATTGATCTCAATAAGATTGAAATCCGAACCGACTTCTAAGTACTAGATTATACAGCCTCCCAACCTATACTCACCTCATAACCTCAATAAAACTAATTTCTAAACAAAAGTAAAAGCACTTTTTTTTCGAAACAAATAAGCCGCAACTTCATTCATTTCAGAATATAGCAATTAATAGACCCTTTCCAATCTATGTACTTCCTCACTTCAGGCATAGAATCACAAAAACCAAAATCTTCTCTTAACTTCTTTTTAATAATGTTCATTAGAAGCAAGCAATGAGGCTAATTATAAGCAAAACCCAAAACTAGCCACAGTTCGAATGACTTTCTAAATCTACAGCAGAGTGTAATAAAAGTAACAAAAGGCGTTGAAACAGAAACAGAAAATGAAACAAATGCAATAAAAACTGAAATTAATGATGAATGATTCTTTTACTAGCCGCTAGCTAGTTCACAAAACAGTAGAACAAAATGTTATCTCAAATAAAGGTAACACATGTGCGAGCGCATACTTTAAATAAAGCCCAACGGTTAAAGATACAAACAAAAGACTTAAGACACAAACCTGGAAAGCGTTGTAGGAATTTTATTTTATTTGATGTTGAGTTGGGGCTCTTATTGTTCTCAACATTGATTGGGGTCATTTTTTGTGTGAATTATATGATTATCAAATAGAGAATATTTGTTTGTATGTCAGCAGGGCCATAACTGTGAATACATGGTATTTGGTGTGTGTTGTGCCAAATTAACAGATTGACGAAACAAATAAAATGCTTAGACAGAGTATAACCAACAGAGTTATACTCCGTGTGCTGTGTGCGGCTTACCCATTTTTACCAACTAACTTTTAATGATCTTTCTAAGAATTAAGTTCGTCTTAGAACGGTTTTCTATGGGAATTATTTAAATTTTTTGCTTGTAAAATCAAAGATGGATGAATGAGTTGATATTGATGTTTGCCAAGTTGTTTAGAGGAGAAGCTGGTAGAAATGATGCTATAACGTTTGTTTTATTTTGTGCTTCTATTTTGACATACATATGCAAATTAGTGATTGGATAAGATTAATGACGATTGAAAGAAGACATTATTCCGAAGTGGCAGACATTAATGGTTTTGCAAAATAACTTTATTAGAGAGAAATTCTATGTGTTAATTTTAATAGGGATTATAGTATAAAGCGACTTTTTAAATTGTGCTTGAGGTTAGAAATTTATAGAAATTTTCAATTGTCAATATCGACAACAGAAATGAATCTATATCGACTCAAATTTCAAGTTTTAAACATTTTAAAATCTGATAGCAAGCCAGAGTCATAGTCATAGTCAGTGAAAGATCAAAATCAAAATCAAAATCAAAATCAAAATCAAAATCAAAATCAAAATCAAAATCAAAATCAAAATCAAAATCAAAATCAAAATCAAAATCAAAATCAAAATCAAAATCAAAATCAAAATCAAAATCAAAATCAAAATCAAAATCAAAATCAAAATCAAAATCAAAATCAAAATCAAAATCAAAATCAAAATCAAAATCAAAATCAAAATCAAAATCAAAATCAAAATCAAAATCAAAATCAAAATCAAAATCAAAATCAAAATCAAAATCAAAATCAAAATCAAAATCAAAATCAAAATTTATTATAATGATGACGTCAGTTTATATTGGGAATAGTGGTGGTTTTAAATATAAAAACTAATGTGAAAATATAAAGCGTATACATCAAAGTTTGTTGAACTTATGAAGTTTGCTGTTTTGATGACGTCACTTTGCTCGAGAAGTGGTTTAAACTTGAATTTGATAAATATGTTATCAAACAAAATATGTTGACTTGGTATCAAAGCTTATGTGTTAAAATTAAAGTTTTGTGGAATTTTTGGAGAATTTACCAGTTTGATTGCGTCTCTTTGTATAGGAAATAGGCATGGTTTTCATCTGATTTTAAAAAATTAATTGTTTATGGAATTTCTAGAGATTTTACCATTTTGATGACATCACTTTGTATGGTAGTCTTCGTCAATTTGGCTCATTTTCGAACTTGATTTTCCTTTTTTCAAACAAAAGGTTCAACGTTAAATTTCATTACGATAGCTTAAAAATGTAATCGTAAATACAGACAGAAGGATATCGCTGGACGTTACAAACAGGGTGGCAAACTTTAAATATCCCTTACGAAGTAATGTGGCAGTCTACAATTTGTAACAAGATCCAATAACACATAAAATCACATCACATATAGTTTTCTATACCTACCACGCCCCCATATGGGCGTTAAAAACCGATTCACAAACTAAATATACAAACTTACGCAGTAAACACGGGTTTATTAATATTATAATATGACACGATAACACATAACATCAAATCAAATCCCAATACACCACATTACCTAGTGACACAACGCCACATTAAAATATTTGATATCACATCACATCACATCACATCACATCACATCACATCAAATCACATCAAATATCATCACATCACATATCATCACATCACATCTCATCACATCATATCACATCACATCAAATCACATCAAATATCATCACATCACATATCATCACATCACATCTCATCACATCACATCACATCACATCACATCACATCAAATCACATCAAATATCATCACATCACATATCATCACATCACATCTCATCACATCATATCACATCACATCACATCACATATCATCACATCACTTAACATCATTTACCATCACATCAAATCCAATCACATCACATTACATCACATCACATCACATCACGTCATATCACATCACATCTCATCACATCACATCACATCAAATCACATTACATCACATCATATCACATCACATCACATCATATCACATCACATCACATCACATCACATCACATCACATCACATCACATCACATCACATCACATCACATCACATCACATCACATCACATCACATCACATCACATCACATCACATCACATTACATCACATCACATCACATCACATCACATCACATCACATCACATCACATCACATCAAATCACATCAAATATCATCACATCACATATCATCACATCACATCTCATCACATCATATCACATCACTTACTATCACATCAAATCCAATCACATCACATTACATCACATCACATCAAACCACGTCATATCACATCACATCTCATCACATCACATCACATCAAATCACATTACATCACATCATATCACATCACATCACATTATATCACATCACATCACATCATATCACATCACATCATATCTCATCACACCACATCATATCACATCAAATATCATCACATCACATATCATCACATCACATCTCATCACATCATATCACATCACTTACTATCACATCACATCTCATCACATCACATCACATCAAATCACATTACATCACATCACATCACATCAAATCACATCAAATATCATCACATCACATATCATCACATCACATCTCATCACATCATATCACATCACTTACTATCACATCACATCTCATCACATCACATCACATCAAATCACATTACATCACATCACATCACATCACATCACATCACATCACATCACATCACATCACATCACATCACATCACATTACATCACATCACATCACATCACATCACATCACATCACATCACATCACATCACATCAAATCACATCAAATATCATCACATCACATATCATCACATCACATCTCATCACATCATATCACATCACTTACTATCACATCAAATCCAATCACATCACATTACATCACATCACATCACATCACGTCATATCACATCACATCTCATCACATCACATCACATCAAATCACATTACATCACATCATATCACATCACATCACATCATATCACATCACATCACATCATATCACATCACATCATATCTCATCACACCACATCATATCACATAGTAAAACATCAAGTCATATCACATTCTAAACATTTCGAAAAATTGCTGGTTTTTCAGAGTTCCTTTCAAGCACTTGTTTTACAATTCCAATTTATTTCTTCAAGTCCCAAGAGGTTAAAAATACGTGGCATTTTTGTAGCATACATATCTACAGCAGCAACTATCTATATAATCACTCAAGCGTTGCTTGAACACAAAAAACGTGCACAGCAATAACAACAATAACATAAAAAAAATAATCATCGCAGCTGATCATCATAGCAATGCATGCAATTGTGCGGGATATGGCAAGGTCACTTGTTCACTTTTTTACATATCTATTTTTTATTTTTTTTTTTTTTTGTATTATGTTATATAATTTGATTTGTATTAACACTTAATATAAGTTTAAAAAAAGCAAAAAATAAAGCTCGAATCACTGCGTTTGTGATCACCGATCGTTGCAAATAAATGCAGTACTTTTTCAATGTTAGTTGAACATCATCATTAGCGTTATTTATTTAATTATTTTGTGGGTATGGTTAGTTTTGTTTATGACCTTTTCCAATGAGAAAAATATAAATAGTAGCTCAACAGCATTATTAACTTAACTATTTGAAATAAAAAAGACACACCATTAAACAAGGTGGCAGCAATCATACCTCATAGAAAGATTGACTAATCAAACAGTTCATATTTGTCCAGATTAAGCAATTTTCAAGAAGCCATAAAATATCTAAGTTGCAATAAAAAATCTCAAATTTTAACGCTTTCTAAAAACATGATTTACAAATGCATAAAAATAAAATTCAAGTTAGTTGCTTATGCAGAAGATTAAGAATTGGTTAAAATTTAGAAATATAACCAAATTCGTGTCAGTCTTAACAGCTGTAGAGTATTTAAAAAAAAGCTATTTAATTGTAAAGCAATTAAAATGCTTGAAAATTGATTTTTGTTTAACTTTCAAAAACTAGTAGCCAATCACGGGCGAGTTTGTTGCTTAAGTCTTTTGTTTGGCTCTAAACGACTTTAGTTCTTAAGTTGCTTCAAATACGTTTCTCAAAGTTTTCCAAATGAATTCTTAACAACTTGCAACTCACATTATATTCTTATTTTATCTGCCTATTTTAGTACGTGTGTGTGAGTGTGTGTTTTTTTTGTTTGCTAAATAGTAACACTTAATTTTCACTCATGCGAAAAGTTTGCTGAAATAAAACGTAATTGTTAATTTTAAGCATTTTAGCCTTTAGCGCATTGTTGTTGCTTTAAATGCGTGTTTTTCTGGCTTGTTGCACGAGGTCAACGTTTAATGTTTTTTTTGTTTTTTTTGGTATGTTTTTTTTCTTCTAACTTAAATGCATTTGAGTAAATATAACGTTGATGCAGTGCGAATACCATGCTTTCGTGGCTTTGTACAATCATTTGGTGACTGTGACACGCTTTTGTCACTTTTGTTGTTACAGTTGAATGACTGCATGGTACTGCGTGAATTGTTGCCATGTATTTGTGACAGTTGCACGCTTCACTTGTGTCAATTCGGTACACTTTTTGCGGTTATTGTTACATTTTTGCGTTTAATTAGCAACGCCTGAACGTTTGCACCAAGTAAAAATGTGTTGAGAAGGCTTTATTAGCATCAAAGCATATACCTATAATTACATACATACATATTAAGAAACCCAATTATTTTTAATGTTTACAAATATTAATTAGAATGTATAATATTTTATTAGCGACTATATTTATTTAGAAAACAAAATTTAAAAATTTTATAAGTTAAGCGTATTGTTGTTATTTTTGTTGTAATCGCCACTTAAAGTACATTTGAGTTTTCTTGAATTGAAAAAAAAAAAAAAAATAGAGCACGAGGGCTGCCTTTTAAGTCTTGCGTTTTGTCAACATTAAGCATTGTTTCATGAATTTTGGCAGTTCAATTTGACATTTTTTTATTTTTGTTATAAAAATAAAATACCAATCTATATTGTTGTAAGGAAAATTAACCGTTGAAATATTACTAAGCGAGTAATAATTTTATGCAACAACATTGTGTTTTTGGTGCATAAGCTGCTATCTGCGCTACGTAAAGACTTCAAAATGCTTTTTTATTTTTATCGTACGACCAAGTATAAACCTTTTATATAAAGGTGCATACTTGGCATAAAGGCATAAAACTAGTAGGTCTTATTCTTGATCATTTGTAGAAGCTCGGTCACAGTTATTGTAAGGACTGAAATAGTCTTATAAGTCACATTTTTTCTTTTATCTTAATAAGATGCAATAGAGAATTTACTGGGAGAACTTTGAAATAATGTTTATAGAGAATAGGTTTAGGGTGAAAGAATGAAGAATACCTGTGGGTCATCTTGAGCACAGAAAATTACTCTCTTATCAACTTATTGAAAAAGTTTTAACGGTCTTGTTATAATAGCTCATTGAATGGATGAAAATTCTTTCTACAGAATTAAATAAAAAAAATAAAGCCTTTGCTTATATTTTTCATTACGACTCTATACTTTAGAAAAAGGCAAAAATGCACTTAAGAGCACCCTTTACCATTTCGACCCAAAATTTAATGCCCACTAAAAATTAAATCAAAGAAAAATTATTAAAACATCGACAAACGTTTTTTTATTGAATAGATACAGTATAAAACTTAATTAAAATTTTGTTGTTGTTGTTGTTGTTGTAGAAAACATTCTATTCATAGTACTTCAATAGTGTACAATATGTAGGTGCAGTGTATTTAAGTGTAGCCATGACATCGAATAAAAATGTTATGTATGAAGCGAAGCTAAACAAAATAAGAATGTCATAATTTGAAAGCTCTTCGTTAGTATCGTTGTGTTTTGAAAGTTTTGATATGAAATAAAATGTCAAACCATAGAACGATACTGAAGTAAAAGCAAAGGGAAATTATAGCGAGCACACCGAGTGCATCATGCATATGCATCCGCATCGAAGAATTTTCAGCGATCGTTTTCAGTTTTCTAAGGGGTTCACAAGTAAAGAAGGTCAGTCGATAATATAATTTAAATTGAAAAAACTAGATTAGGCGCCGTATCTCGAAAACGAAAGGACAAAAATAGCAGTGGTTTTTGCTTTTCTAGAGGGGGTTTCGAACTCAATAGAATGGTCAGACGATATGACAGTCTAAATAACAGGCTAAAAATAACAAAAAATGCCAACAATAACAGTGGTTTTACGTTTCCGAACTCGAGACTCAAAGTTAGAGGGGTCGATCAATATGATAACCTTAAAAACTTAGGAAGAAAATCATATCTTGAAAACGAAGCAAGATGGGTCAAAAAGATCGGTTTATGTGGCATATATGTATTGGTGTCGACCGATATTAAACCAATAAAAAAAAAACTGCAAATATGGAATACGCATAGGTGGAGTACACATTTTTCTACATTCTACTTCAGTTGGGATATACTTCAGTTTTCTTAGATAATTCTGATGTTTGGATGTTATGTTGCTTGTTTGCTTTGAATTTTAGTTCATATCAGAGATCTGCATGAATGGATTCATTTTGCTGTTTCAAGTTCCTTTAACTTTTCAACTCCCTGCAAGTCGAGGCAGGCAAGCAACAAGTTTGCGCGAATCATAGGCAGCAAAAATCAAGTCGCCAAATGCATGGTATAATAATACATGGTAGCATTGACAACTGCTTATTTTCTCTTCAACAGGAAAACATAAACTGTCAAAAACAGCTTTTTGTGCAAATACATCAGCAGCTGCTGTGGTTGTTGTTTTTTTTCACTTCAACGTTTTCAACATTGCTTGTGTTTTCAATGGCGGATTGTGAGCGCTCTCTTTTTGAGTAATTTTTTTGACAGTATATGATTTCCCAAGCAACTGTCAATGCTACCTTGTATTATTATACCATGGCCAAATGTAGAAAACTTGAAATGTAGAAACTTGAAATGTAGGGAAAAATCAATTAATTTGCCTACAAATCGTTTATTTTCAAGTCTGTTTACGAAGTTCGTGGAATTAACTTCGTGTCATCAATGCAAACTTCGTTTCTCGAGTTGGAAAACAGTTCGAAACCAAAAATAATAGAAATCAGATTACGCCATCAGAGGCAGAAAAAGTTGCACCGTTCTGCGCAAGACGTTAGGTCTTTCGTGACGTAGATAGGAAAATACACTTTCTCTGTTCTTCTCACTGATTTTCTGTTCGTGCAAGAAAAGACGAAATATAGTGCGAAATAGTTCTGTGCTATTTTTTTTTTCAGCTACAGTTGTTTTTTTATGTTTTGTTCAGTGAAAAACAGCTGATTTTGACAATGGGTCGATCGTGACGTAGGCAGACATGCGCATGGCATAATCTTGTATTTATTATTTTTGGTTCGAAACCACAACAATAGCTTTTGTCTCATTTACTCTTTCGTGTATACGCAAAAAGACAAAGTGTGTTGCTCCACACTCGTGTGTACTACGCGGTCGACACTGCTTTAAAGCATTGGATTAAAGTATGTTTGTTTGTTTTGTTGTTGTTGTTGTTTATTTTGTATTTTGTATAGAAAAGTATAAGTAGACGCTCGTGAGTAGCTTTCTGAGGCAGCACAGTCGCATAGACTTGAAAACAGACTTGAAAAGTAGAAAGCTTGGTTTTTTCTACCAATTAATGTAGGGTAGAAACAAAATATAATCAAGTCTGACTTATGATTCGTTTTTCAGAAGCAAGTCGAGGCTTGTAGGGTAGAAACATATTAAGTTTCTACAAGTCTAGTCGAAACTTAATTATTTTCAAGTTACTTGATTTTCAATTGACTTGTTGCAGATCTCTGGTTCATATCCAAAAATCTTCGTTCAAAATGGCTTGTCTTGAAATATGATGGCAGAAGAGACGAAGTACTTGAATAATAGTATGTAGGCGGCTTGCAAGTGATTTTTCTTAGGCTTGTGCAGCTCTCTAATTTCAAAATAGACAAAAAAAAAAAAAAAAAAATAATAGACCAACAAAAAAAAAATGCCGGTCGTTAAAAAAAAAATAACAGAACTGTAGCATCCAAAAACCAAAATTTAAAAAAAAAAGATATTTTTTCTTTAACTTAATTAAACCACAAACTTTTTTGGGACTCAGCTATAGTACCGGCGAGAATACTGATGTTATATAGCAAAAAAAAAAAAAAAAATTAGCTTTAAGGGGGGAAATATACCCAGAGGCCGAAAAAAAGGTCATGTTTGTGCATTTTTTTAAAGAAACCTGGTGAAAAGAAATGAGGGTTCTCATACCTTAAAATATACACATTCAAGAGTATGTTAAGTATTTTTTTATTAAAAAAAAATTCATATTATGGTAGATACAGCATTTTTTGTAGAACGCTGTGAAAATGCGGTGACCAAGATTGCTCCTCCTAAATTCAACTGAAACAAAATAAATGAATAATATTATTATTAGAAAATATTGATTTTTCACAAAATGGCGGATTTCCGAACGTAAATTAACGATTTTCGACCAAAAAATCGTCATTATTTTGCCTATAAAAAATGAACGTAGCTACGAAAAAAAAATCCTATGACAACTACGAGATTATTATAAATAAAATAAGCCTGCGAAAAAATTAAAACGATCGGTTCACTGAGTTTCGAGAAATCTTGGTCACCGACTTTGAAAACATGGTTTCGAGAAAAACGCGTTTGAAAATAAGGGCCAGCACTGTCTAGAAGGCGGTTCACTGACTAGCCTATAACTTAGTTATTTTTTGAGATATCGACTTTAAATTTTCACCACATATTCGTGAGACTTAAAGCTTTAAGAAAATATAACAAAAAAGTTTTGGGCAAATAGCTTCTATCAAAATACTACCCTGTTCAAAAAGAAAGCTTCATTCACACTGTGAACCGGACTTAACTGTCCGATTCGAAAATTTTTTTTTGTAGGTTGCCAAATGTGTCTATGACAAGGCTGCCAAATGTCAGCGTCTCTCGTTGACATTTGGTTAAGTGACAGTGTTTTGTTTACAACAACTTTTTTCGTGTCTTCGATTTTTACAATGGAAGAAAAAATTGAGCAACGAGCTTGTATCAAATTTTGTGTGAAAAATGGTTTCAATTGAGCCCATACGCGTTAAATCTTGGTGAAATATTACGGTGACTCTGCTTTTGAAGTGTATTAGAAGGCAAAAAAGTGATTTAACCGATTTGTGAGTGGCCAAGACGAAGTAGAAGATAACCCTCGTACAGGCCGGCCATCGTGTTCGACTACCGAAGAAAACGTTGAAAAAATCAAAGAAATGTTAGTAAAAAATAGCAAATTGACGATTAGAGAGATAGCAGAGGATATCGGCATTTCAATTGGATCCGTTCAGAATATTTTGAAGAATGAATTGGGCTTGAGACGTGTCGCTGCGAAGTTGGTACCGAAAGAACTCAATTTCATGCAAAAAAGAGACCGAGCTGCTATCGCGAAAGACATGCTGGAAATGGTCGAAAATGACGAATCATTCATTGAATCCATCATTATTGGTGATAAGACATGGGTATACGAGTATGACACGCAAACCAGGCATCAGGCGACTGAATAGCGGTCGTCAGACGTACCGAGACCGAAGAAACCACGTCGTTTTCAGTCAAAAAAGAAGGCGATGCTAACTGTTTTCATGGACTACAATGGTGTAGTTCACCATGAATTTTTGCCAGATGGTCAAATGGTCAATAAACAGTATAATTTGGGCGTTATGAGACGTTTACGTGAAACAATTCGCCAAAAAAGAACGCAGTTGTGGCAAAACAAATCATGGATTTTGCACCACGATAATGCACCATAGCACAATGCTCATCTTATTCGTGACTTTTTGGCCAAAAATAACACGATAACCATCCAGCAGCCGGCAAATTCGCCTGACCTGGCTCCGTGAGATTTTTTCCTGTTCGATCGAGTCAAAAAACCGCTTCGAGGAACGCGTATCGCCAGCAAAGAAGAGGTCATGGAAAAATCGGTGAACGCTCTGAAGGCCATACCAAAAACCGTGTTCCAGAAAGGTTTCCGTGACTGGATCAAGCGCTGGCATAAGTGCGTTGCAGCCGACGGGGACTACTTTGAAGGCGACAATATTGATTTGGATGAATAAACTTGTACTTTAATTATTTTCAATAAATGAACCTTTCTTTTTTAACAATGTGGTAAGCCCGCCACTTGCTCTATACAAGTCATGACGATTGCTACAAAAGTAACATAGATTCTATTACTAGGTTCTTCACAGCCTGCGGCAAGCTTAAGGGGAGGTTCTAGTAGAAACGTAACGTATTTGCAGGTTGTTTTTTCGAGCGAACGTAAAACTTTTTTGAAAAAATCTTTTGTGGCATTTATTAATATATATTTCAAGAACATTAGACAATTTTTTCGATGAAAAATAATTCAAAATGGCGGCTGAAGGTGAATTTGGGAGCCTTGTAGATTTCCGATTTTAATAAGTCTTTAAAATAAAAAATGGCAGCCCTTTGAAAAAAATCCTGTTTTTCCTCCTTTTTCTTTTTAAATTTTTTTGGAAAAAACCGCTTCCTGACGGCCTCCTAAATTGAATAAGCTTTAACTTGAGCCGTCAAACATCTAAATCGGGCAAGTCGTTGAAGCGGAATCGTGTACAGCGCGGAAATTAAGGTGTTTCGAGAAAACGCATTTATACCTGTTTTTGCCTACGCAATCTCTCGTCTAAGACGCTATGACTCGTAAAATAAATTAGATACGGAAATATCCTTTCGACTACATATTTTCAGCATCTTGAAGGATGAAAATAAAGCAAAAAACAAAAACAAAAATTTTCCGTCGATTTCTACTAGAACCTCCCCTTAATAGCAGCTTGCGTGTTAGTTGTTTATATGTTGGCAAAAATTTACAAAAAAACTATTACTTTTTATCACCAGCGATTGAGATGAAGAAGCTAAACCAAATATATGAAATCCAACGGCTAATTAGTTTTTGAAATATCTGGATCACCACGAGAACACTGAAAATTGTTCGAGGGTAAAAATTCACAAAAAGCTACCTTCTTTTTATAACTCGCGATTGATGTTCTTTATCTCATTCAATCATTTATGAAATCGATCGGCTTAGAAGTTCACCACGAGGACACTTTTAAAACTGTTTGGCTTAGATTCAAAAGTACTGACCTTTCTGAAGGAAAACACCTTTATTAGAAAAATCATCCGCAAGCAAGTTCTGGGCAATATAGAAGTTGAGGCTTTTTACAACTGAACACGTTTTTATAGATATACTTGTATAGATAGATATACTTTCTAACTGTATCTTTTTGATATTTCTGAAACAATTTTTAAATGCAGTCTCTATCGAAGGATCGAAACTTTTATAATTTGAGAGAATTAATCGTTATCTTATATATTAATACGCAAACATCAAATGTTGTCGTACACTTTTTCAATATTTATTTTAGAATAAGGACAATGAAACGTATATCATTCGAAAGGTACTGCACCATAGATGTGCCGAATTATGTTAGATTTTAAATTGTTGACCTTTGACCCGAAATATTAACGTTGAAAGTTTATATCAATTTTAGTTTGGGATCTCAGAGCTGGGAAGAGGTAAAATGAAGAATGTGGTATCAGATGAAAGGTCTGGCTGCACAATATGATTGAATATAAGATTGGTGACCTTTGACGTCAAATATGAGCGGAAAAAGAGCATTTATTAAATAAAAGCTAAACTATAAGAGATGGAAAAACATGATATAAGAAAGAAATTTAGACATTCATAAGATGTGCAAAAAAAAATTTAATATTTTTCACCATCGCTTACGGTTACCCTACAATAAGCACTTTTTCATGTAACAAGTGTCAATATATATTGTGATGGTAAAATTGCTAACAAATAGTAAATTTTAAAAAATTTCCATTATTTTGACATCAAAATTATTGTGATATCTCGAAAACTGTAGATGTTTTCAGTACAACGTTTTTTGTATGAAAATTCGTTGGTTGAGAAAAATAGCGGTATACGAAAACTTTTTTGCTAATATTTTCCACGAATAGTATGTTAAAAAAATGTCCCGTTATTATGACATCAACAGTATTGCGATATTTCGAAACCTGTAGATTTTTTCCATGCAATCCATTTCTTAAAGCAATGTCATTGCCTCAGAATGAGAAAAAAACAATTGATATTTCAAATTTTGATTTTGCCTGCAAATATCTCAGCCATTTTTCAATAGCTTTTCCCTAAATTTTCTTTGTCTGAAAGTTTAATTAAATAACTTTTGAGAAATAAGAAAAGATTTACCGTTATCTCACTAATTCAATTTCTTATGTTGTTTTCAAAAAAACTCTAAAATATTCAATTTTTGCTTAAAAATTAGACC
This sequence comes from Pherbina coryleti, assembly GCA_943735915.1. NCBI lineage: Eukaryota > Metazoa > Arthropoda > Insecta > Diptera > Sciomyzidae > Pherbina > Pherbina coryleti. The sequence continues at coordinate 37,527,999 of OX030950.1, forward strand.
AGACATTCTTTTTTTGTAATTTTATTTTTGTTTTTCTATTTTCTTCTCTCACACTCTTTTATATACCATATCATTTATTTGCAAAAATTGCTTCATTTTGACACATAATTTAATTAAGTGTTTCTATCATCGAAAATCAGGAGCTACCCCCTATGCTTTTTTTGATGAAAATAATATTTTTCAAAATGTTGTTTTTGTATTTTTTATAAAGTTCTACAGCTAAAAAAATAATTTTGATAATAATTAATAATAATTTTGAAAAAGTTTTTCAAATATTTCAAACCACTCCAAAGTTATATACACAAATATATGTTTTAAGCCATTTCCTTATCTAAAAATAAATAAATAACTGGCCATTTCAGCCCTTGAAAGGACTTTGACCTAGCTTCTTATGATCAATTGTGTTGTGCGTGTTATTATTAAGTTTGTACACAATTGACCGAGAACCGGACCTACATGCTTAACGCCGACTCCGAACGGCGATGAACAGAATGTTCTTGTTCTCAAGAAGCTTTACATGGCATTTTGATTACTCTCTGAGGTTTGCCATTGTCTGCAGAGAGGTGGCGGCCGTACAGAAAAATTATTTTAATTCAAATAATTTTCTGTCGCTGCTGGGGTTCGAACCTGGGTCTCCAAAGTTCTTTGACATAGCGGCCACGCACTTTAACCAACTACGCCACGGTCGCCACATTTCCTTATCTACTTTATATATTATACATATTATTATTATATATCTATATATAAATAGGTGTACGCAGAACAGTTAAGAAACATTTTCTCCCGTGTTTCTCAACCAATTTTGATAATTTTTTTTTAAATCAATACGAGTAGGGAAAAGGAGTGCACCGAATATCTCTCAAATCAGACGTTCCATTCCACTGGTTACATTTGATGGGCGTTGAAATAGAGGCGAGGCACTTTTCATCAGCCCAAATTTTCGGTATAACTTTTGAACTTATAGGTCACAAATCAATTAAACTTGGTAAGAACTTCCTTCCTTGACAAAGGGGCGTGGAAACACTCATATAACTCAAAATTGTTATATCAAATAGCTTTAAAAGCATTTCTACTAGAAAGTAGAATAAGGGAAGTAGGGTACTGTGACGAGCATTGGACAAAGGGGTGTGGCTCCGCATATATAAGCCACATTTTTGATATTGAATAGCTTTAAAAGTAAAAATCACAGAACATGGAAAATCAGAATTGAGTGTGATTTCCTGCTGGTGGTGCGTTTGGTGCTGTAAGAGTTCGGTTAGGTTTGCATATGAGTGCAGAAAGAAAAAAATTTTTTCAATGAAAATACAAAAAAAAAATGTATTTTTAAATGGTCGAATCTCGACCAAAGGTGATACTAGTTATGAATTAATTAATCTACAAAAGTTGTTGAGCCACCTATTAAATCCTCATTAAAACAACAAAAACTTGTTAACAATACTAAATGCACCGAAATGCGTAACAGAAAATAAATCATAACAAAACTTGGCCAACAATTGTAGGCTAATTACGAATTATCCAAATAAAAACGGACAAACAGCGTAGAAAATGAGAGCAAAACAATAAAAGCAATAACAACAAAACCAACAACAATGTAAAATTAGCACAATGGTAGTGTTATACACAGTAGTCAAAACAATGAAGATGCAAACTAAATGCAAAATTATACAACACCAACAAATAATTTGTGAAAATTTATGATGCAAGGTTAGCAGCACTGGCGAATACTGTAGATATACTGCAAGTCAGAGTTGTCAAAGTCAACTAATTAACTGTGATGATTTATGGCTAAAATGAAGAAAATGGTGTTAAGTCAAAAAAAAAAAAAAAAAAAAAAAAAACAACAAAATAATTAAAAACTAAAGGTGCAAGATAACAGAAGGAATGAGGTTGAAATCTGAATTTTATTGAAATTGGAGATAAATTAGTGGCTGTCGTGAATTGTTGCTTAAAAGACACAAAATAGGCTACTTAAAGATAGATGGAAAAATAAAAAAACGTTAAGAAGCTGCATATGTTGCAAAGCCGTTGTTTCGCTGTGGTCAAGAGGAAACCGAAGCAGGTAGCAGTGGAAAATCTCATTAAGACTGACCAACTGACATTGTTTCAATCTAAGCACTGCAGACAATAGATTGTTTGTTGCTATTGTGGCACTCTGGCAATTATCGCTACAACATTGTCTATTGGCAGCATCATCACTCGATATTCTGTTGAAACTCAAGACTGGGCTAACAGCGTTTTTTAAAACAGGCCATTCTTTCGAGCCTCAGATTTTGGCGGCATAATAACGCCAGTTGTTGGTCAGTTAGGCTCATTTCAGTTTTTCTCCCGTCTCATTTTTATAGCTTTTTCGCCTATTTCTTCATGTGAAAATATTTATACACTTTGGCTTCATTCTGTTTCTCGCATTTGCTGTGAAAATCCCGTGTTATTAATTATTTGTTGTGCATAACTTTTATGTCTACTGATATATATGTATATATTTTTTGTCTTAACACTACGTTGAGGTCACCTGGGCCACTGAAATGAAATGTTGCACAATAAACATGTCGCAATCAGTAAAATATCTTCTGTATCTTCTCAATGAAAGTTGACAGCCTCTTAAGAAATAGAAGAAGATGAATAGAATAGATCGAAGATGGCAAAGCTGTTAAAAGTGCAAGCTTTTAAAAGCTGCGCTTGCTGTTGTTATGGTGACATCACCTTGAATAATTTTTTTTAAACTTCCATTTTCATATACTTTTAAACGTATTCTCCGCTTCGCTTTTGCCAATAGTTTTTTGCAATTGCAAATTTTTAATGTTTTTTTGCTGTTGCTGCTTGTTTTTCCAATTCTACATTTTCAAAGCAAGCTTTGTCAAGCTTTTATTTTTAATGCGCTTACGTCATATGTTGCTAGTATTCATCAATTTGTTGTTGCATTGACTTATTATTGGCATTTGTTGCTAGTATTTTATTATTCTTCTAAATTTAATTTAAGTGTTTATCTGCTGGTGTTTTTTTTCTATTCTACTGCTCTTACGTTTGACTAATTATGCAGTGGCGTAATCAACTCTTAGTGATGCTCATGGGGAGATGCCGGGCGGTAGATTTTGCGGTTGCGATTTAGCTGGTAGCGTGTTCTAATGCATGGGATTTGCATTAAGCTAAGTTAGTAGAAACAAATACATTTAGTTGAATTTCATTGTTAGTGACAGTGGGTAGTAAGGAATTTGAAACGAGTGTCTGTGCAATTTATTTTTCAAATAACATGCATTAGTTATCTCCATTTGTATTTGTATGGCAAGAATTGTGCGTTATTCAAGTTTTGATCAGTTTGAAGGTACTTGTATTTTTTCCTAAATTATATATTTCCTAAATTGTAAAGTGCACTAAAGTACTAAAATGTTATTTTTTTGTTACTTATAGTAAGTATCATACTATCTAATATTAATTTTTGCCATTTTTATACAGTTAGTTTTTCCGTGAATATAACTACAGATAAAACATTTTCAAACAAAATCAAATGAAATTTTATTACATGTCTGTGTTCATATTAATTTAATTACCACGAGTAGATATGTTTGTGTGTTTAAACCACAGATTAAATAAGAATTTATCAATATTTTCATTTTTGTGATAGTGAAATGGTCCCGGAATGGTACTATACTACATATATCTCATACTTTCTCATTAAGTGAAGTTCAATATCGTTTTAAAATTGTCAGGTTTTCATCGGATATCTTAATCTCTTATTAACTTTAAAATCACCAAAGCCATAACTACTATAAGATTTTGATTAAACATAACATACAATCTGATTTTTTTTTTGGTCCAAATTTTTATCCAAAACCTTCATGCGGAGTTACCAACATTTTTATCTCATATTTGAACCATCGATTTTTTGATTGAAGGTATAACCATGTAAGCATAATTTAAGGTTAAATTTAGATTAAATACTTTTGAAAAAAATGGGTTCAAACTCAAAATAAATATTATATTTTATACATATACATATTATGACTATAAATAATATATTTTATAAAATATATTAGCAAGAAGTCCTTTTGCAATGTGATTCCATTAATTGCCCCTTTATGACTTCGTGGCTACGCCTTCTATTATCATACCAATACCATAACTTTACTAAACCACAACCATTCCGTTTCAATACCATTACCCAAAATTGCCATACCATTCCCAGACCATTTCATTACCATTAAAGTTAACATTACTATAAAGATTACCATACCTATTACTATAACCATTACCATAACCTTTAACATTACTACTATCATTACCATTACCACTACCATTAACATTACCTTTACGATTACTATTACAATTGGCGTTACCATTTCCATTACCATTACCATTACCATTACCATTACCATTACCATTACCATTACCACGACCATTACCATAACCATTACAATTAACATTACCATTACCATTACCACTACCATTACCATTACTATTAATATTAAAATGACCATAACCAACTTCATTACCATTATGATAACCATTGACACTACGATTACTCTCACCATAACCATTACCAATACAATAATCATTACCATTACAATTACCATCGCAATTACAATTGCTATTTCCATTACCATATTACCATTACCATTACCATTACCATTACCATTACCATTACCATTACCATTGCCATTACCAATACCATATTACCATTAACATTACTATTAACACTGCCATTAACATTACCATTACGATTACTATTGCTTTCAACATACTACTACCATTACCATTACCATTATAAATACTACTATCGTTACCACTGCCATTACTATTACCGTTACCATTGCAATTACCGCTGCAATTGCCGTTGTCATTTTCATTATCATTACCATTATTAATACCACATTACCATTACTATTGCCATTACCATTCCCATTATCATTACCATTACCATTACTATTATTATTTTCATTATTATTTCCATTACCATTACTATAATCATTACCATTACTATTACCATTAAATTAACTATTAACTATCAACTATTATCATTACCATTGAAATTACCATTACCATTATCATTACCATTACCCTTACCATTACCATTAACATTACCACTTCCATTACCATTACCATTACCATTACCATTACCATTATCATTACTATCACTGGTACCATTACTTATACCATTACCATAATAATTACCATTACTATTTCCATTACATTAACTATTAACTATTAACTATTACCATTACCATTACCATTACCATTACCATTAAGGTTATCATTATCATTACCATTACCATTACCATTACCATTACCATTATCATTACCATTACCATTACCATTACCATTACCATTACCATTACCATTACCATTAAAAAAATAAATAACTGGCCATTTCAGCCCTTGAAAGGACTTTGACCTAGCTTCTTATGATCAATTGTGTTGTGCGTGTTATTAAGTTTGTACACAATTGACCGAGAAATGGACCTACAGGCTTAACGCCGACTCCGAACGGCGATGAACGAAATGTTCTTATTCTCAAGAAGCTTTACATGGCATTTTGATTACTCTCTGAGGTTTGCCATTGTCTGCAGAGAGGTGGCGGCCGTACAGAAAAATTCAAATAATTTTCTGTCGCTGCTGGGATTCGAACCTGGGTTTCCAAAGTTCGTTGACATAGCGGCCACGCACTTTAACCAACTACGCCACGGACGCCACACCATTACCATTACCATTACATTAACTATTAACTATTATCCATGACCAAATCCAATACCATCACCATTACCATTAGCAAATATAATTTTTTTTTATCCACTAATCGTTTTTTTTTTTTTTTTGGAAAAAATTAGGATTTCTTTCTTTTTTCGTTTCTTTTTTCTTTATATCAAATTCAGATTATGCTTGGCTATCAAAAAATTTTATTCTATATATACAATTGTTAAACTAAATTACAATTACTTACAATTACTTAAAATTTTGGCAATTGAATTCAATCAATGGCTCAAAAGAGCGCGACTTTAATCACAATGAATGAAATAAAAGACATCAAAAGAAAATTTTATCAATGCAGTTCACAGTTATGATTTCAAAAGATTTCCGATTTTAAAGTCATGAAATAAAAAAAAAAGATAATGAAATACTTACACCATTTTGTTTTGCAATCATTTGACCCATATACTACATATTTATAGGATATATACCTTTTCTCAGAATTTTGTAGTAAAATTTATATACATCCTTTAAAGCTTAAATCGTTTACAAAAAGATATTGAGGCATGCAGAGTTCTCAATTTTTACATTGTCATAAGAGTTTTTTTTTTTTTTTGGACGCAGTTAAAAGTTTGGACGCAACTCTAAAGTTCTTGCTTCTCCAACACATCTACATCTTACGAAATTAGGGCATTAAGTCAGAATGTCAGAGTCTTCAAGCACTTTAGAAAAAAGATTGGAAGTGATTTAATAAAAATACATCTCTGCGGATATGTCTTCAGAGGCATATGAATACATTTCGGAAGTGAGTTAGATTAGTTTGTTCACTATATAAAGAATAATTAAAAGATTTGAAGCGATTTCAAATGATTGCATTGTCAAAAAAAGATTGCAATTATTTTGATTTTATATAATTTACTTTATTTAAATAAAACCTGTAACGAATTATTTGAATAACGTAATAAATAAATTACGAAACTTAAAAGATTTCAAATGCATGTATCTATCTTAATGATGCGTCTGCTTTTGACGCTGATATGAATTCCACATGATTTATGAATTCTCTATAAAACTTCCAAAATTCTATTGGACTTCAAATGAATGTATTACTTTTAAAAAATGATTGCAGACAAATATATACACATTTCTGAAGTCATCTTAATATCTGAATTCCTTTTATGAATAAAAGAGTAATGATTTCAAGTGAATGCATCTCTATGGATATGTGACTCTATGGAGTCTAAAAACTGATATGAATGGATTTCTAAATATGAGTAATACTTTAAAGAATTCAAGTGATTTCATATGAATACATACCTTTCTGGATAAGTATAGAAGAAGAGACCAAAAAAGGTGTCCATTCAACTTATTTGTGGCATGCAAAATTGGTACCAACTTAGGAAGTTAAAATATGACTATAAAATGACATGCAGCAGTGCTGCCAACTTTGGCAAAATTATTTTATCGATATAATAGTTTCGCTATTTCTGCTTCGGAATGATAAGGATAATGATGATATGTAAAAATGCAAGAGCAAAAACAGCCAAGCTAAAGGTTCTTGTGCAAAACATTTATGTCAGTTAATAAAAACTTATTAGTTTCTTTTTTAAATTTTTTGTGCTTAGTATTTTTTTTTAATGGTACTGACCTCAAAAGTTATTTGCCTTAGGATGCAATTGGCCGCAAATAGTATTTTCTTTTTTTTATATTTTTCTATTTCCAGCCATATTTCCATGGGCCATGACTTAATTGAAACACCGAAGTATTCTCGAATGACGTGAAGCACGACAGACTTGAAGCATCTGCGGTCAAAGTCGTGCTTTGGTGCGCTTTTTATGTCATATTGTTGTTATTGTGTTGTTGGTGTCGTTCAATTAGTGTAGCTACTATCTTAATACCTGTTAAGTGGTAAACTACCATATGGTGTCGCTAACGGTTGCATTGAAAAGTAGAAAAATTTTCAAAAACCCTTTTTCACTGACTCAAAAATTTAATTAAATGCCTCTTACTTCCGTCAAGATCATTTAACTTAAGGATATACCTATTAAATGATACCCGACGATCACTAAAATTGAACCTCATGTAGTTGAGTTTAATTATAAGGTCAACATGCAAAAGTTCACAGCTTCAAAGGCATAACTTGACTCAGCAAATTTGTTTCAAAAATTCCACAATGCCACCAGCACGTTCCATTTCGAACGTTTACCTTCGAAAGCCAACACTAACGGCACGATCGTACATTCATTGTGGTCCCAAATTCTCATTTGCACTCTACCGGAGGTACTCACTCGTCTGCCGCCGCTTAAAATGTGTGAGAAATACGCGTTATAGCGTTTCTTTAACAAACTGTGCCATCATCTGCAACATGATATTGCGCAAGATCATCGACATGATCCTCTTTATGATCAGCATCATCATCGTCATCATCCTCATAGTGTTCGATATTACAAATACAATTCGTTCGAGATTCATTGATTAAAATGTCGAGATATAAAAAGGAACAGGTAGAGGAAATTAAAAAAGAGCGGGGAAAAAAACTTCAGGTAGCAGTTGCTACATTGAATCGTACAACAAAATGGCCTAAAAGAATCACCAGCACGATCAATGTATTTGATCGTAGAGTAACGCAGATTGTGAGAAATATTTTGTGTTTGTAAACAACATCGAAAAAAAAAAACAACACTCAATAAGTCGTTTCATTTGTTGTTCGATAGTGTTACATTGTTTGTTGTATCTATTATTGTTGGGTGTAACGGTAGGCGGCCTGTTATCATTAGAATGTAATCTAGAATCTCGGTGTGTAAATTGAGATTCATCAGAAAAAAATGGGTCAGTATGAATGGAATGTAGTAGCATTTTTTTTTTTTAGTATAGATTGCGGTAAAAAAATGAGGAAGAAACTATTGATGAACAGAATGGGTTTGAAATTTGAACTACACTGTTTTTTATATAATTAAGAAAATAAATATAAAAATTTATATTTATTATATAAAACAATTTATATATTTATATTTATATAAAACAAAATATAAAAATTTGCAAAAAATAATATTTATGAAGGTTTTGCTATTATGATGACGTCACTTTCTATGGGAGGTAGAGGTACTAGCTATTAGATTTCGACAAATTTCAAACTAAAAGTATTCTATATTTCTATGTAGATTTTCTAGTGTTAATGTGATTAATTTTTAACAAATTTTAAGAGATTTTATCATTTTGATGACGTCACATCGTAAAAGATGTAGGGGTGTTTCTACAAATTTAGAGTGTATATTTGGAATAAAAGCTCATGTGCAATTCTTCCAAGTCCTTGGATTAATTTTTGTGGATTTTTGAGGAATTTTAGCATTTTGATGACGTTATTTTGTATGGAAAGTGGGTGTGGTTCTCATCTCATTTTGACAAATTTCAAATGAAAAATGCGTGTTTATAAACCTTATCTTTCGAGCTTATCTGTGAAGTTTCAAGGTTGTAGATTAATTTTTTGTGGAAATTTCAGAGATTTTACCATTATGCTGACGTCACTTTGTATAGAAGGTGGATGTGGTTTTCATTCGATTTCTTTGAACTTTGATATACAAGCATATTTTTAAGAAACAAACATCTTATTCGAAAATGAAAACTTTTCAATTTTGAATTTATCTATAAAATGTAATTTCTTTGAAATCTTGGCCGTATGTAACTAATTTTTTTTTCAAAATACCTTCCATAATTTGAAGTTTATTTACATATTGTTTCAAGTTCTTTGCCAAAAATAAATTTCGGGTAACTTTCTCGGCATATTGACAGTATATGTAGAACCTAAGTAGCTTGAGTGGATCACAGTGTAAAGTCATACAAAGGCTACTGATGAGTTGGTGTAGCGACCAATGAAACAGTCTGTATAGTCAAGCTGTGTGATTTGCTCTATACAGAGCGTTGTTGTTGTTGTTCTTCATGTTGTCTTGTTGTCAACATGCTTGGCCTAGAGCTCGAAAAATTATATAATTAATAATTTATAATTTATAATTTATAATTTATAATTTATAATTTATAATTTATAATTTATAATTTATAATTTATAATTTATAATTTATAATTTATAATTTATAATTTATAATTTATAATTTATAATTTATAATTTATAATTTATAATTTATAATTTATAATTTATAATTTATAATTTATAATTTATAATTTATAATTTATAATTTATAATTTATAATTTATAATTTATAATTTATAATTTATAATTTATAATTTATAATTTATAATTTATAATTTATAATTTATAATTTATAATTTATAATTTATAATTTATAATTTATAATTTATAATTTATAATTTATAATTTATAATTTATAATTTATAATTTATAATTTATAATTTATAATTTATAATTTATAATTTATAATTTATAATTTATAATTTATAATTTATAATTTATAATTTATAATTTATAATTTATAATTTATAATTTATAATTTATAATTTATAATTTATAATTTATAATTTATAATTTATAATTTATAATTTATAATTTATAATTTATAATTTATAATTTATAATTTATAATTTATAATTTATAATTTATAATTTATAATTTATAATTTATAATTTATAATTTATAATTTATAATTTATAATTTATAATTTATAATTTATAATTTATAATTTATAATTTATAATTTATAATTTATAATTTATAATTTATAATTTATAATTTATAAATATAAATTTATAAACATAATAATTTAAATTATAAATTATTATAAATTATAAATTATAAATTATAAATTATAAATTATAAATTTATAATTTTGCTTTTTTGGAAAAAATTTAGGAAATTACTTTTCTTTTCATCCCGGCAGTGCAATAATTTAGCAAAACAGCTGACTTAACTGTGCGAAACAACATTTGACAACTAAATTTAAAAATCTGTTGTAGCGCCTATTACTATCCCGTTTCTTCCCAGTGGCGAGCTTACAAAAGCTTTTTTAAATTTGAGCAAAATATATAAAAGCTCAACGCTGCCAGATGATCGACTGAATTTACGAAAGGTTTTTTGTGGGAATTAAGAGATTATTTTTTCCTAAAAATCTATAAAAAAATCTACTTTAAAAAAGCAATATATAAAATTTGCATTTAAAAAAAAAATCGACCTGTTAGAATTTATACGAGAAATTTAAACCTTTTTTTACTTTTGCCCAATTTAAAATTTCTACTTTATTTCCCACAGATATCAGTATCCAAAATATGGCAACTTTCAGTTTAGTCACGAAAAGTCTACTCGAAAATTTACTTAATTTTAGACAAGTACTGCATTACCGACAAACTTCCAATAATTTAGAAAGTCAGTCAATTGAGATCAATTCGCACACGGCCTATGTATACATTATATATGGCCCAAGATTTTCTTTAGAATTTCCTATTTGACAACTTATGGGTTGTTTCACTAACTTTCCTGCTCTGCTCCAACTGTTAGGTCTTAATACCAACCCAATTAACCTTGGGCCTGTTAATCTCTTCCACGTTAACTCTCGTCGCAATGACTTTGGATGGGGTGATCCTATATTTAGGATGCTTCATGTTACCAATAAAATGTTCATCGATTTCGATTTCCACCTAATCTACGAGGGCAATTTGAGAAGTCAAACACTTAAATGCAACATTGATCCTGTCAACTACCATTTATTAATAGACTACTGTTAAATTTTTGTGGCGTCCGTGGCGTAGCCGGTTAAAGTACGTGGTCGCTACATTCCGTTCATCGCCGTTCGGAGTAGGCGTTAAGCATGTAGGTCCGGTTCTCGGTCAATTGTGTACAAACTTAATAACACGTACAACACAATTGATCATAAGAAGCTAGGTCAAAGTCCTTTCAAGGGCTGAAATGGCCAGTTATTTATTTATTTTTTTTTGCTGTTAAATTTAAAGCAAGCTGCGTCATTTAGTTTGCGAAAGCAGATAACCTATTGAATTTCGACGAAAATGGGTGAGTTGCTTTGGCCCGCAAGAGCGGCTGATTTGACTGCTCCAGATCTCTTCCTCTGAGGTTATTTGAAGCCTCACCTTTTTTTTAAGAAGCTGCAGGCCTTGACAGCCCTCAAGATGAAAAGCCATCTTTATGTTATTTATATGCCAGTTTTTCATAATTTTATAGTGCAGGCGTAACCACTCTACGTTTTTTGGTGATTATCTCTAAATAGGTCAATAATAAATAAGCATCACAATAGCACAACAACAAATAAATTAGTACAATGTGCACTTCATAAAAAAATTTTAACGATCAGAGCTCAAACTGATCAAATCTACTCTATAAAAATTCGCCAACAATAGGGCAATTATTGCAAATTTTAAGCCGCTCTTCAAAACAACTTTTTGCATAAAACGTGGCTAGGTCAGTTTTTGTAAAAACTTTTTTCCTACAAACGTTATTGTAGCCAATGCATTAACTTAACTTTTTTTTTTAACTGTTTTGGTAAAAACAAAATGTATGACACGCAATTAAATTTCGGCCATTTGTCTATTTTTGCGATCATTTTATTCAAGATAGTTAAAAAACTGAATAAAAAAAAAAAAAAATTAAAAAACTTTTAAAATGTCAAAGCGTCATTTTAAATAAGCTGAAGTCGAAAAAATATATGTACGTCAGTGTGCTGGCAAGTGAGTGAATAAGTGAGTTGAATGACAAATAACGCCTCTTAAATGAGTAGCTGTTTGTTTATTTGCTCTGGCTCACTGCTTCGCTACCAAGGCATCAATAAACCGGATACGCTGATTTGAAAGATTTGTGCAAGTATTTTCTGTTTTTTGATTACTAGCATTGAAATATTTATACCTTCCTGTATGTGTGTGTTTGAAGTGAATTTAAGTGCTTTTGATTTTCGTCTAATGAGTTTCGGGTTTTAATAATATTTTACTCTTTTCATTTCTACGCTGCAAGTTTAAAACGTTTCAGTTTTGGACTGTGTTTTGGTAAAATCTTCCAAAATCTTCTTCTTGTATCTCTTTAATCTTCCAGGACTTTATACCGTTTAAGGTGAGCATGTTATACGTTTTTCTAATTATAAAATCTGGGCTAAAGGCCTTACCCTTGAAAAAAATGATATGTTTGGCGATTTTTGCAGAGAATAGAATAAAAAAAAAAAAAATATATATGTACATATTGAGTTTGAGGACTGCTACACTAAGGGAAATAACGCGTATTAACATTATCCAGGCCTGAGTATAAATTTTATTTAAATATTTAAGTGGATAAATCAAATTTTTTCCTTACAACACGTTTTTTTCTCGCATTTAAATTTTATTTATACCACACACCTACACACATATTCCATACAGCTGAAATAGCCGACAAGCAGCAACAGCATCGCACTCTGTTCCTACAGTTTATTTCTTGCAGTTGCAGGTTTCTTATAGTTCTCGTTTAGTTTTTGTTGCAAGGGTAATATAGCCTGGATGTTTGGCCAATATGATTTATGAGTGCGATGGGTGATCGCATGATGAAACTATGTAGGGTGCATATTTTGCTTCATATTTTTTATCTTACGTTTTCTTCCTCCTTTCTTCCTCCTCTTCAATTTCAATATGTTGTTTTTTAAATTCAATATTTTTATATAAATTTTCTTTAAATGTGATAGTTTTATTTTAAAATAGTAAATATTTGAAAGATATTTTAAAAAATTTATGCATAATTTTAATATATATTTTATTAATTCTGTTTAAATATTTGAATATTTTATTTCATTAAAAATGTATTTAAATAAATTTTGAATATTTACGTAGTCAATTTATGCAAGTGCGTTATTGGTGCAAAATTGACTCGCTTTTTGGATAAATTAAAAAAGTTTTTGGATAAATTTAATATTTTTTTCTCTTAGTGTATCATTTGATTAAGTATATGCTATAAGTTAAACTAGTAAGAAGTGTATTATCTTGGGCTTAGCTGAAGTTAAAATTATATCGAACTTATGTATCCGAACTTATGAAGAAGGCTTTATTATTTTGATGACGTCATTTTGTAGGAAAAATAGGCTTGATTTACATTCGATTTATCCAAATTTCAATCTCATTGTACTTTTTAATACTGAAGTCAAGTCAATACATAAATTTTTGTGGTACTTGTGAAGGTTTTGCTATTTTGATGACGTCATTGTGTATGGGAAGTAGGCGTGTTTTCCATTCGATTTTGAAATATTTCGCACTAAAAGTAATTATTGGATATCAAAGCTTATGTGCGATATTTTAAGTGCTTATTTCTTTTGGACTTTTTAGAGATTTTACCAATTTGATGATGTCACTTTACATGGGAGGTAAGCGTGTTTTCATCCGATCTTGATAAATTTCAAAATTAGGGTGCGTAATTAAGCTCAAAGCTTATGTGCAGAATATTACTGTGTTTTTAGATTAACTTTTGTGTAAATAATTTTACCATTTTTGATAAATTTCAAACGAAGAGTGTGAAGAGTTTCAATTTGGAGTTTTAAGAGATTTACCGATTTGGTCACATGACTTGTTGGCGGCCGTGGCCAAACGCGTTAACGCAATTAAATCATTCGTTGCTTCTTATTAGAAACGTGAAGTTCGTGGTTCGAATCCCAACTGACGAACAAATTTTTTGAAATGAATTGTTTTTTTTTTTCTGATCGGCCGCTATCTCCATTATCACAGACAATGATAAATCTCAGAGTGTAAATAATGCCATGTTAAGCTTCTTGAGAACATTAGCGTTTCGGAATCGGCTTAAAAACTTGCGGGCTCAGTTCTCGATCAGGTGTGTACAAACATTTAATAACACGCACAACACAATTGATCATAAGAAGCTCGGTCAAAGTCATTTCAAAGGCAGAAATTGCCAATTCGTTTGTTTTTTTTCAATCATGTCACTTTGTATGGAAGGTCAAAACTGGGCCTAAATCCTATGGGTACCGGGACACAAAGGGAACGTAATTGCAGACGAACTGGCATAGAAAGAAGCATCAACTCCCCTTGTTAGTCTGGAATCATTCTGTGGGATGGGCAAAGGAATCCTCTCTCTTTCAATAAAAAAAGAGGAAGAAAACCAAAGAGGAAAATACTGGATAAACCTAACAGGGTCTGAGCACTCTATATTTACTCTTAGGGACGTACGACCTAAAAAATACAAAGAATGCATGAAGCTAACAAAGAATGATATAAAAATCATTATAGGACTGCTAAAAGGTGTAGGTTGAACCATGGGTGACCACAGGGGGGCGAAGGGGAGAACTTCCCTCTGGACTTGAATAATTTTATATATTTTTATTTCCTATGTTTATAAATGATATATTCAGTAAATGTAACAATGTTATCATGCATGCTTATGCTGATGACCTGCAGCTGTATATGTCCCGACCCATTGGTCTCTCTGAAGATTTATACGCAAGAGTCAATGAAGATTTAAATATAGTAGCAAATTGGGACAGAACTAATATGTTAAATTTGAATCCGCTTAAGTCATATGTACTGCCGATCTCTAAAACACCATACCAGAACCTAGATGTTTCCCCAATTTTGCTCAATGGCGTCATGCTAAAAATTTTAAGTAAGGCCACTGATCTAGGTTACAAAATAAACTCTTCTCTGTCCTGCGAAGATCACGTAAACTCTAGTGTGAGTAAAATATACTATGTCCTTAGAAATCTCCGAATGACTGCAGCGTTCGTACCTGTCGAAACTAGAAAAAAGCTTGCCCTGCAGCTGCTTCTTCCAATTTCTCCTATGCGGAAGTCGTTTACAGCAAACTCGACTCTAGATCCACACATAAAATGCAAGTGGCTTTCAATAATTCTACTCGTTACATCCACGGTCTTCGGAGGTAATATGATCACATTTCACCCTTTACCAACCAGTTATTAGGTCGCAGCTTAATCAAATATCTCGAAGAAAGAAATTGCATTTTCTTACATAAGATCATCCACTCGCGTTGTCCAAGCTATCTTTTTGAAAAGTTAAAGTTTTGTAGATCTAGTAGAAGCATAAATCTTGTTATTCCGAAGTACAACTTTCTAAATTCAAGTCGTTTGTTTTTCGTTAGCGCTATAAAACTTTATAACTCGCTTCCTAACTTCATTAAAGGTATCTCTAACCCAAAGTACTTCAAGCATTTAATTTTCGATCATTTCTCTTAACTCTTTTTTTGTCTTTTTTCGATCTTTATTCTTTATTAAAATCTTAACTACTATCTAAACCTCTTTCCTAAAGTATTTTAAAATATAATATTTGAAATATGTTCATAATTATTTTAGTCATATTTTCAGTTGAGAATTTAATGTAAAATTAAAATTAATGTTAATTTTAGCTTTAAACTTTTAAATAGTTAATTTATAAGCAATGTTTTTGTTGTCATTTATTATATATATATATGCGGCTTGTAAAAGACTTAAGTCTTAAATGCCTACATTATTTCCAAATAAACATAAACATAAACATATGTGTTTATGTCACTTTTTCATGTCATCATTTTCATATACGTGTACACCAATGCATACCTTTTCCCCCTATTGAAAAATTTCTGCGGACGTCTATGGGTCGAACTATCACCTAACCTGAAGGTTTTGCATGGAGCACGAAGAATTTTCGAGACACTAGGACAGTGTCCCGCACTTGTTCAAACGTGACAGAAATACCTAGCTTACCACATAATACTCGATAACTCATTAAAGTCATGAGATATAGGACATATAGGTATAGGATGAGCTAGTAGCATTCATCTCAGAGATTGGACTAAAAGAGGTTCTTTAGGACCATGAAGGGGCACAATAGATGTTAAGGTCACAGTGTAAATCCCAATAATATAAATAATCTTTGTATGGGAGGTAGGCATGGTTCTCATTCCATCCCAATAATATAAATAATGTTTGTATGGGAGGTAGGCTGGATCTCATTTGATTTTGACAAATTAATAATGATGATCGCGTGTTGGGAACAAAGCTTATATGCAAAATTGTGAGTTTTTAAATTAATTTTTGTGAAATATTTAGAGATTTTACCATTTTGATATAATCACTTGT
This sequence comes from Pherbina coryleti, assembly GCA_943735915.1. Lineage (NCBI taxonomy): Eukaryota > Metazoa > Arthropoda > Insecta > Diptera > Sciomyzidae > Pherbina > Pherbina coryleti. The sequence goes on from OX030950.1 coordinate 37,544,689, forward strand.
ACAGGACCTGGCCGTGGTTTTCATCCGATTTGGGTCATTTTCGAACTTGATCTTTCTTTTTTTAAGATAAATTGCAATTATTTGGTATTATAATCAGTGACTTTACAGTCGATGACTTCAAGTTATGATTGCAATCGTGAAAACATTCTGTTGAAATGGTTTACAAAATAATCTTGAAATCATTAGAGAATAGAGAATAGAGATTGCACTCAAATATTTGAAGTAAGTTTTGATTTCAGAGAAAATTTAAAGCGCCGTAAGATTTCAATATTAAATTGATTGCCGTCTTCAGTTCATTTCAAAAGATTGTAATCACATAAATATATGTTGATGTATTGGAAGTCAATTTGAAATGTTTGAAATCAATTTGAAGTCAATTGACTTCAAATGTTTTTAAAAATAACTCAAATTATGTCCAAATGAATTTATAATAGCCACGATAAAAAGCTCGCTAATCGTTTTTTATTAAAGTTTAAGAATTCTGAACTTTTTTCATAGCTTTCCAAACAGAAAAATTTTGGTTCTGCCTTTACTTTCAAAGCCTGATTTTGCTCGAATCAACATTTATTGATACTACATACGAAATGATTTGAAATATACTTGTTTTAAATCAAATGATTTTAAATGACTTCAACTAATTTCACAATTTCAGTAATTTTGAAAATGATTTCAACTGACTTCAATTGATTTCACTGACTTCAAATCAAAATAATTGAATGCAATCAATAACTCAAAAGAGCGTGACCTCAATCAAAGCGAATAAATCTAGAGACTTAAAAAAGAAAATGGCTTCAATTGATTTCAAAGTCATATTTTAAAAAATTTTGGTAATATTTTCGAGACAAATGGATCTAAAGATTTAAGACCCCGAAGTGGACGGTAGTAGACTATTGTACTCTTCTTTCGAGTAAAGAGTCTGAGCCTGATTTTCATTCCTATGAGACTTTTAAGCTTTGAAGTTTTTCTTTGAAGCTCTTACATGTATTAGTAGATCCGAGTAGCAACAAAATATTCAATTTTTAAAAAATATGCATTATTTCCATTATGCTGGTTGAGCTTTTTATAAAAGAACTAGCTTTTTCCCGGTGCGCTTTGCTGCACCTTATCTAGATAAGTACCGGAAAATGTTGCAGTGCCTTCAGCGTTATTATTTCTAAACAATCTCGTACTCGAAACATAGGAGTCGTTCATAAATTACGGGACAGATTTAAAATTTTTTTTACCCCCCTCCGGTACTCTTCGTAGTGCATTTCAAAAACACTCCCTTTGACCCCCATAAAGCAACGTAGTATATGAAATAAAAAAATTAATTGATTCAAATATATTCGAAAGTACAAAAAATAACTGTCGAAAAGCAAGCAAAGAAAAATTATGCCCTTACTACACATGCCAATAGTTAACAGTCAATTTAGACGGTCAAACATGAAGATGTAAGAATGAAAATGGTTTGAAATGTTGGGTTGTATTAATTTCAATTTTGTTGAGTTTTTTTTATTTTTGGTCACATTACTATATCTGAGACCCTTCCCCCCATTCGTTACTTAACGTAGTACATTTTAAAACCTCTCTTTCTACTAAATTGGTAGCGTAATTTATGAATGACCCCATAGTTACTGCGCAAATTTGAGTTCAATCGGCTTAGTAATTTTGGAGTCTATAACAGCGTTCTCTATAGTACATTTTTTGCATTTTTCATTTCCCAGTAGCAGGATATTACCAAGTAGTAACTTCATTCTTACTTCTACGTTCTTTGTCTTTTACTTAGCTACCATACCATAGCTTTTCTGTGTCATAAATTTGACTTGTATGGGTGGAGACATACCCCCTTGTCCAATGCATGTCACCTTTTCTAGTAGAAGGACATCACCAAATGGTATCTACATTCTGAGTTTCAATGTTCTGTGACTTTTACTTCTATAGCTATTATGTATCGTAAATTTGGCTTATATGGGTGGAGCCACACCCCGTTTTCGAATCCTCGTGCCAGTTTTTCAGTAGAAAGACCTTCATTGTTATACGACATTTAGTTCCAAAGCAATTCGATATCATAAATTTGGCCTGTGTGTCCAAATTCCCCCTTGTCTAATGTTCGCTTAAATATATAGTAACTACCTCTTGGGCCCATAGCATCTACATATCAAGTTTCACTATCAAAACATCTCAGGAATAATAATGATTTCTAAAAAGTGGGCGTATATATTTATTTAGATACGCCCAGTTTAAGTACAGTTGCCGACAGTACGCATACGAACTTATTTACCAAATTTTAGTCTAATACGACCAAAACCGTCTTAAATATAGCATTTTTATTGATTTGTGCGCGGTAAAAGGGGGTATGGAAAAAAGGGGCATGGAAAATTTTTACTATGCCTATATTTTTCGCGCAAATGCAAACTAAAGTGAGATTTGCCAAATTATTCCAATATTGCATTTATTTCGAATTTCCCTTGCAAATATTTCCCCATATACACCATATGTGCGCAACTGTATTTTTTTACACCTGTATTGTTGATAAGTTCACTAAAATGCCTATAATTCATGAACCAATACACATAAAAGGACCATTTACGCAAAAAAACCTTCGTATTGACGTCACTTTTCATGGGAAGAAACAAAATCGGTTCACTCATTACCGAGAACATAAATTTCATACACAATGCAACTTATTTTTATATATATAGAAGAAGATAAGGTTTGAGCTTTAAGCTTACCACTTATATGCTGTGAAATCTTTTGGAATAATTCGATTATTTGGATTATTTTTAGTGTTGAGCTTTTTATGTTGGTTGAGCTTTTTATAAAAGTTTAAAGTTTGAGCTTTAAGTGTTACCTCTTCTACGCTGTAAAGTTTTTTTAGAATTTTTCGACTAAATAAACTCTATCGCTCAAATAAACTGGAAAAACTTGAACTACTTTCATTTATGTTTTTAAACAAGCTCAGGAAAGTTAATGTTTTCATTATCATGATTCGCAAACAAAATAATTTCCTTTCGCAACATCTCTATAACCTCTAAAATTGCATGCTTCCCACAACTTATTCGTGTGCCCTTAAGGCTTTCCGGACTAAATGAACTTTAGCCCTAAATCTCGCACATGCATCTATGTAACACAATTTGATAAACGTACTAAAAAAAAAAGTTGACCCAAATCTATAACGAGCTGGCAGCATTCAACGTAGTGTCAATAGTTTGGTTTTGCTCTTTGTTGTTGTCGCTTTTTATTGTTGTTAATGCGTTCAATACTGGCCAATGCGGCGTCGGCGGCGATGGCGGTCTATGCGTTGCCCTGTATTGGCATAAATTTAAAGTCACGTTGACAGTTAAGCAGTAAAAAGAAAAAACAAAAATGCCGTCAAGTTCCAAAAAAATAAAAAAACTTCGTGTAGTGAAGCGAGTCTACCTTTCCACGCGCTGTTCACTAACTAGCATTTGGACCAATATGGTTGTCCACTCGAGGCTGCAAAAAAGTCACGTCTTATTTTAATCGTACTTTTGCAGTGGCACAAAATCTACTTAACTAACGGTTTGCTGTGTCTTGTCCAAAAAAGCTTTTTGTTATTTTGTTGTTATTCGTTAAGTTTTGAATCTCGCGCCCACACTGTTAAGTTGGCAAGCCTGCTAGCTGGCTGCAACATGGCGTTGGACTCACGTTTTTAGTTTTTTAGTTTTTTTTTTTTTTTTTTATGCTATTGTTTTATGATTAGCTACAGCATGAAAAAACATCGAGTTCGTAGCGACAAAGCAGTTGCTATGCTTTTTATTTGTTTCTTTGTTTTATCAATATTCATGATTTTTATTTTGGTGACTTATGTAGACCTTCGACTGTAGTTTCGACCCCACTGACGAAGGGGAGAAAAAAAAAGTGTTTTTGTCTCTCAAAGCAATAAGTTTTTGTTTTAGCTAGTAGCTAGACAGGTTTTGTGAGCTTATGGACACTACGTAGCTACTCGTACTACTTAAGTGTTGCTTAGAGAGATACTTCAAAGCGGCAGTTTGTGTAAGGCGGCTCGCGTTTGTATGGCTAGAGAGCTGTCATGTTTGGCTTACCTTGTCTAAGGGGATGTTGGAACCATTATCAGAATTGACACGAATTTTAGAAAAATTCGACTATATCACGAAAGCGCGTTTATTTTAAACATTCTAATGAAAAAAGCTTCATAATGGCTTCATTACGGCCTACCAAGTAGTTATGCTGCAAAGTGACTGAAGCTTTTTAGCTTTAATTTGCAGTATTTTTTGATAAAAAAGCTTCGTTTAAGTTTGGTTTTTGTTAAATCAACAAGTTTTCTTACCTTATAACTTATTTTATAAAAGTTGCATATGATTAAAAAGATTCATATTGAAAAAGCTTCAAAGTATGATAAGAGGTCATCAAGTAAAAAAATAACCCAGCAAACATTATGACTCTTAAAAGAGTTTTTTTAAGACTGATATAAATGAGCTATTATCGTCATAATGCGCTCAAAAAAGTCTCTTTCGTAGGTTTCGGGCCTCAATATATGATTCATAATAATGACTGCTTTAGACTCATATTTAATACTCTTTTAAGACTCATAATAAAGACTCTTTTAGAACTTATATAAATTAGTGTTTTTGGACTCAAAATTAAGACTCATTTAAGACTCATATTCAATACTCTTTTAAGACTCATAATAAAGAATCTTTTATAACTCATATAAATGAGTCTTTTTGGACTCAAAATTTAGACTATTTTAAGACTTATTTTAAATATTTTTTTAAGATTCATAATAAAGACTTTAAATTAATACTTTTTTATAACTCATATAAATGTCTTTTGGACTCAAAATTAAGACACTTTTGATAGTCATATTTAAGAATCATGGAATGGAATCTTTAAAGACTCATACTGAGGACTCTTTCAGAACTCATAGAAGTAATTATGATCCGTTTGGGCTGAAATATATTTTTAGATTCAAATTTATTTAAAATATTTGATAGTTGAAAAATAAAAAAATGACAACAATATCTTTTTTTAAACATTTCATATAAAAAGGTAATAGTAGAAAAATTTAAAGTTATTTTACAATCATACAAAAGACTTTTTTATGAGTCTTTTTATTGTACTTTTTTATTGTAGTACTAGTAAAACACGCATAAAAAATACTATTTTTTGAGTCTTATTTTTGAGCAATCATTTTAGAATCATATCAAAGACTTCTTTATGAGTCTTTTTATTGCGTACTCATAAAACACGCATAAAAAATACTCTTTTTAGAGTCTGATTTCTGAGCAATCATTTTATAATCACATCAAAGACTCCTTTTAGAATATTTTTATTGTGCACTCATAAAATACGCATAAAAAATACCCTTTTTAGAGTTTTATTTCTGAGCAATCATTTTACAATCATATAAAAGACTTCTTTATGAGTCTTTTTATTGCGCACTCATAAAACACGCATAAAAAATACTATTTTTTGAGTCTTATTTTTGAGCAATCATTTTAGAATTATATCAAAGACTCTTTTATGAGTATTTTTATTGCGTACTATAAAACAAGCATAAGAAATACTCTTTTTAGAGTCATTTTTTTGAGGCACTCAGAAAATGTTTGCAGGGAACAGTTTGAATAACTGAATAAAACTTAGTTCGTAAGAAAAGAATTTTTCAAAGTAGCTTTTTAATTTTGCTTTATCTTTCAATAAAAAAGCTATCTTTAACTTACCATTTACGGCTGACCTATGCTATTATTCAATTTTGACGAAATTTCTTAGAGGTACTCTCCGCATTTCCCATAAAAAATATAAAAATGAATATGCTATTTTTTTTCTTCGTATCTTTTGATTTCTCAGGTTTGAGTTAAGAAGTTAAAAAAAAGATACATATTTATTTTATTAATTGGGAAATCTGAGAATTGTTCCAAACAGAGGTTTCTATTTCATATGGTTTTATGGAACTCCTGGAGTAAAGTGGGTATAATATGTGGGTGGGTAGTTGTGGTCTTAGTAATAGTATTCACTATTAAAAACAACTTATGGGTGCAAATTTTCAGAGAGATCGGAAAAACCATTATTTTCCCTATATTCAACAAATTTTGTACTGGATCCCATCTTACAGTACAGTTTTTTACGAAACCAACCATAAACATCGATTAACCATTGAAAACAACTTATGGATGCAAATTTTCAGAGAGATCGGACTACATACAAAAGTGTCAGCATAGAAATAAAAAACCATTATTTTTTTGTTTTAAATGGTTAGTCGATATCTATGGTAGTTTTTGTAAAAAAGTGTACCTTAAAATGGGCTCCAAAAGTGCATCCATAAGTTGTTTTTAATAGTGAATCGAGATCTATGATTCACTATTAATCTATGATGAGATCTATGAGAAAAAAAAATAATAATATTTTCTGCATTGTCTTTCCGTTCTATTTCATTATTTAGGGGTGGAATTGGGTGTTAATTTTACGGTACACACTAATATACATATTCTAACGCTTCCTCCAATCTTGAAAACACTTTTAACCCTTCGTTACATGACTTTTTCTCCCTGTGTATAAAAATGTTTTATGTCGTTATTTGTGATTGGAGAGGTTAAGAGAATGTATAACTTCTAACTTCTATAACTATTAACTTCTGTTTTAGATAGTGGGAAACTTCTCGAATGTTTCGTTATTTTTTCAAGATTTTTTGATTATTTAGAAGATCTTCCACTTTTTGTAGATATTTTTCCTACATTTTAAAGACTTTCTGCCCCTTACAAACGAAAATTGACAAATATTTTGTTTTTATGATTACCTCTTTGTTGTTCCGCACGCCTTTTCAATAGCACCGCACTTAACATAACATACTAAAATTATCATATAGCGTATTTTTATTTTGTAGCTTCCAGTAAATATGTGGAACAAATTGACTTCCCCCATAAATGTATTGTATTGGTAACAATATTCAGCAACTCAATAGATATGTTTTTACACAACTTCTTATCAAATCGTTCAGCTATCGTCTCAGGACTTTTATCGCAATGGTTTGACATCAAATCAACAACTTTATTATCTCTCCATGAAATCAAAGTACGTTAACATCATCATGGTAAGCTACATATTCCACAGACTCTCCTCGAGATGTCTTCATTTATATGGGAACACTTGGTAGTTTTGAGTTCGGAATTCTGTTCCGACGGATTGTACCCAATAGATACCCCTTTTGGCTAGTTCAATCATTAGTAGTAGTGTTGATATAATGATTATCATAAAAAACTTTGTAATTCATATGAGAAGTACTTCCCGTAAAAGTCTTTAATAACATTATTAACACTAGCCCAAGATCATTTTCTTCATGGTGCCGAAGACAGGGCACCAACAATGCCACCCAAACCTAAAATTTTAAATTCTATTTGTGTGGCTTCTTTGGGAGATATTGTATCATATATGAAAGATATCAATATCAAATAAAATCTTTATCAACTCCGGAATGTTCTCTGAATATTATCTTTCATTATCATCATTTTCACTTAATTCATCCTCGCTTCTTTCCCATGAATCAAACATTTTTCGAATTTTATCGTCAGTAAGCGCCCTAAAAAAGATTATAGCTTTAAATATAGTTAAGTGTATAGTTAAAATGTGTCATATGCATGATATTGCATATATGCAATTAAACCATTTATTTTATGAAATTAAACTTATATTGCACAAAATAATTAGTAAGCTTGAAGAAAATTAACTTATATTCTAGAACATTACTTACATTTGAACGTTTTTTGATATTTCTTGTATAATTTTTAAAAATATTCACTTATTTTTTCTACCTATTAGACAGACCTTGTTCGAATCAATATTTTAAACAAATTAAATCACCAATTTGACAAAAGAAGATAACAACTAATAAAAAAATGTCTAAATTTATTTTTAAATAGGAATATTTACAGGGTGTGTATTCTATATCTCTTAGAAGTCAACATTGCATATGTGCAATCCCATGCAACGAAGGGTTAATAGGCTGATTTTGGAATTACTCTCAGCTTTTCTGCGAATTCTCCTTTATCGCCTCAATTGTCTCCAAATGCTTTCCTCGAAGTGGTAACTTGAGTCGTGGGAATAGGGAAAAGTCACAAGGAGCCATGTTGGGTCAATATGGAGATTGCGGAACGGTATGACCCACATACAAGCTGACGTCACGAGTTTGGGGGTTTTTTAACCTCGGCCGAGCCGAAGATAATATATTCTTTAATAGTTTTATATTCTTTCTTTTATATATAAGTTGCTATTTATAATAGTGGAAAAAAAGACTCCTTAAAGACTACTTGGAAATTTTTAGATATAAGCAGATATCATTTAAATGGCTTCAGAAAAGTTCTTGAATAAATTTTTAATAGTTTCGTGAAAGCCTCTATTGTATTTGTAATATATTACTTGTCTTAAGAATAATTTTCGTTTTCAAAAGTACAATTTGAAGAATTCCAAAAAGGTTTTTTTTCTATCTGGGATTGCATTGCCAAGAGGGTTTTATGAAGACATTTAATTTATTTATTTATTAAAAAAATGTAATTTTCCGTTTACTTATTTGTATTTATTTAACTTAAGATCTAAACGGTTTTTAGTAAAAATTAATCGTATTTTTTTTTCTTACATTTTCAGTCAAAATGAAGCCATTCACACAACTACTCTACACAGCGCTGCAAATATTTGTGAGTATTAACCAGAAAATTCAATTTTTTTTTTTCTTATGAACCAAAGAAGAACCAAGAAAGAAATTTAAATTCAATAAATATTTAACGTCAATCAAGTTTACCAAAAAATTCATTAACGACATCAACCCACTGAAAATTGCCAAATATCCATACAAAGTATGAAATAGACCACGAACAACCTCTTTCAAGCCCAAAGTAGGACATGTAATTGCAAAAGATTTCGAAAACACAACAACAACATTGCTGGCACACGTATAGCAATATGTTGCTTGCTGTCTGCTGCATGCAATAAAGTCATCAGCGCCACGGTCACTATGATGAGACGATGACGTTGTAGACGTTGTTGCAGTGTTCTTTCAGATTGTTTTTGGATTCCTTGAAGCAATGATTAAAAACTTTAATACTTTTGACGGACACTTTTTTGGGGGAAAGTTTTTACATCTCACTAAAATGTTAGAAAAAAAAAAACAATTTTCGTGAGAATGTAGCATTTGCATAGAAAACTTTCCTACTAAACATATTCATCGCTTGAACAAACTGGTCGGTCATATTTGCTAACAAATCATCGTTGAGATTTTCCTTAACTTTCTGTCGGTCTGCTAATTGGAACTCAAAATATTTAAATTGTTTCTTTGGTGTTTTGTGTTCTACTTTAAACTAGCCATATATTATCCAATTCCGAAAACATTCTTTGAGAGAAAATATATATATTTTTCATTTATTCAAATTATGACCAAATTCGAGTCATAACTGTTCTGTGTGTTATAATGATACCAAGTCATCTCATTAAAATAGCTTATTATAAAAAATTGTTATTTTTTCATGAAAAGTATCAACATTGTTATAAATATTTATGTCTTATTTTCTTACAGACCATCGCCACACTTTCCACACACGGTGCACAAATTCCAACAACATCAAGTAAGCAATACTATTAAAATATGACATAAATTTGATAGGCTAGTAAAAAGGAAAGAAAGCAAAAACGTGTTGTTTTTACACTTTATTTTAACTTCTGTTTGTATGCTTGTAAAAAATACAAAAAAAAAAAAAAACAAAAAAAAAATTATAAATCAACGACAGTAAATTTTTTTCCTTTTGATCTATGAAATTAAAAAAAAATTTAAGTTAACTTAAAACTGATATAACAACAAAGATATTATGTACTTAAGTAACTGTCATTGTTGTTGTTTTTACTCAATATTAGATAAAAAATAGATAAACAATTGATTAAAAAAGTGGTGTTCACAAACAATGTAATTTAATTCCACAAGCTATGTGAGGGTTAAACAAACAAGTCGTGCATAAATCGATCGCAAGGTATTGAAAAGTTGTTTAAAAGTGAATGCATTAGATAAGAAGAAAGGGGAACTTAAAAACATCTATGTGTTGAAACCAATCAAAAGTTGGCGAATTTGCTTTTGTATTTATTGTGGTTATTTTATTGTAGCTACATTTTCAGGTTTTGCCAAGATGACTAGATTGCTCTAATTTGCAAACTAAAATTGCAAAATTTGATAGGTTGACTTTATTCATATTTTTTAAATGTGTTTTTTATACAAAATATACGATTGTTAATTAAAATTAAGGTCACTTAAGGTTGTTAAACGAACCCATTTTCATATAAAAAAAACAAAAAAAAAAAGAAAATAAAAATCAAAACATTTTTATTCAAATTTGACTCATGTTTACAAACATAGGTTTTTTTAGCTTGAAATTAGGGCTCCCAGAATCTACGCCCGATGAACTTACGGCCGAAAAAAAAAATGGTAAAAAATGGAAAAAATACCCCAAATTTCGGTTGATTATGTCATGTTTTTGGGTGTTTGTGCCAAATATTTAAAATGGAAGAAAGACCCGAAAAAAAATTGGAATTTAGGCCCAAAAAAAATCGGACATTGTTACCAAATTAAAATATGTAAAAAACGCCCGAATTCTTGTTTATTCCCAAAAAGTTCCGAAACTTCAAACTTCTTGGGATGAAATGGTTTGCCCTTGTACGGAAGGTAAAAACAGAACATTTCGTATAAGAGCAAATTATATCAATATGAAAAAAGATACAGTAGTTTCGACTATGTCGTAACACAAGACGTAGAATTATTAAATTCACTTTTGATGACATCTTTTTTAAAAAATATTTACTTTTGCACCTATTCCTTCCGACCACTCCTTAGGGGGGCTCTCATACAAATTTTATGGGTTTTGTATATTTATTCCATACACCTGAGCATATGACCTTTAAGAGAGTGCCGAAAAGGATTAATATGTATGACCGACACCTATTACTTTTGCAAAAGGAACATTTCTGCGTTTAACACATATTCTCTCCCACCACTCCTTAGAGGGGCTCCCATACAAATTTTATGGTTTTTGTATATTTATTCCATACACCTGGGCATATGACCTTTAAAAGAGTGCCGGAAAGGGTTAATATGTATCACCGACCCCCATTACTTTTGCAAAAGGAACATTTTTGCGTTTGACACCTATTCCCTCCGACCACTCCCATACAAATTTTATGGTTTTTGTATATTTATTCCATACACCTGGGCATATGACCTTTAAAAGAGTGCCGGAAAGGGTTAATATGCCTAACAAAAAAAAGTCAGTGATCAATCAGTGAAAAGGCTTTCACAGTTTTTCAAAGTATTCACCAAGATGATCAATACACTATTGCATTCGTTTGAAACAATTTTGCCACTTTGAGTTGGTATCTCCGAAACCAGGTTTTTGAAGGACTCAACGGCCTGTTTGGGCGTAGAAAAACGCTCACCACCCATTTTTTCTTAATGTGAGGGAACAAGAAGAACTCATTGGGTGCTAAGTCGGGTCTGTAAGGCGGATGATCTATCAATTCAACATTTTGAGTGATCAAAAATTGTTTTGTTTGAGCTGATTTTTGGCTGATTTTTGAGCTGACAACTCGCATTGTCGTGATGGAAAAGGATCTTCCTTCGGTGGTTGGTTTGCCTCAATTCTCCGAAGATTTCCGACAAACAAATGGTTGTGTTCCATTCAGCATCAATAGTTCTCCGTTGCTCAAGTGGTACAGTTGCGACATGACCGTTTTTTTTTTTTTAAAACTGGCAACTATTTGCTTGGATGTACTCTGTCTGTAGACAACTTTTGTCGGGTTTTGCTCACTTTGAAAGATCTAAACAGTGCATTGCTGCCTTGTTTCGGCCTTATAAGCGTATATCCATAATCCAAACTCCTTATATCCTTCCTTAGCTATTCCTAAAATTGACTTGATTAGTATATTTATTTTTTTTATAGAAGCAAGGTTAAAAGGTTTTGTTGTGAATTATGTCAAGTTGCAAACCCGGTATTTCTAGAAATCAAACCATTAAAAGATAATTTCTTTCTGGTTGATCTTTAACTTTTCGATTGGGAGCATTGTTTGATTTTTATTTAATGACTTTACTGCACATTCTTCCATTAGATAATCGTTCAATACTAAAGTCTGACAATTATTTTCTGTACTCTCTCAGTTTTTTGTCAACAGCAACTTTGGTTACATCTCCACTTACAAAAACAGCTAATCTCCACTTTTTTTACACCAAAAAATGAGATAGACACTGGGATCAAAATCTTGGAATTGAAGTTTGTAGTAAATATTGTCATCATAGCTTGAGTGATTTTTCGCAGTAGTTGCCGTCTGAATGCATTGACTCTGGTTCAAAATTTTCTATATTGCTTGAGTGAAAACTTACTAGAGATGACAACAGATGCAACTTGGACAAAGCTAAGACAAAGTTCGTGTCGTGATTGTTGCAGCTGTGAGTGCAGCAAAGAGTCGTTTTTTGCTTATCAAAGAGCATTGATGCGAGTTCAGTGCTCTCAGTCACTGTGTTTAAGTGTACACTGAAAAAAATTAAATTATTTTAATCAGAAAAATATATATATATACATATTTTTTTTTAATGTAAAAGGTGTTCTATTAAGACGTGTGATTCTTTGATTTTGAATAAAATGCAAACGGCTCGGAATATTTTCAAATATTTTATTTCGTTCGAAAGGCCCACACAGTGGCGGATCTAGGATTCGCCAAAGGGAGGAGCTGAAACTACAGTTTTGTATGCCAAAGGGGGAGGGGGCTGAAACGTCTTTTTGGATTTTTTTTTTTATTTTTTCACACACAAAAATTCTCCACAAAAGTATGTAGGTCCGCCACTGATCACACAAGAAGATTATGTGTTCTGGTCACTGGTCACACTAGAAGATTATGAAAATTATTTCGCGGATATGTTCATCACGAATATTCCGTAGATATCTCACTCTTTCCGCCATATTTTCGATGACATTTTGCAGTATGGCCTCCGGAATGGCTCGCATCGCCGATGTAGTATTACTTTTCAAGTCTGGAATCGTCTTCGGGTCATTCACGTAGACTTTATCCTTCGTGTAACCTCACAGAAAAAAGTGCAACGGCGTCAAATCGCATGATCTGGACGGCCAATTCATATCACTGCGACGAGAAATTACACGGTTCGGGAATTTTCGACGAAAAAAGTCCAAATTGAGGCAAGTTGTGTGTGGTGTAGCGCCATCCTATTGAAACCACATATCGTCCAGACCCTGAGCTGCAACCTCTGGCACAAAATAGTCCTCCAACATAGTGTGGTACCGCTCAGAGTTGACAGGGTTCGGTGTTTCCGTTCTCATCTTCGAAAAAAAAAAACGGCCCGATGATGCCTCCGACGCATAAACCGCATCAAACAGTGATTCGCGGTGGATGCATTCTCGCGGTGGAGGCTTCTCCATGATCACTAGTGGATTTCCCGAGTCCCAGATACGGCAGTTTTGTGCAAAATTCGATGCATGGAGGTCACAAAAATGGCCAATTGTTGCGAAAGATGGCGAATAGACATTTGGGGGGACTCCGACGACACTTTAACTTCGGCAGCAATATTCTCAGCATTGCGTAATGTCCGCACTCTGGTTCGTTTCGGAACATCAAGTAAGGACCCTGTTTGATAAAATTTATTCACAGTGTGTGACCCAATTTTTGGTAAATCGATCGTAGCGTTTGCACCATCGACTCGGAATTTAAAATACGAAATTCGACGATTTTAATGCATTGTTCTTCCATGTAGCAATCCATAAATAAAATCCAATACTGTCACACTGACACAAAAGATGGCGGACAAAGGTCGATAATGCCGATTTTAATCTTTAAAAAACTTAGTTGTAGTTACTTTTAACAATATTTTTTCTATGCCTACCATAAAGTTTTCATCAGCCAAGTTTTCATCACAAATGCTTCGCTCCCCTCCCCCAAAAGAGCTACACTTGGAATGCGGAAAAATTCATCAGCATCTGCCACGACACTTACCTCAACCACCAGCTGCCACCCCACCGCATCATCCCATCCATTATTTCTTCTATCTATTACTTCTTCTGAATGCAGCATCCATGGATTTGTTCGCTAAACTTGTTTATTGCAAGAATTTTTATTTCTTGCACTTCTTTTGCCCTTACTTTGGCGTATGGCGTCTTTTTGTTTCCTCTGTCTAGCTGTTAAGGTTCTTCAACTCTGAAGCTAGAGTTCAAAAAACTTTACCAAGGCTTTTTTTCTGTTTTTTTTCTGTTTTTTTTTTTCGTACATAAAACAAGGAAATTAACATAACATCTCATGGATGTTAGATAAATAAAAATTTTAATACTTAATCATAATGTGTTGATCTCTTCAAGAAAACTGCAGCCAAACTGCTTAACGACATTGTCGACATCTCTAGATTTGAAAAGCTTTGTAAGTTTTCGGAAGCGGACTTTTAGAACCTATGATTAGTGGATTGAAATTAAAGTCCACTTGAAGAAAATTTGCTGTCGTTAAAATGACTGTCGTATCATGCTATAAAAACAGCAAGAAGTTGAGACCTTAGCTACCTCTACTTCAGCTTCTTTGTCTGTCTCAGCGTGTACCTTATCTTCTTTGTGGTGTTTTTTTCAATGTCATTAACGTCGTGATTGCAAGCGTTGGTTTTATGGTTTTGTTGTTGTTGTTGTTGTTGTATACCATAGTATACCATCTGAACTTGAGGTTATTTTTTAACATTTTGTCGCTTCTTTCCCTGCTTCCAAATTGGGAAGCTTACCTTCATCACCATCTGTGGGTTGTTTTATATGGGATGCATTTTAAAGGTTGACAAAGATTCTGCTTGTTGGCGTTGTTTGTTGTTGTTGTTATTGTTGTTGTTTTTGTTGTTGTTGTTGTTTGTTGTTTTTACCAGCTTACGTTGTAGTATTATTCAATATTTAAGTATTTGTTGGATGTTGTCTTTCGTGTAGGCTTCTTTTTTTTATATGGTTGCAAGGTTTATTATTAAAGTTACCATAATTTATGCTAACGGTACTTCTCTTATTATGGCATAATATTGTGTGCAGAAGCATTTATATGCCCCATTGTGTTTGCGTTCATGATGAGGATGTTGATGATGATGTTGAGCATTATTTTGGGTCGGTCAAAAGCCAAGTTATGAATAGCGGGAGTTTCAACGTTAGCGTGAGTTTTGCTTCCTGGTTATGCCAATGCTTGTAGTCGTTACAAATAATCGTGCTTAATAGATGTTGTTGCTGTAACGATCATAAATATTTCAATGCTTACCTTAACTTAGTTGACTTAGAATGAGGTCGGGATTAAATATCGCAAACTCAATGCAATGGTTAAATTTCTTTTGCTCAATGTCCTCTATATAAAAGAATATTTTTCTCTATGTTCTATAATAAAAAAATAAAGAAAAAAAATAAAAACACCTTGGTATATACAATACAATGGAAATATTGCAATTATTTATGAACAGCATGATAATTTTTTGCGGTGTAATATTTTCTGCTCAAGAACCAATTTTAGAAAAATTTTCTTATATCCAAAATGTGCTTAAAAAGAGTGCAATGAAAGAAAAAGAAATGTTAAAAAGCGAGTAATACTTTTAATTAATTACTTAATATAAGTAATACTTAAATGAAACATAAACTTTAAAGTAAAATAACTCAAAAACGACTGAACCAATTTAGCTGCGGTTTTTTGCAAAATACTTCAAATTTTCATAACGACAGATCCGTGATATAGAAAAGTCAAATAAAAATGGTCATTATAGGTGGTTTTTTTACTTTTTGCTTATTATCTGAATTATGTGGTAAATTCTGAAATGTTTGGGTATGAGAGTGTTTTATATCAATTGTAAGAAAAGCAAACACAATAATTTATTAGGTTTTAGGAAAACTATATAAAAATTTTGACTAATTTTTTTAATTCTTAAATTGTTAATTTATGTAATTTAAAAACTACTTTACCAATTTCGATGCGGTTTTTAGTAATTGGTATATAAATTCAATCTTAATAGCACTGTCGTTTAGGAAAGTTAAACAAAAGTGTTCAGTGAAGCATATCTATTGGTCCTGGCTCGTATTTTTTATAATTTTATTTTTTGGGGAACTGGTTATAATAGATAGCTTTAAATACTAATGTATGCAGAGCTGCCATATAGAAAAGTTAAGGTCAAGGAATATCAAAAGGTCATTAAATATGAAGATTGATGGGTTTTTGCAGTAGTTTCCTTCGATTACCCTTGATAATGAAGCACTCTTAAGATTGTCAATGGGTTGTGGGGCGTATTTTTAATTTTTTAATCCTTAGGTACTAAATCGTTTTTTTTTTCAATGTTTTGCTTGTTTGGAAAAGTAAAAAATAATCATAAGACTCTAGTTTTCATCACAAACTTGTTGATTAAATAAAAATTGCGAGTAATTTTATGAAAACTTAAACTATAAAGTAAAATAACTCAAAGACAACTGAACCGATTGAGCTTCGGTTTTCAATACATGACTTATAATTTCCATGTTAGTAGTTCTGTAATATAGGAACTTAAAAAAAAATTGCTCATTATAGGCTGCTTTTTTATTTTGGACCGTAATTTGTATTTACGAAGCACTTTTTATTTTCAATTCATATCTTGAAATATTTAAGTGCTTGAATTATTGTCATACATCTTTAGAAAAACTCAAAAACAAATTTGCATTAGTTTAAAGAAAGTAAATGATAGTAATTGGTTTGAATACTTTGATAATAAGGTTAAAGAACTCAAAAACTAGTCAAATGAATCCGTTGTGACTTTTTCAACGGTGTTTAAATTTTCCGTGAAAATAGCTCTGATTTGTCGAACAAACACAAAGGTGATCTATAATTATGATCGATGGGTTTTATATAGCATTTTGCCTTTAAAAATTTTTTTTTCAGGTTATCTATTATCTATTTAAATTTTTGATTTATTAAATTAGAAAAAAACAAATTTTCATTGAATAGTAGCAAATATTTTTTTGCGAACAATTTTTTATAACAAAACTTGAAAGTAAATAACTCAAGAAATACTGATCCAAATCAACTGCGGTTTTCAACAATTGTCCTCAAATTTCTATGAAATTAGTACTGAGTTAGAGAAAAATCATAAAAAGTTGCTCGCCAAAGGCTATGTATGGTTACGACATCATATTTTTATAAATTTGATAATTAAAAAATATGCCTTTGCTCTCTTAACACAAAACTAGCATCTCAAGAATATTGCAAAAACAGAAAAATGTGAAATATACGTTTTGATCGATCAGTTAATTTTATTTACAACAAGATTATTTTTTAAATATTTTCATCTAGTTGGCGCTATAAAATTCAAACAGTCTGTACAATGGACAAGTTAGAAGCAGCCATTTTGGTAGGTTTCAACCAATGGTTCCAAATAAAATCCTTGTTGAATCATAACATTTTTCGCTTCGTCAACAACAGTAACTTCTGGCACTCGTTCACGAGTCAAAATCCAGATGGTGGCTAAAAATGAATTATGAAAAAGGTACTCCTTATAGAGGCTGCTATAAAACTCACTTTTGTGTGCATTCTTTTCAACATTCGCGCAGGAGTATACTACGGCGTACGTTTTGTAATCGGTACCCAACACCCAGTAGTTGGTGGTAGCATTGAAGTTTGGGGTCACTGGGAAGACGACTTTAAGTTTAGCATTTTCGACAGGAGTAGCATAGCCAATAATTCCAACGGGCAAATTAGAGCTTGAAGAGTAGATGAACGAACGAAATTAGATAAATAACTCTCACACTTGTAGAAAACGTTTATCTTACACTCACCTCAAATCGAGCTGTTGGTTGGTAACACTGACATTACCATCAGAGCGCAGACCATATTCAGCGGTAACACACTTTGCACCAGTTTCGTAAGGTACTGGGTATTTGGCGAATTCGAACCATTTGCCCAAATACTAGAAAATCAAAGGAAATAATAACAGATATTAAAAAATGGCAGATATAACTTAGAATTTTTGCAAATGCTTAACATACTTGCGTCACATTGAAGTTGGGAACAACACTGATAGTGCCATTGGGACAAGAACCACCGGACAGCAGCTCAGCGCTGGCAACGCCAAGAACAGCCAAAGCAATAACAACTCTGCCAAGAATTATATTGATTAAAATTATAGAAAATAAATAAAACTCGCTCGAAGATACTTACTTGTAGGCAAACATTTTTTTTTTCGTGCAATAGACTTCTTGACTCTCGAGCAACAGTGGAGGATCTAGTGGTTGATAATAGTTTTCGGCGGCTATTTATTGCGTAAATGTTCAAAACGTAATCTCGAAAATTTGGCAACAAATAAAATGGAATAAATAGGTATCTATAGATAAAAAAATGTTATCAGAAAATATAAAAAATGTATTTATGTAGATTTGAGGTATTTATTTAAATTTTTTTTTTTTTTTTTGGTTTATTTTAAGAACTATAAATTGATTTGACGGTGCGTTATCGTGGTGCAAGATCCACGAGTTGTTTGCCCACAAATCTGGTTTTTTTTGGCGAATTGCTTCACGCACACGTCTCATAAAGCCCAAATAATACTCCTTGTTGAATGTTTGGCCTTGTGGAAGGAATTAATGATGCACACCACCCTTATGATACATGAAAACTGTGAGCATCGCCTCCTTTTTCATCTGTAAACGATGTGGTTTTTTCGGTCGCGGCTCATTCGGTGCACGCCATTCACTCGCTTGATGTCTGGATTGCGTGTCATACTCATAAATCCATGTCTCGTCTGCAGTAATGATCCGTTTGATGAATGGTGGGTCGGATTTGGCCTTGGAAATCACATTTTTTGCGACGTCAACGCAGTTCCTTTTTTGCATGAAATTCAGGTCATTCGGCACCAGCTTTGCAGCTACACGTCTGAAGCCCAAATCATTAACCAAAATGTCTCAAACGGATCCAAAAGCAATGCTCAACTCCTCTGCCATCTCTCTAACGGTCAATTTGCGGTCTACGGTCATCCATTCTTTGATTTTGTTGATGTTTTCGTCTGATTTCGAGTCGATGGCCAGCTTCTGCGTTCATCATTGTTCAAGGACTCACGGCCACTTCTGAAAGGTTCGTGCTACTGATAAACTACTGTTGTCTACGCAAAATTTAATACAAACCCGTTGTTGCGAATTCAATTCCATTTTTAAACTTGTACAAAATCGAAAACATGCACAATCACAGATATACTCAATACGTCGTCACAAATGTCAAGCTATCAAGCTGAAAATTTCATGGAATGTCAATGACAGATGTGGTCACCTAAAAAAAAAAAGAGAACTCAAATCAGGTGACTGAGAGTGCCACACGGTGGTGATTCCGGGAACTTTTTGATCGAGGTGGTATATAAAATGATTGTGCACAATGGTTGGTGAAACAAAAAAGTTGGATGCATCGTGGACACATCCGTAAGTTTCGACATGACAGCTTTTTTTTATCCTTGTTGCTATCCTTTTATTGTTTCCAAACATGTCCTACTTATTATATTTGTTCAAACTCCTTAAACTCGTTCCACTTATTTGTTCAATCTGTGTCCTAAATCTTGTCCTGAGTGTATCCAAATCTCTCGTTTCTTGTCCTTATCCTTTTCACAATCTTTTCCTAAATATTGTTTAAGGTATGTCTTAATCTTTGTTCTAATCCTTTTCCCCAATGCTAGTCATATACCTTTTCTTAATCATTGTCTGAATTCTTGTCCAATACTATGCTCTAATCTTTGTGCAAATCTTTGTCCCATTCCTTATCTTATTCCTGGTCCCATTCCGGTAGTATAAACCGAGAAAAAACTTCTGCAAAATTAACAAAAAACCTAAAAAATAAAAAAAAAAAATAACTGGCCATTTCAGCCCTTGAAAGGACTTTGACCTAGCTTCTTATGATCCATATTGTGCGTGTTATTAAGTTTGTACACAATTGGCCGAGAACAGGTTTAACGCCGACTTCGAACGGCGATGAACGGAATGTTCTTCTTCTTAAGAAGCTTTACATGACATTTTGATTACTCTCTGAGGTTTGCCATGGTCTGCAGAGAGGTGGCGGCCGTACAGAAAAATTATTTTGATTCAATTAATTTTCTGTAGCTGCTGGGATTCGAACCCGGGTCTTCAGGTTCGTTGACATAGAGGTCACGCACTTTAACCAACTACGCCACGGAAGTTTTACATGTTTAACTTACCGATATTGATTTGGATAAATTAACTAAGTATTTTGTAATTGCAAATTATAGCTTCGACGGTTTATAAATATTAGCGTGCTTGCTTAATATGACGAACATAGTGTTCAAGTCCATACCATTTTGATAAAGTGTCAGAGTTTTCGATGGATTACCTACACTATTGATTAATATATTATATACTTGGCTTGGGTGAATCAAACATTTTGTTTTTGCAAGCCATCAAAGTATGTGATTTTAAAGCAATGTTTCAAACAATTTATTACTTTGGTGAATAAGCATAAGTTTTTAATTTCCATACAAATGGGTGGAACCACCAAGCAGACTTAGGTGATTTTACTATTGTTTTTTTTTCTCGGTGTATGCAGCATGGTTAATGTTTTAAAACTGAAATATAGGATTTATTTATGAATTTAAAAGATTCACGTCGAAACCTACGGATGTATCCACGATACAGTCAACTTCTTTTTTTTATTATTTAAAAATATTTGTTTTTTCAAATTTTATCTCCAAGTGAGGTAGCAATCAATATTCATACCACCTGTTCATTTGAAACCACAAAATTTTGATAAGACACATTTATCAATTATATTTATCTATATTATAGTTAAATATTAGTCTAGTAGCTGAGTCATACTCTCTCAATCAACTTTTAACTTGATAACAATTGTTTTGATCATTTAAAAATATTTTCATAATATCTAAAATATTTGTATTCTTATCTTTTCGCTTTATTGTGCTCTGTTGGCCATGATCGTGAAAATAAATATTTGTTATCATTTTATTATTTCGATAACTAAGCGATTTTTAATTAAAATGTATGTTATAAGGATTTCAACCGTATTTAATATGTTGTGAAAAGAGAGGACACATTGGCGGCCTCGGTAGTTGAATACGTAGCACGTTTGACTGCCACCCTAAATATCCTGTGTTCGAATTCCGACCAGACCATAGTCCTACGCTTTAACCTTTCGCATTTACAATTTTCTATCGTCATTGCTGATCAACTGGAATTGAAAACTTATCAATATTTACGACTTGAAGTTGTAGTTGGTGTTAGAAAAGTTTGTCGATGAGATTGCCTTATGACTTGAATTGACTGAGGTAAAGGCATAACACTTGCTTTAGATTCAAATTCACATGTTTCTACGGCTTTCTGCCACGCTTAAAACATTCTTCACATTTTTCCCTTCCCTCTCATTCATATCACCCCATTTCGAAGCAGAATTGACTGAGTAGATATTACACCTGAAATCCTTGGTTCAAAGCTAAAAACAAAAAAAAAAAAAACTAGAATTGACTAAGGTAAAGGCATAACACTTGCCCAGATATTATCTCACATCTTTCACCTCTAATCTATTATCCCATTTCGAATCAATGCAAACCTAACTGTATTCTTAGTTCAAAGCTTAAAAAAACATTCTCCATACATTCTGACTTGTTCAGCAATGTGAGTTTTATAAAATTAATATTTTTATATTGAAACAAATGGAGCTTTAGGCCAAGTATGTTGACAACAAGACAACATTAAGACAATGAAGGCAACAACCAACAACAGCAACAACAGCTCTGTATAGAGCAAATCATACAGCAGACTAGACAGACTGTTTCGTTGGCCGACTCATGACTTTTCACTGTCATCCACGCATTCTACTTAGGTCCTACTTATACTGCCAATTATGCCGAGAAAGTTACCCGGAAGTTTATTTTGGCAGAGAGAATGCTTTTTACATTAGTAAATGAGTTCTTATCTTATCTTATAGGTTAACCTTGATCGTGCCATTTTTTTTTTTATTTTTAGCTTTGAACCAAGGACTTCAGGTGAAATACCTATTCAGTCAAGTCTGCGTGGGTTCGAAATGGGGTGCTAGATTAGTGGGAAGGAAAGGGCAATCAAGTGAAACATGTGTAGGACGTTCTAAGCGTGGTGGAAAGCCAAAGAAACATGTGAATTTGAATCAGAGGCATGTGTTATGCCTTTACCTCAGTCAGTTCAAGTTATAAGTCAAATCTCATCCACAAACTTCTCTACCATCAACTACAACTTCATGTCGTAAATATTGATGAACTTTTAATTTCAGTTGATTAGAAATGAGGATAGAAAATTTAGAAAGGTTTAAAAGCGAAGGACCATGGCCTGGACGGGAATCGAACCCGGGACCTCTGGGGTGGCAGTCGAGCACGCTACCAACTTGACTACCGAGGCCGCATTTAACTAACTGCGTCCATGATTCTTGAAGTAAAAAATTCGGAACACTTATCAAACTGTCAGGCAACAATAATACCATTTTATTCGCAAGCTCGATTATTTAATGATGTTTTGAGACTTTATTTGAATCGATTCCAGTTTATATTTTTGAAATGAAGAAAAACATTTTCGCAGAAAGGCGCATTAACAGAAATATTAAATTTTAGTGGTAGATGGTCTGAGCTGAATTCGTTTAAAGCAATTGGTTGGGAAATGAAAGCTGGAATATTGGAGAGAACCAAGTCAATAATTGTAGAAATATTGTCTTTAGAAGATGCAGGTATACGTTAGGTTGCTTGAATTGGAAATTACAACAGGAAATTGTGTTGTTTATTCTGGAAGTACATTTCCCAAAGCATTGGCACGAAGATATTCCCAAGATCCATGCTTGCTATACAAGTTCATACCAATAAACCAAGTTCATACCAAGCAAAATTTTCACGAATATTGAGTAGGTATCTCATATCGGTTTTATCAGAGATCTGCAAGGCCCATGTTACACGGTGCTCGTTTGCTCGGCGTGCAATGAACACTTTAATTCTCTTTTCTCAATTTGCACGTTGGTAGGTCACACGACAGAAATATGCACGCCGAGCTAGTTTTGACATTTCATTCAGTTCCTTACTTTTTCTCCTACACTTTATTCCAACAAGGGTTTCCTACAACTATTTTCTTAATACTGTTGTAGTACAATAGTAGCACTTTTCTTTACAAAATGTACTTTTCAGCTACTTAAACGCCCAAAACTTTAATTTCACCACTCAGCACGGTGAACACGGGAACACTGTTGCACGGTGCTCGCTGCCGTGTACGCCGAGTAAAAATGAACTTATTTTGCTCGGTCTACAAAGTGTTCATCCTCTCACAGTCTCACTAAATTTTGACAGTTTTGCATTGGAAACAACAACAAAATCATTTTCATGCCGAGCAAACGAGCACCGTGTAACATGGGCCCAACAAGTCAATTGAAAATCAAGTAACTTGAAAATAATCAAGTTGCGACTTGACTTGTAGACACTTGATATGTTTCTACCCTACAAGCCACGACTTGCTTCTGAAAAACGAATCATAAGTCAGACTTGATTCTATTTTGTTTCTACCCTACATTAATTGGTAGAAAAAACCAAGGTTACTACTTTTCAAGTCTGTTTTCAAGTCTATGCGACTGCGCTGCCGTAGAAAGCAACTGACGAGCGTCTACATATACTTTTCTATACAAAGTGACAAAATAAAAAATAAAGAACAACTACAAAAAAACAAACAAACATACTTCAACCGCGTAGTACACACGAGTGTGGAGCAGCACTTTGCCTTTTTGCGAATACACGATAGAGTAAATGAGACAAAAGCTATTGTTGTGGTCGACACTTCTTTAAAGTTATACTGTTTTCTCAACTCGAGAAACGAAGTTTGAATTGACGACACGAGAGTTAATTCCACGAACTTCGTAAACAGACTTGAAAATAAACGATTTGTAGGCAAAATAATTGCTTTTTCCCTACATTTCAAGTTTCTACATTTAAAATTTTCTACATTTACTTACTTACTTACTTATCTGGCGCTTACAACCGAAGGTCGGTTTTGGCCTCGTATAAGAAATTGCGCCAGCCATTTCTATTTTGCGCTTGCTGGCGCCAGTTGGAAACACCAAGTGTAGTCAGGTTATCCAACACCTGATCCTTCCAACGAAGATGTGGGCGTCCTCTTCTGCGTTGACCACCACCGGGCACCGAATCGAAAATTTTTTTCGCTGGAGCGTCGTTTTCCATTCGCTCAACATGACCTAGCCAGCGGAGCCGCTCGATTTCAATGCGCTTAACTATGTCGATGTCAGCGTACAGCTCATACAGCTCGTGGTTCCATCGAATTCGGTACTCGCCATTGACGCAGATTGGACCGAAGATCTTACGAAGGATCTTTCTCTCGAAGGCTCCCAAAGTCTTTTCATCAGAACTGCTCAACGTCCAAGTTTGTGCTGCATATAATAGGACTGGCATGATTAGTGACTTATAGAGCGTGAGTTTTGTTCGTCGAGAGAGGGCTCTGCTTCGCAATTGCCTACTCAGCCCAAAGTAACACCTGTTGGCAAGAGTTATCCTTCGCTTTATCTCAATACTGACATCGTTGAAAGAGTTTACGCTGGATTCCAGGTAGACGAAGTCCTTAACAACCTCGAAGGAGATGTTGTCAACAGTGACGTGGTTTCCAAGACGCTGGGACTGTTTATTTGTTGACACTAGGTATTTCGTCTTATCTGCGTTCACTACAAGACCCATTCGACTCGACTCTTTCGCTAACCTGGAGAATGCTGCACTGACTTCGCGCGTATTATGGCCAATGATATCGATATCATCAGCATACGCCAGCAGCATAATACTTTTGTAGAATATCGTGCCACTGCGTCTCAAATCAGCAGCTCGGATGATCTTCTCCATCATTAGGTTGAAAAAGTTGCAAGATAAGGAATCACCTTGTCTGAAACCTCGTTTGGTATCGAATGGAGGAGTGAGGTCCTTCCCGATTTTAACTGTGCTGCTGGTGTTGCTCAGTGTCATTCTGCAAAGGCGGATGAGCTTTGCAGGAATACCAAATTCAGACATGGTGGAATATAGATGATTCCTTATTGGACTGTCGAAGGCGGCTTTGTAATCGACAAAAAGATGGTGTGTGTCGATTTGTTTTTCTAGGGTCTTCTCCAAGATTTGTCGTAGCGTAAATATCTGGTCTATGGTGGATTTGCCAGGTCTGAAGCCACACTGATAAGGTCCAATCAGCTGGTTTACGATGGGCTTCAGTCTTTCACATAGTACGCTCGACAGAACCTTATATGCGATATTCAGAAGGCTTATCCCACGGTAGTTGGCGCAAATTGTGGGATCGCCTTTCTTGTGGATTGGGCAGAGCACACTGAGGTTCCAATCGTTTGGAATGCATTCTTCCGACCATATTCTGCATAGAAGCTCATGAATGCATTTAAATAGAGCTTCGCCTCCATTCTTGAAGAGCTCAGCAGGTAAGCCATCGGCTCCTGCGGCTTTGTTGTTTTTAAGCCGAGCTATAGCTTTCAAGACTTCACTATGGTCGGGCAGCGGAACTTCAACGCTGTCGTCCAAAATTGGGGATTCCGGAATATCATCTCTATTGGCGGGATTGTTGTCGTCGTCGCCATTCAGAAGCCTAGAGAAGTGTTCCCTCCACATCATCAGTGTACTCTGGATATCTGTCACTAGATTCCCATTTTCATCCTTGCAGGAAGAGGCCCCGGTCTTGAAACCATCGGCCAGGCGTCTTATTTTTTCGAAAAATTTTCGGACCTCATTCCTGTCACCATGCATCTCAATTTTCTCGCACTCACGCATTTCCGCTTCCCTTTTCTTTCGCCTGAAAATGCGTCTCTCTTCCCTCCTCTTCTCTTTGTATCGCTCCTTAGCAGCACGCGTTACAACCGACTGCAGGGTGGCTTTGTAGGCGGAATCTTTTTCTGCAGTGGCGTCGCGACACTCTTGGTAGTGCCACTGGTTTCGGCGAGGGCGGTGATAGCCTATCACCTCTTCGGCAGCCGTACGCATAGAGTGGGAAATATGATTCCACTGCGCGCATATATCGTCGATCGGAGGAGTGCTTTCTTGAAGCAGGAGTGAGAGTCGAGTAGCGAAGTCTTCGGCTGTTTGCTTTGATTGCAGCTTTTCGACGTCTAGCTTTCTCTGTGCTGGATTGCGCGCATTCTTGGTTGCGCACAGGCGTGTACGGATCTTGGCTGCGACAAGATAATGATCCGAGTCTATATTGGCACCACGGATCGTGCGTACATCTAAAACACTGGAAGAGTGCCTTCCGTCAATCAAAACGTGATCAATTTGGTTGCGCGTCTTTTGATCAGGAGACAGCCAAGTTGCTTTATGAATATTGAGATGCTTGAATTTAGTGCTACTAACGACCATGTTTCGCGCTGCGGCAAAGTCAATCAGCCTCATTCCGTTATCGGAGGTATTGTCGTGGAGGCTGAACTTTCCGACTGTTGGACCAAATATATTTTCTTTTCCAAGTAAATAACAAGTAAACAAATTTTTCGTTTACCGAAACTGAAAAATTCATCAACTACGTATTTGTCGCGAGTTGAATTTGCCGCAAATGAATTTTCAGTTGTCATCAACTTAAAAAAATATATTTTATATACATTATATATACCGCAATAATAATAACTGAAATATTATTATTTATTACATTAATTATCTTTCTCCCTATGTCCGTTCGTCTTCTTATGGATTGCACTCATCGCACCTCTATTCCTATCTCCGTCCGCGTATTAAGCAAATTACCAATTTGCTAACATAGTAGCGATTTGTCCAAAAAGTAACTCTGAACTATAAGCGTTGTGTTTATGCAACGAAGGGAAAAACAAATGAAGTTTTCAGTTTTTGTTCTTAGTTTTTTTTATGAGAAAGTGAAATTATTATATCATTTATTATTATTATTAATTTAAATTCTGTGTCAATAAACAATAATAGCTTAAGTCGGATTTCAATGTTTTGAGAAATCTTAGTTCCAAGTTCTTAACCGCCATATAGGTTCTATGAAAACTTCATTGGTTTTTGTGTCATAACTTTGGTTTGGTATCTTCAAGGAATATAGATATATAAGTAACTCAGTTCTGACTTATGTCGACTTAAGCGATTATTGCTTATGGACACAGAATTAGTTTTTTTGTCAAATTTAAATTAATTAAAAACTGAATATATTTAAAAGTCAAAATATCTTGTTTTATGAACATAAAATCAATTTAAAGCAATAAATACTTGAAGTGTTTTATTATCACAGTACAACAAGAATAATAAATTCATGATAGTGAAATTAATTGAAGAGAAATGCCCACTTCAGATAATTTTATATTTGTTTTGTTTTTCGAAGTGGTGATTCACATATCACAAAACTGAATGTCACTGTAAAGCTTTCAAATACAAACTTTTATCATCTTGATCGAAACGTAGACGAACTAGTATAGCACCTAATCACTACCGCAAAAAACAAATCTCAAAAATACTTTGAGTGAAATATTTCTGATATGGGATGATCACATGAGTTATGAGCAAAGGTTCTTATGATGTTTAATCTTTGAAATGAAGTACTTAATCAGATTGAGACAGTATTGAGATAGTTTAAATTGGACAAAATCATTTTACTGACTCACTTTACAAAAAAATGGCACAATCATGGGACCAATGATCTTATTTTGCAATTAAAAAAAAGTCTTGCTATAGCTATCGATTTTAGTTCTATAGATATTACACAGATTGCCAATGTTTTTGATTATTTCAACTTTAAGTAAGTGTAGTTTACATAAAAAAAAGAAGTAGTTTATTACATACTACCTGTCATTGTGTTATGATGTGTGTATAACCAACTTTGCTTTGTAGCGCCAAAAACGCAGTTTAAGTCACCAAAACATTGTATATAAATAACCTGTTGAATCGCGGCAAATTAACAGAACTTATTGTTAGCTCTCAAGCACAAGGCAAGAAAAACTAGTTCAATTCCAAAATGTTTAAGAAAAGGTAGATTTAGAATTCTTTAAGAACTAGTAGATACAAATTTTTAAATTTTCAACCTGTTCCATCAGTGTATTTCTTATTGTTGTTGTGGCCCTATGTGGCTTGGCCAATGCTGAAGTTGTGAAATTCGGCAATTGTCCGACCGACATCGAAGTTGTGCCGAACTATCAAGTCGAAAAGGTAAGTTCGACTATAATTTCAAAGCCTTACAGCGTTGTTCAAAATACATAATTTTCAAGTATATGGGCTCGTGGCATGAGCAATATAGATACCCGCTTATTTACGAAGATGGTAGCAAATGCAATAATGCTGTTTACAACCTAGAACCCAATGGTGATGTTCGTGTTAACAACAGCGCAATCAATCTCGAGTGAGTTCAAATATTTCAATTCTTACGAATGAATGATTTTGGAATTAGCTAAATTTTTTCTGTCAAGAACGGGTCTTTCGGACGATATGGTGGGTGATGGTGTGCTTGTTGAGAATGCCAAGCTGAATATTGTATTTTCAGTTAACCGCTTTTTCAAATCTACCTCCAACTACTGGGTTCTGGATACTGATTATACATCATACAGCTGTGTTTACTCATGCCAACAGACACTTCCATTTTTGTACATAAGTAAGCTTGAAATTCTTTTGAGAAAAAAAAGGGAACAGTTTTTATATCTTTTTGAATTATTACAGCGTATGCCTGGATCTTGACACGCGACCAGTACCCATCTGAGGAAACTATTCAGATATGCAAGGATGTTTACAAACGTAACAACATCTCACTTGATCCATTACAGAAGACTCTAACAACTGACTGTTAATTAAGGATATCTTAAAAAAAGGATATCTCTTATTCGTAAGAGCCAGTTTTCGAATTTTGTTATCAATAAAAAAATCAATTATAAAACACAAGTATTTCTTGTGGTCAAAATGAAAAACGCTTGGAAAAATTAAAAATAAGTTGGCTGTATTGTTAGGTGATTCAAAAAAACATTTTTTTCGAAAATCAACCGAGCCCGTTCAAAAATAGGATGATTATATCAAAATATGAAAACCAAAATTAAAAAAATTAGTTTTTTTTTAATTTTTAGATAGTGCTACCAGCGGTTTTCTGTTTTAGTTGAAGAAAATCGTGAAAAAAGCCTTAAAGTTGAAATATAATTATAAATAATATAAATAATTGTGAAACTTTTATGACATACGTACAATAGATCATCATTTATAAAAATAAGTTAAAATTTTGGATTCTAGATCAAAACAATTTTTTTTAGGTCCTTGAGGGTTAAAAAAAAGAATCGCTTGTAACTATATTTCGCATGGGAAAAAATACTTTTTTTAATGAAAATCCAATCCTCGACAACCATTCTTTCCATTCCTCAACATTATTTTGTAAACGTCGAATTAACTTAGATAGTACAGCTATATGGAACTAATGCAATGGGGAACTTTTAACAAAAAACACGTTAAAACAACTAAAATACATTTTATTCTGCCTTTTTAGTCAAAATTACTAGTAATAACCAGTGGCGGATCTACATACGGGCTGAAAGGGCTACAGCCCCCATCTCCCCCCTTGTAAATTTTTTTGTATGGGGAAAAACGCCCTAAAAGCTGTTTCAGCTCCCCCCTCGGGCTACAAAACTGTAGTTTCAGGCCCTCTCCCCCCTCGGGCAAATCCTAGATCCACCACTGGTAATAGACCCCCGAAAATCGGGTACAGCTTCCTACAATTTGCATTAGAGTGAGTTTGTGTCTCAAGTCTTTTTGCCTTTTTTCAACTTTAAACGGTCATACCCATATGCTTGGGTGTGCATATTAGATAGGAGTAATTTTTTTCCATGTTAGTAATATCCAGTTTCGAATTCTACATGAAATTCTGATTAAAAAACTCCTTGTGACCATATATTTTCGATAAAATTTACCCATCGAAACCTTGTTTAAAGATTCGTATATAATAATTTCATAGAGCGTTCGCTTCTTACTGTCTGACTCATTTACTGATCGACACACATCTTAAACTACTTACATAGATAGTGCCCAATACAGGAGCAATATTCTCCTCGGTTCGCACTCTCCGTATACGGATTGATGGATTAATGTTCAATAAAGTGAAACTGGTTACAATACCTAGAATAAATAGCCTGTGCGGTTCATAAAATGGACGTAATTCGCGAAAAACATTTCTCACAAATCACTCTTTATTTTATTTAAATTTAAATGAATTTGAATTACTTTTCTCATGTTTTTAACTTCCTCACTAAAAAGAACATGTATATAAAAAAAAATAAAAAAAATGAATGATTTTTAATTTTATGGTCGGAGTCAGAGTCGAAGTCGGAGTCGGAGTCGGAGTCGGTGCTTCAATATTTGGTGGAGTCGGAGTCGTGATTTTTCGAACCGACTCCGCAGCCCTGATCAAAACTCAATTTGAGAAATGCCTAAAAGTATGCTAATGTTCATATAAAGAGGTACGTTCAGACGACGTTGAACAATTTTGTGGCGAGAAATGTCAAAAACAGCTGTTCTGAAATAGCCAGAAAACAAATAGAAAGCAAACAGTGCAATTTACTATTTGCAAAAAATTAAAAAAAAAGCAAAGAAAGAAACTTGGGTAAGTTTAGAAGATGAGGTCTTCATATCAGTATGGGCTGATAACAATTCCAATTTGCGCAGCACAAGCACGAACTCACATGTGGAATTGATGTCAAGGTGATGATTGTGCCGAATATGAGAATACAAAATTAAATAAAGGAATGTCACACTAAACACAATTCTGCCGACGGATCTCTGTGTGAACAGCAATGGTTGAACTCAAATGAAATTCTCTGTGTAGACATGGCATTATACATACATATTTTTTTGTTTAGTGTAGAATATAGCTTAAAACTAGTAAGGAATGTATAATCTTCGGCTTGACTGAAGTTGAAATGCCCCCACTCTCGTATGTAAGATCCGGATGTAATATCCGCTCGGACCACTTTAGCTATTTTTTATGAATTTCGTATTTTTTCTGTGTGTTGATTTTTGATCAAAAGATTGCTATTTGAGTAATTTTTGTTTGACCGCTATAACTTTTGTAGTAATCTATGTTTGCAGAATAGTAACCCCATACTAACAAGGACCAAGAAAGTTTTGTAGGTTTTAGATATGTAGGTTTGTATGATAGGATTTGTTACCGACAGCACATATTAATAAATTTTAATGCACAAATACGCATTAAAGAATCCATGTTATCTATAAATGCGTATTCCTTCCGTCAATTATATTAAAAAATGTTTATGAAAAAATTAAATTTTATTATAGACTAGCGATACCCGGCGCGTTGCTGCAACCCAGCAAGTATATTGGAAATGATTTGTAAATTCAAAACTTTTATTAGTCCCTTAGTCTGACACCACGCTCATGTTCCACTGCCCGTTACAGTTTCCCAGTAGCAGAACATCACTCCCAGGTGACAATTCCATTATGAGTTTCAATGTCCTGTGATTTAAGCTTCCATAGCTATTCTGTATAGAGAATCGGGCCACACCCCCTTTTCCAGGGTGCACAAACCAGTTTTCCAGTAGAAAGACTTTGGTAATTAGTAACTCCATACTGAGTTTTATTGTCATGCGACGTTTAGTTCCAAAACTATTCAATATCAAAAATTTGACTTGTGTGGTCGAAGCCATAACCCCTTTTCCTATGCCCGTCCCAGTTCTCTTGTTTATTTATAAAAAAAACTTATTGAAACACACAATGTCAATTCTATTAAGTAAAAAGTCAGCCGTTTGTTCCTTTTGTTCATTTATAAATTACAGGAAAACCATCGTCAAAACATGTGTAGAAAAGTTGCATGCAGCAAAACAAATAAACATACGTACATACATACATACATACATATATCAAGTCGGATTGAATCTCATTCTCATCAAAAAAATCCTCAACATGCTAAAGGTGGTCAGTGAATCCCCTTTTAACAAAACTATGTTAGATTAATTCTCCACATCAAAACTACTTTGAACATATTAGAATGTACTTCGATCCAATTAGCTTTAAGCGAAGCAAAGTATGTATGTTTATGTATTTGTTTGTTTGTTTTGTTGTTTTGTGCTTGCTGAGAACAAAAAGAGTATAGTAGAGAGCAATATGCAGTTTATTGAGGCTCTCGCAGCACAAACGCATGAAAAGCTAACGATCAAGCATGGCATTGTGGGTGATTTTTTCAAAAACTTAACACTTTAATTAAAGATACTTATTAATGAAATTTCGTAAAGAAAATAACCAATGAACCTTTTGTAGCACAAATATGATATTTTAAAACTTATTTCAAAAAAATCGGACCAGTACTTTTGGAGTTTTGCGGACACAAAAAATTTTCACTTTCATTTTATATAATAGTATGGAGTATAGATATAGATAGAAGTATAGATATAGATATAGATATAGATAGATATAGATAGATAGATATAGATAGATAGATATAGATATAGATATAGATATAAATATAGATATAGATATAGATATAAATATAGATATAGATATAGATATAGATATAGATATAGATATAGATATAGATATAGATATAGATATAGATATAGATATAGATATAGATATAGATATAGATATAGATATAGATATAGATATAGATATAGATATAGATATAGATATAGATATAGATATAGATATAGATATAGATATAGATATAGATATAGATATAGATATAGATATAGATATAGATATAGATAGATATAGATATAGATATAGATATAGATATAGATATAGATAGATATAGATAGATATAGATATAGATTTGAAAATTTCAAAAAGATGCAACGTATTTTAACCCGTTGACTGGTACATTTTGATGTGACAACATTAAACGTTGCAAAAGCAAAAGCAAGTGCAAGATTTTTCAAGGTCGCTGATTACGCTTCTGACTCTGAACTACAAACCTCATAATGACGGATCCAATATGGCTTCTTGAAATATTCATATGAATTTTTTATCTAAACTTGAAATTTTTTTATTGTTATGATTCTGAAAACACTCTAGTAAATAATTTCAGGTCAATAACCCATTCTTACACACATTTTTAAATTTGCGGGTGACATTTTGTATCGGCCATCTTGGAATTTTTTAATGTCTATTACGAATTTGTATTTAGCGACACTAAAAACCATCGAATACAAATTTTTTTGGGGGGGGGGAGTTTAAAAAGTTGTCTTGTGGAATCAAGCTTTTAGATTCGCTAAAAATGTTCACTATTCATGTTCAATGATCGTTGTCCAATATTAATGTTCCAACTCATACACTTAGAAATGACAATCTTTCACTTAATATCTCACAAAAAGACTGAAAAGTACTCAAGTTTGCAAGTTGCCTCAGAAATACAGAAATTATTAAAAATTAGAAGGCTGTCTGTATTGGTACAACCGGTTTCAAAAGGTTAATCGGTACAAATTTCAAGTATTCTATTGTTAGAGAAAAACAGATAAGATTCTATAATTATGAAAATAATTTTAAAATTTTTATAATGATTGGCTTATTTGGAAAAAAAAACTCTAGAGGTATTCACAATATCTGAAATATTCCAGAAGTTATCAACACTTCAGATTCAGATTAATTGAAGGTATTTGAAGTATCAAAACACAATTTTATCATGTTGCATCAGTAGTAAACATACGATAGCTTCTTATCAAGGCCATCATATAATTAAAATATGTGAAAAATTGACACGCGCGGATGGTCACATGGGCACTTGGCCGCGGTTATTATCTACGCTGTCTGTCAATATTGAGTTAAATTAGATAAGAATAAGTATTTCACAAATTTGTGAAATATTCAAAAAAATTTGTATTTGTTTCGTTGGAAATTTTTTAAAATGATATTTTAAATAATCTAATAATTTATTTGTGATTTTTTTTTTTTAAATCTAATTTTAGCTGATGCACACATAGACGAACCTGCGCCCAAACCAAGCATTGAGCCAACAGTGCGAATTAAATGTCTCTCCGGCTCTATGTTGATTACAATCAAGGATGCGCCATCTAATCAAGAGACGGGCATGTTCAGTGGCATGGTCTATCCAAAAGGTTTATCAAAGAACTCCAGCTGCCTCAGCGAATATAGGTAAGTGGAATGGATGCCAGGATAGTGCTAAAGGATATAAAAATTAAAACATATGCTTCCTACAGGGACCATGAGGGACCATTAAGATATAAATTGCCATTGCGCAGCTGCAATACGATGCCACAAGAGACGGTAAGTAAAAAAAAACTAAAATATAAAAGCAATAAAAAATTTAAAAAAAATGTAAGTAAATGAGCATAATTATTACCAGATCAAAAAAAGCTTGTGTCCAATCCAAAGGAAAACAATTTTTGGCCCAACCTCGTCTAAAAGCTAGATCGCAGCATGTAATGTTTGTTTCGTTAGGAAAAGCCTTCATAAAGAAAATCACTTTGAAATAAAATGAAGCCATAACATGCGTGGGCAGCTTGTGTGGAATCTTGTGCGAATTTTTAATGGTACCCATTAGTTTCATGTCAGTGGCTTTAATATCTTCTTGTGTTGCTCAGTTTTTTATAAGGACGCCTCTGCAGCTGTTATTAATTAGTTGTACAGCGGTAACAATAAAATTTCTACAAATGCCATTTAATAAGAGCTGTAAAAAATATACCTAACCTTCAAGTTTTAACAGTTCAATGAACCATGAACTCAATTATATATAGGACTTTCAACTTTAGATTCATTGCTTTTCATTAGAAGTTTTCCGAAATCAGACAACAGATAGGTTTATGTTAGGTTTATAGTCGATTTTGTATTGTTGATTGTTGAAATTAGTTCGAAGCGTCTTATAAGAGAAGGCCATTGTAAATTTCTTCCATTTTTCCTCTCAACCAAATATCCCTTTGTGACGCCATGTTGTATTTCTGCAACATACCATTCAAGGGGATATAGAAATGCAGTAAATGCTAATTGAACGATTTTACGCGGTGTTGTAGGTTAGCAACAAAGCTCCCAAACGATTTAATATCAAATAATCTTACTATCTGGCAACACTTGAATTGTTATTTATTTTTAGAGACGCACGTGTGCAAACCAGTTTCGCGATTCTTGATTTTGTTTACAAAAACATTTAAAGTGGTAATATACATGTATAACGTTTGTCAAATTTCTGTGTAATAAAGGTAATAATCTATAATTCAATAATCAGTAAAAGTTTTATTGCACAATCAGTTCGTTTTGTATTTGTGGACTGATTTTGCTTTGTTGCATTTATGCAACACTGCGTTGTGCGATAGATTTTTTCCCCATTTTTTTTAAAGTAAAGTGTTTTTATTTTAAGATCAAAATGAGTCGTAAATTGACCACTGAAGACCTAGAACATATACTTGACGAATGGGAAGACAGCGAAGATGGCCTTGACTTTTCTGATGACGACGATGTCATCGATCCGGCATATAAGTTCGAGCCGAACGAGCATGAAAGTTCCGATGAAGAATTGGAAATTTATTTGCAGTCTACCAGCAATGTAGCAACCACATCCGCCGCTGCTATGGTCATTAGTCCTGCAATAGAACCAGATCTAAGCTCCGATTCTCCAAGCACAAGTTCTGCAGCAGCTTCAAAGTTGTCTGATCGTAAGACTAAGACTAGTATCACATGGAAATCGAAAAGTTTACAGTTAAATTATGAGCAACTTCGGTTTCATGGTTCAGAAAAGCTTCCTCCAGAGATACTTTGTTTAGACACTCCATTTGAGATATTTTCATATCTTATTACTGACGATATCATCAATCTACTTGCTGACCAGACTAATCTTTATTCTGTACAGAAAGATGCCAATAAACCAATAGATGTAACTGGTCAGGAAATACGTCAGTTTATTGGTATAGTATATTTTATGTCAATTGTTCATATGCAAAAAGTAAAAATGTATTGGTCAGAACACATAAGCTTTGAGCCGATGCGAGAGACTATGCCGTCGAAACGATTCGAATTAATTAGACAGTGAATTCATTTTAACGATAATAGTAAAATGCTACCATACGATCATGTTGCTTCTGATCGATTATATAAAATTCGGCCTATGTTAGAGGCACTCAACCACAACTTCAAAAAAGTTCCATTTGAAGCCCATTTATCTGTTGATGAACAAATGTGTTCAACAAAAGCCCGAAGCATGCTAAAACAGTATCTACCTGACAAACCTCATAAATGGGGATTCAAGCTGTTTGTTATATGTGGTTTATCTGGGTACGGTTATAAATTTGAAGTTTATAGTGGCCAAGAAAACAGGTGCGCAACTAATGAGCCGGACTTAGGGGCATCATCTAATGTTGTAGTCCGCCTTGCTCGTGAAGTGCCTACCAATCGGAACCACCGCATTTTTTTCGACAATTACTACACCTCAATCCCTCTTATTGAATATTTGTCAAGTCGTGGCATTTTAGCTTTAGGAACTATAAGAAAACCCCGTATTCCCAGTTGTAAGCTGCCAGACGAAAAAGCTTTTAAAAAAGAACAACGCGGTACATCTATAGAACAGGTCGGAAATTACAATGGGGTTGATGTAGCTCTGGTTGCTTGCAGAGATAATAAAATCGTCACCTTAGCATCAAATTTTGCAGGAAAAACCCCAACAACTACAGTTAAAAGATGGGACAAGTCGGGAAAGAAATTTGTTTTTATTGAGCGCCCTTTTGTTGTTTCGGAATACAATCGACATATGGGTGGTGTAGATCTTTTAGACTCGGTTATGGGCCACTACAAAATAAAACTAAGAAGCAAGCGTTGGTATATACGTATTTTTTACCACCTGTTAGATATGGCTATGTGTAACGCATGGCTCTTATATCGACGAATAAAAGCTGAAAAAGGATGTTCAAGTAAAATCCTTAGCTCTGCTGAATTCAGAATTGATGTAGCAGAGACGTTATGCAAATATAAAACTGATAACAGGTTAAAACGCAAGAGTGATATTGAAAGCCAAATTCAAGACAAAAAGAGGAAAGGTCCGGCACAACATGCTCCTCCAAAAGATGTCAGGTTGGACCAATACGGGCACTGGCCGGTTTGGATGGACAAAAGGATGCGATGCAAGTTTCCGGACTGCAAGGGTTATACACAAACAAGCTGCGAAAAATGTGGTATTAGTTTGTGTTATAATAAGCAAAATAACTGTTTTAAAAATTTTCATACCTCTTAAAAATAAGTTTAATTTTTCACTGCTTTGAATGCAATGTTGCATTTCTGCAACACAAAGTTT
Source organism: Pherbina coryleti (assembly GCA_943735915.1). Lineage (NCBI taxonomy): Eukaryota > Metazoa > Arthropoda > Insecta > Diptera > Sciomyzidae > Pherbina > Pherbina coryleti. Next base: position 37,581,903 of record OX030950.1, read on the forward strand.
TTTAATAAAAATAAATACTAAATTTAAAAAAAAAAAATTTTAATTATTATTTCCGTCAATAGTATCATATTTGTCACCTGATATTTATAAAACAAAATGTTTTTACGTCCTTGCGCCACAAAGGGATATTTCCCGTATACTTTCCGTACATTTTAAACTTCATTAAATGTGTCGAATTTTATGGTGGATAAATTGTTTATGGGGAAGTTTTACTTCATGTGGTAGAGATATTACATAGGTTACAACGTGGGCCTATTGCCTGTTGCGTAGGATGGTATTAAAGGATGTTAATTAAATCAGTGTAGGGCAGTTAATGGTTCCGCCTTGTAGTTGATGAATGAAGAGAAAATTGACAAGTACTCTACTTTTTCAAGAGTGCATCTTTATCACATCAAACGATCAGCATAAGGAGGTAAATTGAAGCTGTCGGAATCGGGACCTCTGGGTAACGCAAATCGAATAAATCTACGTTGTACAGCTTCGATACGCAGTGAATGAGAGATATACTAGAGAAGTGATTAAACCTGGCTACATATCCGAGTATGGGCCTAACAAAGGTTAAGTAGAGAAATTTTGTAACGTATGGGTTGGATGTTATGTGATGTGGAGGGAGCACTTCTCTAGGCTTCTGAATGGTGACGACGACAACAATCCCGCCAATAGAGATTATGTCCCGGAAACCCCAATTGTGGACGACAGCGTTGAAGTTCCGCTGCCCAACCATAGTGAAGTCTTGAAGGCTATAGCTCGGCTTAAAAACAACAAAGCCGCAGGAGCCAATGGCTTACCTGCTGAGCTCTTCAAAAATGGAGGCGAAGCTCTATTTTAATGCATTCATGAGTTTCTATGCAGAATATGATCGGAAAAATGCATTCTAAATGATTGAAACCTCAGTGTGCTCTGCCCAATCCACAAAAAATCTTGTATTTTTAATTTCCTGAATAAACTCCGGTAACCTTTGATCAAGGTGGTATAGTCGGAAGAATTCATTCTAAATGATTGGAACCTCAGTGTGCTCTGCCCAATCCACAAGAAAGGCGATCCCACAATTTGCGCCAACTACCGTGGGATAAGCCTTCTTAATATCGCATATAAGGTCCTGTCGAGCGTATTATGTGAAAGACTCAAGCCCATCGTAAACCAGCTGATTGGACCTTATCAGTGTGGCTTCAGACCTGGTAAGTCCACCATAGACCAGATATTTATGCTACGACAAATCTTGGAGAAGACCCTAGAAAAACATATCGACACACACCATCTTTTTGTCGATTATAAAGCCGCCTTCGACAGTCCTATAAGGAATTATCTGTACTTCACCATGTCTGAATTTGGTATTGCTGCAAAGTTCATCCGTCTTTGCAGAATGACACTGAGCAACACCAGCAGCACAGTTAAGATCGGGAAGAATCTCACTCCTACATTCGATACCAAACGAGGTTTCAGACAAGGTGATTCCTTATCGTGCGACTTTTTCAACCTGATGATGGAGAAGATCATCCGAGCTGCTGATTTGAGACGCAGTGTCACTATATTCTACAAAAGTTTTATGCTGTTGGCGTATGCTGATGATATTGATATTATTGGCCATATACGCGCGAGTCGCGAGTCAGTGCAGCATTCTCCAGATTAGCGAAAGAGTCGAGTCGAATGGGTCTTGCAGTGAACGCAGATAAGACGAAATACCTAGTGTCAACAAATAAACAGTCCCAGCGTCTTGGAAACTATGTCACTGTTGACAACATTTTCTTCGAGGTTGTTAAGGACTTCGTCTACCTGGCATTCCTCATTAACTCTTTCAACGATGTCAGTATTGAGATAAAACGAGGGTAACTCTTGCCAACAGGTGTTACTTTGGGCTGAGTAGGCAATTGAGAAGCAGAGCCTTCTCTCGACGAACAAAACTCACGCTCTATAAGTCACTAATCATGCCCGTACTATTATATGCAGCACAAACCTGAACGCTGAGCAGTTCTGATAAAAAGAGCCTTCTTTGGGAGCCTTCGAGAGAAAGATCGATCCTTCGTAAAATCGTTCGTCCAATCTGCGTCAATGGCGAGTACCGAATTCCATGGAACCACGAGCTGTATGAGCTGTACGCTGACATCGACATAGTTAAGCGCATTAAAATCGAGCGTCTCCGCTGGCTAGGTCATGTTGAGCGAATGGAGAACGACCCTCCAGCGAAAAAAATATTCGATTCGGTGCCCGATGGTGGTCAACGCAGAAGAGGACGTCCACATCTTCGTTGGAAGGATCAGGTCATGGATAACCTGACCACGCTTTGTGTTTCCAACTGGCGCCAGCAAGCGCAAAACAGAAATGGCTGGCGCAATTTCTTATACGAGGCCAAAACCGACCTACGGTTGTAAGCACCAGATAAGTAAGTAAGTAATGGGTTGGAGAACTGCCTAGACCAATGTTTCACAAAACCAAGTGTAGAGTTGGCTCTACTAATGATATTATCAATTTTTCCTTATCTTCAATTATACCCAAATTCCGCAAAGAACTTACTGAGGGAACAGGCTCACCAAAAATCATTATGGAGATTGGAGTCTCTTTCGCGAGTATATGATTGCTTGGCATTTACTGATATTGAGTTCGAGGAGTTTTGAGTTTTTTTGGTCCGTTTTTTTTCTTGAAAACATTCATGGAGCAACAGTTACAGTCAATTCTGAGCGCTATGGCCGATTGTTAAACGATTATTTTTTGGCCTGAAATCGAAGATATTGATCTGAATGATATGTGGTTTCAACAAGATGGGGACATATCCACACAATATCACCAATTAGGCATTTGTTGTAAAAAAACTGCTTAGGTCATCTTGAAAGCGTCATCATGAAAGCGGAAAGAGCCATCGTTGGTTTGTATGCGTCCATGTATTTTCATGTCGTCTGCATAAACAGAAAGATTTGAGTATTTGATGACATTAGCGACATCGATTATTGTTAAGAAGATTAACAGAGCATCAGAGACCACCACTTGCCTTGAGGGACACCAGAAGTTATTTTAAAAAACTCGAATTTTGAAAATCTATAGATGAAATTATATTGACGTTATTCAAGGTAAGGTTTTATCCCAGTAATAAACGGGGGTTGAAAGCCGAAAGCTTTTTGCTTAAGAAGGATGACAGTGTGAGTGATTTTGTAGAATGCTTTGCTAAAATTAGTAGAGATTACGTCAACTTCATAATCGCTTTCCAAAGAACATAGAGTACTTTTCTATTCACCAACGAATTCTGTGAGGTTTATAGAGTTGATCTTCCCTTGAGAAATTCATGTTGGTTTGGGAGTATTAGAGGGTTAGTTATGCATTTCGTGTTACGAAAAGTACAGCCCTGACATTTGGCAGTTGTCAAATGTTCATGTCTTCCAAGCTGATTTTTGCGTAGAGAAAGGTTTGCCATTTTACAAGATAGAACATTTACCACCGAACAACGCGTTAAAGATACCCATTTCGCGTTAGGTGGATACGTGAAAAAGCAAAATTGTCATACATGAGGCTCTGAAAATACCCAAGCGTTTTTAGAGAAGCTATTGCATCGGCAAAAAGTGACTGTCTGGTGTGCATTATGGTCTGGTGGTGTCGTTGGTCCGTTTTTTTTCTTGAAAACGAACATGGAGCAACCATTACAGTTAATTTTGAGTGCTATAGAACAATGTTAACCGATTTTTGTTTTCCAGAAATGTTGATTTTGATCAGAATGATATGTGGTTTCAACAAGATGGCGCCACAAGCCTCACAAGAGCACAAATAAGGGCTGTGTTGCAACATAAATTTCCAAGACGACTTATTTCGAGATTGGGCGATGTTAATTGGCATCTGAGATCGTGCAATTTAATGACTCTGGACTTTTTTTTTTGTGGAGCTACGTAAAAGATCTCTTGAGCAATTACAGGGTGGGCCAAATACAAGTTTGTTTTTTTAAATGCAATAAAATGAACAAAATTAAACTTTTTCCATGTATTATAACTTTATTAGTAAGAGCAAACATTCCTATTAATTATGGAACACAACGTCATTCAAGTGGCTGCCTCGGCTGGCTTCGCAGTAGCGCATTCTGTCACTCCAATTTTCCAAGACCTTGTTGATGGTTTCGGGCTGTAGCCCAAAGATTGCTTGGATGATATTGGCCTTAAGTGCTTGTATCATTTCCGGATTACATCGGATCCTTCAGGGTTCCTCACAAAAAAAATCAAAAGGTGTCAAATCGCAGCTCCAAGGCGGCTAATTGACATCGCCAAGACGGCTGATAACACTTTTTGGGAATTTGGTGCGCAAAATATCGATTGTGGCATGGGCTGTGCGGCATGGGGCGCCATCCTGCATGAACAAGAGGTCGTCCAAATTCGTGTCTTCAATTTCAGTAAAAAAAAGTTGGTTGACATGATCCTTCAGCGCCCACCGTTGACCGAAATGTTGTTCCCAGCCTCATTTTCGGTCAACGGTCATTGTTCCCACCACTCCTTAATCCGCACCAAACTCTCACTCTCTGTGGATGCATCGGCTTCTCGACAACAACGTGCGGGTTTTCCAAGCCCCAGATGCGGAAATTTTGTTTGTAAACGTAGTCGCCGAGATGAAAATGCGCCTCGTCAGAAAAGAGGATTTTTCGCCCAAAATCATTCGGACTACACAGCACTTACTTTGAAAATAAGTTTCCAATATTTCCCAACGTTGTTCAAGCGTAAAGAGACTCATTTCTTTTTGCGGAAGTATGATACTGATGATGATTTAAAAAGAAACCACTAGATGACCCACCCTGTAAAAACCAACATTTCTAAAATTTAAAGAAAAAACCGGTTTCACAGTTTTTTTATTTTAATTTAATTTAATTTTTTAATCATTTCTTTACAATTTTTGGAGCCTGTTTTGAACTTGAGCAGTGCATTGTAGGAAAGACGGCCTGATTATTTTGAAATAAACGAAAAAATTATTTTGCAGCACGAAAATAATCATTCACCATTCGCAAGACCACTCAAAAAATACCTGGAAAAGTTTAAATTGTAAATCCTATCCAAGACCTGTAGTATTCTCCAGATTTTGTTTCTTCTTATAAGCACTACTCTGTCTGATCACTGTTCCGATCACTTCTTATGAAGGTTGCAAAAAATAGGTAAATTTTTAGATTGCATTAAAATACGAGGAGTTCTTCCGGCATTGTATTTGGCTCCTGGCCGAAAAATGCCGAGAGCAACCAATGCCTGAAGGCGCACAATATTTTGAATGATATGCTTTTTTAAGTGTGTAGAAATGATATTATTTTATGGAGAAAGCACTACGAAGCAAATTCTACACACTGTCTTTTACATTGACTTTTAAAATTTAAATTTCTAGACTCTAGACTTCTTGATTCTAGATAAAGTTTTATGTTTTACATTTAAAATCACAATGATAGGTAATTCAATAGAATTGCAAAGAAATAAAGGGAATATTTCTCTTCTCTGATAAAAGTAATGTCGCAGAATTAGAAAAATTACAGAGAATATATAAATATAGAACCCTGTGGGTCCGCCGGCTACAGTTCTCAAGTCAATTGAACTTTGTACGTATACAGAGTCAAATCTTTCGTAAATATTCGCTGCAGTCTGGACGTGTTGAGTTAAAGTGCTGTAGTCGTTTTCAAAACCTTTTCTTCACTACGTCGATATTTTTGGTCTTGGATGGATATATTGGAATTGGATGGTATTCACATCTTGGACTGAGACATATTCTCTTGAATTTTTTTGATTATCTTGCTCACGCACGTCTCAGATGGCACATGGCAACGATAATTTTGCGCATCATAACTAAACTATAAGGCAAGAGCGTAGCCAGGGGGGTGAGGGGGAGGTTAACTGCCCCCCTAAATCTAAGATTTTTTATTAATTCAATGGTTTTGAAAGTAGTTTCTATATGTAATTCCTTTTTAATATGTGGTTTTCTTTTTTCTTTGAAACTAGATATGGTAAAAAGATATGATAAAGATATGAAAGATTTGGTAAAAAGATATTTATAAGGTCTTGCCCTCCCTCATTTTCCTCCTGCCTACGCCCTTGCTATTAGGCATAACTTTAAGATAATATATGCCAATTTGAGGACCTTTGACGATCGGCCTTAATTTGCGAACAACTAGTAGTTATACTTTCACGTGAAGCAAATTATCTAGAAATCTTTTGAGAGTTTCTTCACTTAGTATCTGTGCCTCTCTTTTAATGATTTTTTCCAGCGAAAGATCGCTTTTTATCCGTAAAATGGCTGATGGCCAACTCTTTTCGTAGTGTACATAACATAGAAGTCCACAATATTTGTTAATTTTTGGAAAAGTACAATTATCTTAAATTTG